>CAJNDT010006066.1:219520-413658 GCA_905221615.1 Symbiodinium sp. CCMP2592 | reverse complement strand
TGAAGGGTTCGACGGTTTGAGGTTTGGGGTCTCGGCTCTTGGGGCAGGAGGCAGAGGACTAGAGCTTCAGGGTTTCGGTTTTAGGGTTCAGGGTTCAGGGGTTTGGGGTCTAGGGTTTAGGGTGTACGGCGTGTACGGCGGGTATAGGGTTCAGGGTTTACGATGGTTCAGTTTAGGGTTTAGGGTTTGTGGTCTTGGATTCTTTGACCTTTGGCATGAACCTCGCTACACCAACACGCTTCTGGCATCGCAGCCCCGGCCCCAGCCCTGACGCCCATTTAGGGTTTACTTAAGGCTCATGGGACTTAGTAAGTAAGGTTATAAGTAGATTATACTTAGGATAACCCGACTTAGGGGACTTATAACCCCAATTATAAACTACTTACTAAGTCCCATGATCCTTTGAGCAAGCTGAGTCGTCAAGCCTACGCTCAAGTCTGAGTGAGTCGTCTGCAGGAGAAAAGGGGCTCTTACACTTTAACAAAATCCTTGAACCCTAAACCCCAAACCTTAAACCCTAAACTCGTAACCCGTCAACCTAACTTAAAAAAAAAAAATCGTAACCCTAAACCCCAAACCCCAAACCCAAACCCTAAGCACAAAATCCTAAACCCACAATCCTGAACCCAAAGTCCAAAACCCCAAACCCTGATCTCCCAATCCCGGGACCCAGGTCCAGAAGAGAAGACGCTGAAGACTGAAACTGTCAACGATAAATCAATTAGGGTTTAGGGTTTAGGGTTTAGGGTTTAGGGTTTAGGGTTTGGGGTTTAGGGTTTAGGGTTTAGGGTTTAGGGTTTAGGGCTATACACAGAGAGCCCAGTACCCTTGAATTAAGGAGTATAGCTTAAATCACAATATAGGGACCCTTGTAGTTTCAGGCATATTCCTTAATTGCGCGGTATTGGGCTCTCCGGGTAACGGTTGTGATCACGGGACTTACTGGGAGGGCACTCTTGTAAGGGCTATTATACGGGTTGTTACAAGGGGGTTATTATAAGGGCTGTAACAAGGGTTGTTGTAAGGGCAAGGGCTTATTATGAGGTTTATTACAAGGGTTCTCAGGAGTGGTATTAGAAGGATTACAGTACTAAAAGGGGTAGTTCATGGATTATTACACGGCCCGAACCCTAAACACTCCACCACACCATATGCCCTCAACCCGGGAGTCTGACCTGAAGAATTCCTTTCAGTGATCGCCGAAGAGCGCCACACAAAGGCCTGTAAACCACCCTAAACCCTAAACCCCCAAAACCTCGAGGCCCAGAGTCCTAAACCCTTCACCATGCAGAACCCCACCCTATCACATCCTACATAATGTCCCTGTTGACAGAGAGCCCCAATAAATCCCATAAAACCTCAAGCACCCAGGAAACCTGCTGTAAATGCCGAGGAAGCCGCAGCAGCCAACGGCCAACGCGAGGAGGTGACCGGAATCCTTGGGTGTAAGAGATTTTGGGAGTTGAGTTATAGGGTTGTTTTTACAATTTCAGGGTGTAGGGATGCTGAGGATATTTTGATAGATTGATGAGTTTTCGGGTTTAGTTTCGTTTCTAGTCGAGCCTGAGGATTTTGGGGTGGTTGGCGTTTATGACCTTCTACTCCCATGGTTTCTTACCTGGTCTTACAATTTATGGAGGATGCCGGTGGTGCCGGTTTGATCGTAGGGTTGCAGGGTTTAGGGCCTAATTCGAGTTGGAATCGGGCTTAGTCTCCATGGGTTCAGGGGGGGAGCAGCGTATAGGGCTACTGCAACGGCCTTTACTACAGCGAATATCGAAAGCCCAAGTTCTCAGTGAAACAGCGGTGCCCTCCCTACCCTAAACCCTAAACCGCGAACCAGGCGAACAAGGCGCTTAACCAAAAACCCTAAACCCATGAAACCTAAACCGGAAACCGGCTAGCGAATCCAAGAATTCGCTGAACTGGAAGTCCTTGTGGATCTAGCAGAATCCAGAGACTCCAATATCCCTTAATTAAGGAATATTCCTTAAATCATATTAAGGATCCTACTATAATTTAACGATGCGATAATGTAGGAACCTGATTAAGAAACCTTGGGCCCAGGGTTTCTTAATCAGGTTCCTACGTTAGCATCTTATGTTTTGTGGGGTTCAGGGCGTCGGGGCTGTTTGGGGACGGTTTAGGGTTGAGTGTGTCAAGGTTGAGGGTGTAGAAGGCCTCATTGCTTCCTACACTGTACAAGTAGACCCCTGAACCAGCCAACTTATGTAAAGCCTTGACGAAAACCCTCAACCCTAAACCCTAACCCCCTAAGTACAGCCCAGAGCGAAAGGCTTTTTCACGGAATAGGAACCCTACTTGAAGGCTCCTGGGACTCAGTAAGTAAGGTTATAAGTAGGTTAGAATAGGGATAGCCCCACTTAGGGGACTTATAACCCCACTTATAATCTACTTACTAAGTCCCATGATCCTCCAAGTAGGCCCTAAACCCTGAGCCTGAAGCCCGAGCCCGACCCAAAGTCCTAAACCCCTTTCTGTACCCCCATACCCTAAACCGCTACACCCTCAACCCCGATACTCCTAAACCCCTAACCCCTAAACCCTAAACCCTAGACTCTAAACGCCTAAGCCCTAACCCCTAAACCCCTACTAAACCCCTAAACCGCTATACCCTCAACCCTAAACCCTAAACTCCTAAACCCCTAAACCCCTAGACCCTAAACCCTAAACCCCCAAACCCTAAGCCCTAAACCCCTAGACCCTAAACCCTGAACCCTGAACCCTGAACCCCTCAACCCTAAACCCTAAACTCCTAAACTCCTAAACCCCTAAACCCCTAGACCCCTAAACCCTAAACCCTAAACCCCCAAACCCTAAGCCCTAAACCCCTAGACCCTAAACCCTGAACCCTGAACCCCTCAACCCTAAACCCTAAAGCCTTCACAAGACCCCGGGTGAAAGCCAGGCCGGGGCGCTGCATCCGTTTGCTGTCAGCGCCGCCGCGGAGGAGCTGGGCGAGGCGTTGGACAGGGTTTAGCGTTTAAGGTTTAGGGTTTAGGGTTTAGGGGTTCATTTTGGGGTTCCTTTTAAGTTTAAAGAGTTCCTAGAAGGTTATTATGGGCTTCTGAAGGTTTCAGGGTTTAAGGACGAAAAGAACCCTAAAAGGGTTTAGGGTTCATATTCCTTGAGGGATTCATAGTATAACTGTATAGGGCCCCTACTTTTAAGGGTCATGTGGTCCTTAAGGTTCGCGGGGGGCTAGGGTTTTGGGTTCAGGGTTTAGGGTCTAGGGTGACAAACTGGGGCTGTGTAATAACCCCGCGCCTCTTCGTTCTGTGTTCGCTGGGCGCCTGTTGGAAGGATAGTGTTTTGGCTGGAAAAACGATAAGAAGAAAAAAAAAACGATAACGTCAATTTATGATGTCAGTAGTCTTGTACATTATTTGCTGCTGATGGCTTGTATGTTGTGCATTCGCCGCGCCTGCAGAGTTCCACAACTCAAATCAAGCAGCTTCATCACAACCCTCACGAATGCATTTCGCCAGGGACTCTAAATGCATTCGGGCCCGCGCACTCGGGGTTGGGAGGAGCATGGACCACGTTGGGCTTTTTCACGGCCATTTGAACACGCACTAAACGCTTCGTCACCAACCTCGCGCATGCATTTTGGCACGGATTCTAAACGCATTTGCTCCCTGCACTCGGGTTTGGGAGTGCGGGGTATCTTGGGCTTTTACACGGCGATTTGGGCAAGCACGAACCGCTTCGTCACCAACATCACGAATGCATTTCGCCAGGGATTCTAAATGCATTCGGGCCCGCGCACTCGGGGTTGGGAGGAGCATGGACCACGTTGGGCTTTGTCACGGCGATTTGAACACGCACTAACCGCTTCGTCACCAACCTCGCGCATGCATTTTGGCACGGATTCTAAACGCATTTGCTCCCTGCACTCGGGTTTGGGAGTGCGGGGTATCTTGGGCTTTTACACGGCGATTTGGGCAAGCACGAACCGCTTCGTCACCAACATCACGAATGCATTTCGCCAGGGATTCTAAATGCATTCGGGCCCGCGCACTCGGGGTTGGGAGGAGCATGGACCACGTTGGGCTTTGTCACGGCGATTTGAACACGCACTAACCGCTTCGTCACCAACCTCGCGCATGCATTTTGGCACGGATTCTAAACGCATTTGCTCCCTGCACTCGGGTTCCCTGCCCCTGAACCTCAAACCTTAAACCTTAACCCTAAACCCCAAACCCGAATCCCTAGCCCTTAACCGTAAACCATCTTAAACCTTAAACCTGAACCCCGAACCTGAATCCCTACCCCTTAACCTTAAACCTTAACCTTAAGCCCCAAACCCGAATCCTTACCCCTTGACCTTAAACCTTAAACCTTGACCCTAAACCCCAAACCCGAATCCCCACCCCTTAACCTTCAACCTTAAACCTTAACCCCAAACCCTCATTGCAAACCGCTTCGTCACCAACCTAACGAATGCATTTCGGCACGGATTCTAAATGCATTTGCGCCCACGCACTCGGGCGTGGGAGCATGCATGTCGGCTGTTCACACGGCGATTTGGGCAACCGCTTCGCCGCCAACCTCGCGAATGCATTTTGGCACGGATTCTAAACGCATTTGCTCCCTGCACTCGGGTTTGGGAGTGTCAACAGTAGTACAGTGGACAGTAGTAATACGATAGTAGTACAGTAGTACAATAGTAATACAGTAATAGTACAGTGGTAGTACAATAGTAGTACAGTAGTACACTAGTAGTACAGTAGTAGTACAACAGTAGTACAGTAGTACAGTAGTAATACAGTAATAGTACAGAAATAATACCGATAAGCAAAGCATAAAGCCAGCGCCTGAAACCCTAAACCCTAAACCCTAACAAACCCTAAACCCTAACGAACCCTAAACTCCTAAACCCTAACAAACCCTAAACCCTAAGCCCTAAACCCTTCCCAAAGGGGGGTCGGTCCAGATTGGACCCAAAATTGAATTTTTTATACAAACTTTAGTACTGGAGAGGCATCTTTTGAGCTAGGGTCCAATCCCCGATTCGGCGGTTCACCCTAGATATGTTGGGCTGTTACACGGCGATTTGGGAACCGCTTCGTCACCAACATCACGAATGCATTTCGGCACGGATTCTAAATGCATTCGGGCCCGCGCACTCGGGGTTGGGAGGAGCTTGGGGCCAAGTTGGATTTTTTCACGGCGATTTGAGCACGCGCAAACCGCTTCGTCACCAACCTCGCGAATGCATTTTGGCACGGATTCTAAACGCATTTGCTCCCTGCACTCGGGTTCCCTGCCCCTGAACCTGAAACCTTAAATCTTAACCCTAAACCCCAAACCCGAAACCCTAGCCCTTAACCGTAAACCATCTTAAACCTTAAACCTCAAACCTAAACCCCGAACCTGAATCCCTACCCCTTAACCTTAAACCTTAACCTTAAGCCCCAAACCCGAATCCTTACCCCTTGACCTTAAACCTTAAACCTTGACCCTAAAACCCGAATCCCTACCCCTTAACCTTCAACCTTAAACCTTAACCCCAAACCCTCATCCCAAACCGCTTCGTCACCAACCTAACGAATGCATTTCGGCACGGATTCTAAATGCATTTGCGCCCACGCACTCGGGCGTGGGAGCATGCATGTCGGCTGAATTCACACGGCGATTTGGGCAACCGCTTCGCCGCCAACCTCGCGAATGCATTTTGGCACGGATTCTAAACGCATTTGCTCCCTGCACTCGGGTTTGGGAGTGTGGGGTATGTTGGGCTGTTACACGGCGATTTGGGAACCGCTTCGTTACCAACATCACGAATGCATTTCGGCACGGATTCTAAATGCATTCGGGCCCGCGCACTCGGGGTTGGAGGAGCTTGGGGCCAAGTTGGACTTTTTCACGGCGATTTGAGCACGCGCAAACCGCTTCGTCACCAACCTCGCGCATGCATTTTGGCACGGATTCTAAACGCATTTGCTCCCTGCACTCGGGTTCCCTGCCCCTGAACCTGAAACCTTAAATCTTAACCCTAAACCCCAAACCCGAAACCCTAGCCCTTAACCGTAAACCATCTTAAACCTTAAACCTCAAACCTAAACCCCGAACCTGAATCCCTACCCCTTAACCTTAAACCTTAACCTTAAGCCCCAAACCCGAATCCTTACCCCTTGACCTTAAACCTTAAACCTTGACCCTAAACCCCAAACCCGAATCCCCACCCCTTAACCTTCAACCTTAAACCTTAACCCCAAACCCTCATCCCAAACCGCTTCGTCACCAACCTAACGAATGCATTTCGGCACGGATTCTAAATGCATTTGCGCCCACGCACTCGGGCGTGGGAGCATGCATATCGGCTGTTCACACGGCGATTTGGGCAACCGCTTCGCCGCCAACCTCGCGAATGCATTTTGGCACGGATTCTAAACGCATTTGCTCCCTGCACTCGGGTTTGGGAGTGTGGGGTATGTTGGGCTGTTACACGGCGATTTGGGAACCGCTTCGTCACCAACATCACGAATGCATTTCGGCACGGATTCTAAATGCATTCGGGCCCGCGCACTCGGGGTTGGGAGGAGCTTGGGGCCAAGTTGGGCTTTGTCACGGCGATTTGAACACGCACTAACCGCTTCGTCACCAACCTCGCGAATGCATTTTGGCACGGATTCGAAACGCACAGCTCCAGCGCGGAGTGAAAAGGTTCCCATCGGAATCCTATCAGACTAAGCTTGCAGCTTCATATCCCGTATATTTAAACCTACTTCACGCCAAAGAAGCACAACCACTGCCTTCGATATACGAATGTTTCCATGTCCCGTATACTATATACTACAGTTGTACTACACTTCAGTAAAAGGTTCTTTCATGGGAAAACGATAAGAAGAAAAAAAAACAACGATAACGCCATTTAGCGTATAGGAACTGAACACGGGGTTTTCACACCACCCCACATGCGGGATTTTCAGAGATTCCGGGAGATCAAGAGGAGTCCTATAGCGGCCGAAATAATTACCTATACTAGCTTGAGGGTTCCTTATGACTTAGAAGTATAGTACACTGGGCCCCAAAACCATATTCTAATTATTAAGGTCCCTATATTAGGAGTCTTAGTCTGTCACAACCCTAATTTCAACACCAATAACAATGCTTAGGAACGGTAGAACAGCCATATCCGGTCCTTAGAAACAGAGTGCAGAACCCTGCCGACCGCATAAATCCCTTACAGACCTTCTAAACCTCCAAAGCAACACTAGACCTGTAAAAGCACCATAGTTCTTCAGCAAGTACATATCTATGTAAATATATATATATATATATATACACATATATATATATATATCCACATAACCATACGAGAATCCCAGCTGCGGCTCAAATTTCCTAAACAACTAAACCCTAAACCCTAAACCCTAAGCCCTAAGCCTAAACCCCAACAAAAACCAAGAGGCGCCTCCTCTGGGAGGGAGTGACCATGGGCGCCTGGGCCGCCTTTGCACCCATTTGGCCCCTTTACTTGGAGGTTCATGGGTAGTTATAAGTAGGGTTATAAGGCCCCGACAATGAGTTATAAGTATAGTTACCCTACTTATAGCCCCACTTATAACTACCCATGATCCTCCAAGTATAGGTTTAGGGGTTGTTTAGGGTTTACATAGGGGGCTCGTTACTGATAACAGACCCTTTGCAACGAGCAGCCCCTGGAACCCACATGGGAATTTCCCAAATAGGGGACCCTAATATGTACCCTATTAAATAGTAGGATCCTTATTATCAAAGACCCCAAAAAGGTACCCCTAATTTCCAGAAACTCCCACATCAAGCGCTGGATTTTGGTGGGTTCTCCGAGGTCCAGAGCTTTTTGAAGCGGAAGCCTGAAGCATTACAATCGTCATTCCGTAGGGTCTCTTCTTTTTTTAAACATACCGCCTGGTGCTGTACTGTAGAAGGCCGGAAATACCGTCATTTGCTTATCGGTTTAATGTTGATTCGTATTATTTTTTAGTGAACTAATATCAATTTTGCAATCATTTCCTGAAATTTTCATGTTTTGTACTAAGGTTTCCTATTTTCAGTATACCCCAAACGCTAGTCTAACTATGCAGGCCGCTATGATGCGCAATTCCTTGGGGCGATTCAGACTTGCAGGTTCTGAGGGGTCAGTGCCGTGGCTGTATATCCCATGTCTACTGCTATGTGGAAGAGCTCATAAAAGCTCCGCGAGGGCCCTGGTGGAGCCCTATCTTAAATTTAGAAAGGTACTATACCCGAACTCTCTTCCAATGCTGTCGGAACGTCAGAACGCACGGCTTGCAAGCTCAAGTCTTGTCTTGTCGAATTAGTGCCGCTGGTCTGGCTGGGCATGAATTGCAGGTTGTTGTGGCTGCTGACTTGGAGGATCATGGCACTTAGTAGGTAGGGTTTATGAGTACCACAATTAGAGTTACAAGTAGACATAAGTCTAGCTACCTGATTTATAACCCCGTTTACTACGTCCCGCGCTCCTTCTATCAAGAAACCCGGGTGCATCCTGAAGGAGAGAAGACCTGGCAGTCTCTTTCAAACTTACCACCGCTAGTCAGGGAAGCCTATTCCAGAACCCTTGAGGGAATCCTGTTTCAGAACCCGTAAGAGAACCCTATCATAGAACCCTTGCAGGAATCCTATTTCGCAAACCTGATGAGAACCGCATTATGGAACCCTACTCCCAGGATGCAAGGAGGCCAAACTTTTGTCACCTCACCAAGGGAAGCCTATTCAAGAGCGCTTGAGAGAATCCTGTTTTAGAACCCTTAAGAGAACCCTATTATAGACTCTACTCCTAGAATACAAAGAGGCCAAACAACCCCCTAGGAGAACCCTATTGTAGTACCCTGCTCCTAGAAGCTCTCCCTAATTGCGACCCCAAACCCCTAAACCCCTACACTCCTAAACCCCTAAACCCTAAACCCCTGAACCCTAACTGCTAAACCCTAAACCGTTTGGTGAGGCGTGGAGGTTGCTGACCACGAGACGATGCAGGCCCTCGACGAAGGCCGTGCAGTCAAGCTGATGCAAGCCAGCTTTCCACAAAGACTCTACGGCGAGGTACTGGCATAAATTATATACCATCTTTAATATACCATGGTATACTAGAACATACTTTGGTATACTATGATATACTGTAACATACTACAACATTCCATACCAGAATATACTGTGAGACAGCTGATGCTGTCGGGCTCCTGCTGACGAGGTTGACAAGGATGTGGGGTGATGCTGATTCCGAAAGAGCTGATGATGGTGATAGTCATGTTCATGTACCGTGCGGACGGTGCTCTTGATGATGACGATCTGAGAAGATGACACTTTTATAGCGAAATGGATAAGGTGACAAAATTACATGTCAGCTAAGCCTGCGTTTTAATGTTAGGGTTGATGCGAGCATTGGACTTCTGACATAGTCGTCAGATCATCATTTCTGCGCTTGGTTTCATACCATAACGTGGCGCAGGTCCCGAGGTCCTCAACCCGAAGCCCTCGGCCCAAAGCCCTGAACCTGGGGGCCTGATCCGAAGCTCGCGGCGTTGGATCATTTGCAACTACCCTTGAGCTTCAAATGCAGATGAACACTCTCCAACCTGAAATCAACCAACATCCAGCTTTGACGCCAACTGCCGAGAGCCAAAGCAACAACTTCAAGGGTCAGGGGACATAGTGACGAATTGCTGACGAACCTGCTTGAACGACTCAAGTAGAACAACCACAGGAACCCAGCAAAAGCTTAAGACCTGGTCAGGAAGAGATTGTGGAACTGGATCACCTGCACGATTATGTTTCACGTTTTAAGTTTCAGGTGCAATCCTTACCAGTAGTCCTCCTGCACATATTGAAAGATTCAAGGGTCTTAGTCAGTAGGTTATATGTACGATTGCAACTGAGCTTAGTCCGTCACGGTACTAGAAGAGGGACGTACATTCACGAACGCCCTGAAAAAAGGCCTTAGCTTAGAGAGCTACCAACAAGCCCCAAAACTCAAAGGCACTACACCAGCTCATTTAAGACCCTGTCGACGTTTTGCAAAGACCTGCGAACACCGTGCGAAGAAGGCGGCAAAGCCCCGATACTATAGGGGCCTCTAGCACCTGCGGCATTAAGGATTATAGAATAGGGTTTTGGCATTCCTCATTACAAGTATAACTAGTTTAATTTACCCCGAAGCCCTGTTCTAAATATTAAGGCCCCCTCTAGTACCTGAAGGCAACAAGCAGCTCGGGTTTCTCAGCACCGTCTTCGCAGAGAACCTGGCGCACGGCGAGGCTGAGCAAAGGAGGGGGCTTTAATGTAGGTGCCTCGATATAATATCGAGAATAGGGTTTGGGGGTATGTTATACTATACAAATTACAATGGGGGGTGGGGGTTCTCGCACCTCAGTTGCCGCACGCCTTGCCGTTTCTGTTAAAGGCTCTAGATTGCGAAGATTTACGGGTTCGACGCTAGACCCGAAACCCTTTCGTTTGAAGGCATTGTGCAGATCGATTGCTGAGGGTGCTGCCGTACATCCCCCGTTTCAAGAGAAATGAGTAATGAGTGCTTGGGCTTGTTTACTCTTAGGAACTCTCCACTTTCTTTAGGGTTCAGGGCTTCGCACCATGCCGTGAAATGTAGATCCGCATTGGGAATGAAGTTGTCATTTTTCAGGGTTTAGGGTTGAGGAGCCCAGCCTACTACAGCCGCCGTAACAGTTGGTAATGGTCGTCCCTTCTGGCCCCAATGCACGTATACCATACCAGATCCCGAAACGCTCTTCGAGGTGCTATCACTCCTGCATTCGTTGGAGAGTCCGCACATCTAACCCTCTTCGAACAGCTAACACCCTACAGTAGTTCGAGAGTCTTGACATCTCTAAACCCTAAACCCTAAACCCTACGCCCTAAACCCTAAACCCTACCCTTTCAGAGCAGAGGCGCAGACCCTGGCCTTGCGGACCGAGCGCCACACTGTGGAAGGGCTTCCGGAAGAGGCCTTTTAATTCCTGAGGGGTACTTAGAAATAGGGGCTCCTTAAAGGGATCTATAGGGGTACTATGAGGGTTTAGGGTTTAGGGTGGGGTACTTAGAAATATTTTTTAGCTTTTTTGTTATGATAATCCCAAAGAAACAGCTAAAATTATAAGTTTTGCTAGGGTTCTAAGTTCAGTATAGTTTTCAGGGTTCAAGCTGTAGGGTATCGGGTTGGGGTAGGGGTTTAGGGTTTAGGCAGTTAGGGGTTCAGGGTTTAGGCTTTAGGGTTAGGTGTCTTTGGCGCTCAGGGTTGTTCGGTTTGGGGTGCAGGTGTTTTGGTTCAGATTTTCCTGTGTAACGTTCAACAAACTTCAAGAATTTGGGCTTCAAGTTTCAATCGTCCATCCTTATAGTACTTACTAGGCGGTCACGATTATGGCCCTTCTTCGGGGAAGCGAGGGCTTGTGAAACCCATGGCTCCTCCATAATATTCATGGTACTTACTAGGGGTTCCCAATTATGGCCCTTGTTAGGGGAAGCGGGGGGCTTGTCAAATCGAGGGCTCCAGCCCGTCCTCGTCTGGTACCCGATACCGGAATTCAATCAAGCCCACTGCCCCTACCCCCCTGGAGCCTCGCAAAAGTAGATCCCCAAAAATAATGAATAATATAAGAATATTAGTAAATTAATGGAATCAGAAACAAAGTAATAAAGATAACAATAATAATGACAATCGTCCCTGATCTACTTGTCATCCTCCGTTCGTCTCGCTGGTTCCTACTAGGGAATGCGAGAGTGGATCCCGATGATAGTGCCCCCATTCCGCTTTCCCCAGTAAGAACCAGGAAGTCTTTCTTCAACACTTTGCCTTCGAACTTGCTGGGCTCGCAGAGTTTAGCGATCTGAAAGTTTAACCGTCTTGTTTCTGTGGATCTACAATACCCTCTATAGCACTGTAAAGACCAGTGCAACCCCATAAGGATACTAATAACACGTTTCGCCTGTAAGCGGAGAGCATGGACGAGCAGAGCAGCGAAACATCCCCTTAAGTTGGGGCTGTAGCGTTCAGTCTGTCGGGCCTCGATCTAAAAAATGTTCCTCAGCCCAGGGTCCAGGGGTAATTGGGCTCGGATGGAACCTTATCGTCACTAAAAGAACTTCGAAGAACACCACACTCAGACCCAGCAACACAATCTGCCAAATGAACTAGAAAGCCTCACACCCGCCGTAACACAGAAACTTACAAAGCTTTTGAAACCGCCAAATGCCGCAAAAAGCCTAGCGAGGTCCTGCGCGAAGCGGCCGCAGCGGCTTCCGCGTCTGGCCAAGAAGCAACCCCAGAGGCCTCGACGATTCATAGGGATCCTTAGGGGTGTAGGGGGAGGGGGGTAGGGGGCCTTAAGGCCCATAATAAGGACTAATAAGGCCTATTTAAGGAAATATAGTCCCCTACACCCCTCCCCCCTACACCCCTAAGGATCCCTATGAACGATCTCGGCCCGCTCAGAGGGAATTGTCGGACATCCGGGGTTTTTCATCTAGGTTTCTTGTCAACCGATTGTAGGTCTTAAGGCTGGTTACTTAAAGGATCATGGGACTTAGTAACTAAGGGTTTTTATTAGGGTAACTATACTTATAACTACTTATAACCCCAATTAAGGTACTTATAACCAGACTTACGAAGTCCCATGATCCTCCAAGTACTATATGGCCACCGCCCCTCGATTCTGGAATACTATGTCTTGGTTCGCAGTAGAAGCAAGGTATAGCGCAACCTTAACTACGCATTGTCGCTCTACCTGCGCACTTACTGGCGCCTCAGCAGTGACATATGGGTATAATACTTGTAGTACTTAGAGGACCATGGGACCTAGCAACTAGGGTTACAAATAAGGTTACAAGAGTCTCATGATCCTCCCGGAAATTCGGTACTTCTCCAAATTGGGGGGGGCCCCTTTTCAGGTCCCAAAACTTAGTGTGGCACCCTTACAAAAAAGGCCTCAAAACGGACCAAGTCTTTTAGAGAACTACCCAGTTTCGCAAGCACGAGGATGGTCCCTGGCTCTTCACCTGCCAGAGAAAGGTCCGGAGCCTCAGCCAGCGCGGCCTGCGTAATACAGGGGGCTACATAATTGCCAATTATTACTATTATATTTATTATTACTAGTATTACTATTATTATTACTATAACTACTATTTCTATTATTACTATTATTATTATTAGTATTACTATCATTGCCAATACTATTTTGGGGGGTCCTTGTTATGAATATAGTATAACGGGCCCCAAAAACTGCTGACGATGTATATCCTGCCCTACCCATAATAAGGAACATACCATTCTAGGGTATTTAAGGTAGTGCAGGATTTATATCATCAACCGTGTGGGGGCCTTCGTGTTTCGAATCGGATTGCTTCAAAATGATTCTATATTGGCTGAATACGGGCCTAAAGTTTAGGGTTTCTAGGGGCCTTGACAATAGATGGGGTTTGGGGGCCTATTATCAGGGACCTTGAGCCGATAGCAATGCAAGCTTGCGGCTTTGATGCCGGATTCAAGAGGAAAGGTTCGGGGTTTGGGCTTTGGGGTGGGAAAGTAAATGTTTGGTGTCTGGGGCTGAGAGAGATGGTGTTCGAGGTTAGACGACGAGCAGAAGGCATCGGAATTTGTTGATGTAAAGATCTAGGGTTGAGGACTTAGCCGGCACACTTCTCAATAACTTCGCAGTCAGACCGCAAGCAAGGCTGCGCCGCACCTTAGTTCGCGGGACACCCCTGATTGTGGAATATGATGATACCCCAGGGAACTAGTCTGAACCCTCAGCAAATCGCTATACTACCTAAGCCCTAAGCCTTAAACCCTAAACCCTAATCCTTAAACCCTAATCCCTAAACCCTAAGCCCCTCATACCCCAGGCCCTCGGTCCTCCAAACATGGAGTGGTGCAAGGTCTTCCGGGCCCAAAGAGGGCCCGAGGGCCAGATATCCGGCAAGGGTGGCCTCGCCCCAGATCCCGGGACTTAGTAAGGCTGTGGGTATATACCCTAATTAGGTTTGTAAATATTCGTTATGACTATCATCACATTATTTCTAGCTTTATAGCTTTATAACCGTAGTTACTCTGTCCCATGATCCTTTGAGAAAATGCAGCGTGTTCCCAGGTCCTGGACGTCCTCCAATCCCATGCGAAGGCAGCAACCGTCGACTTTGGATAATTTTGTTTTTTACACAGGTTTGAAACGACTAAACCCTGAGACAGGGGCCTTCATAATCAGAATAGGTTGTTTTGGGGATAAGGCTCTATAGCTATGCGTGCACAGCAGAAGTTCATGGACAGAAGTTCCCCGGCAGGCATCAGTGGTTGCTGTGGTGCCGTGCGCAGTTTATATAGATCAACAAAGCGTTCTTGCCAGAGTCGCGCTGCGGCCACATCCTCCATGGGGACGACACAGTCATCGTTAAATCCCGTTCAAGACTTGATGAGTCGGGCTCCAGCCGCAGAGCTGCCCACATTTTTAACTTCGGCTCCTTGGGTTTGTTGGTGTGATTAGGGTTAAGGATTTATTAAGATTTTCTGAGCATTTTTCCGAAATTGCCCACGACCCGCCACGGTGCCGGCTCTGTGTTGGGGTGCAAGTCGTTGTGTCGCCGTTGCGCCGTGTAGCCGCCGCACCACGAGCGCAGCTTTCCCACTAATAGAGGCTGCCGAGTTCCTCTCTGTAATCTCTGCACAGATGCAACCTGGCTTCGTCCCGAAATAGCAGGACCCAGAACCCCGCTACATGCCAGACTCCTTGTTAGGAGGACCCCAACTTTCGAAGCCCCAACCCCTATGTGCCTTGAAACCGTCATAAGAAATCTTGGGACAACGCGAAACCCATAATCCTAAACCGTGGCTGTACAGGATGCCTCCCTCCGAGAGGATGCCTACCGAGCACGGTGGAGGCCAGCAGCGTTCAGGGTTCGATAAGCACTTCAAACCCCAACCCTAACCTCTAACGCTACTTAAGTTAAGCTGTTTAGGAACATACGAGCAAGACTTTCCTACGCTAACCTCTAACATTTAGCTCGTCGAGTACATTTGGAGAGAAATCGCGACAGGGAAAATTGACGTAAGCCTCCAACAACAGCCGAAACCCTAAATCCTGGAGCAAAGAGATTCCGAAATCGCATCGCCCTGTGCTCCAGAGCTATTATAGAAGCCCAAAATATTGCCAAGATTATTTCCTTGGGTTCCTGAATATAAGTTTACTATAAAGGAGCCCAAGACCCCATTCTAATTATAAAGGCCCCTGCATTACCTCGTGAAGGATCTAAAGCGCTATTCTATTTCTTCAGGCCCCTACATTAAGCCCCAAAAACCCTACTGGCAGGATCAGGGGACTTAGTAAGTAAGGTTATAAGTACCCTAATTGGGGTTACAAGTCATTATGAGTATAGCTACCTTATTTATAACCCTAGCTACTAAGTCCCATGATCCTTTGAGTAGAGCCCCAAAAACCCTAAAGGGACTTGTCCTAAGTCGCCCGAGGCTCGGCATCGAAGGCTACGATGCAGATCAGGAAGGCGCGGTCCTCCTTGCTTGGAGCATCGGGGGACATATGGAGTAGGTAGAGGGTTTCGGGTTTAGGCTAGGTATAGGGTTTCGGGTTTAGGGTTGGTTTAGGGTAGGTATAGACAGACAGAAAGATAGATAGGTAGATAGATGAATAGTAACCGAGGTTCCTTCCAAGAGCATTACACAGGGCCTCTTGTAGCTAACCTCAACATTGTCAACGCTTGGCCATTTAACCTTCTTTTGGCCGGCAACTAACTCGACGTCTGATTTGGGAGAGGTTTCGATACTTGGGTGTTTGAACCTGAACCCTAAACTCGACACCCGCCGAAACCCCAAATCCTAAACTCCCCTAAACCCTTAGCCCGAAAGGCTAAGGCTTTGCTTTTAACTCCCTTCTCGTTTAGGGCACAGGGAGGCTTGAGGCAAGAAGCTCCAAGGTCTTTAGTTGAAGACTAGTCGTTGACGACGATCAGGACAGTAGGAATAGTTAAGAAGGGAATCTGTCAATAACCCTTATGCACCCGTTTTGGAATCTCAAACCATGCTGGCTGCAGGCAACCTGGATGTGATTGCAGCCATGCTCGAACATCGCCAGGCCTGGCTTGCCCGGGGAGGGCTTTCAGCAAGGTGTTCTAGCATTCTTGAGGGCTTCCATCGAGTGTCGATAGGTTTGTTTTTAGTGATGTATGCACAGGCTCCTCGATCCAGGGACATATCTTGCGTCAGAATAAGTAGTCTAGCTCAGGTGTATTCCTGAATAAAGGGTTATTGGGAACCCTAAACCCTAAACCCTAGTCCGTCTTATTGCCTGTGCAAGAGATGATGGCCAGGGCAAGTAGGAGTCAGGACTCGAACGGATCTCACACGGGGTGTTGTTATAGTCTCCTTAGGAATTACTTTTTTGTTCATCTAAAACCCAAGAGCATATTACAAATTCTATTTTTATTCTGGTTCTAACGGGGGTATAGGTTTTTTTTGTTCATATAAAACCCAAGAGAATACTAAACAAACTGTGTTGATAGTGGTTCTAACGGGGGATAGGTTGTAGTGCTTGAGTAAAAGGCCTTGGCAATTAGAATGGGGTATATCGGACAAGCAGGGCCCTTGACCGCTGCGGAGGTCGAGGGTTTGGAAGAGCCGGTTCTGCGGCCAACTCACGAGTTCGTCAACATGGCAGCAGGATTTTGCTCCCCACACCCCCGGGAGGATCCCAAAAGTAGATCCCTTAACGCGGGTTCCTATACTGTAAAGTATTACTAGCATAGGGCCCCAAATTAGGGGATCTTTCCAGATCCTCCCGGAACTCTGGGTTAGTTTGCTAGGCCAACGTGGGTCGCTGGAGTGACGCTCACGCTGCTGATCTGTCGACGCTCGATAAATCTGGCCGTCGACCGGTGATCGAAGAGAGGGACGTCAGGCATAAAACTGAGTCAAGTGCAGGGCGCAGAACTAACATAGGGGATAAGCGTTGCTATTATTTCTTGCGGTCTTGTCCCTTATAGTATAATTAAAGTTAACCCCAGAAAGTTGGAACATTGATTTGGGATGATTAGTGCTGGGATCCCGTATGCTTTACCTTAAGGGCATGAGGATCATGATGTTCCAACTTTCTGGCTTCTACTATAGCCCTTAATGCATCCAGATGCTCCGGAAGCAAAGCGTGGTCTCCAGCGGCGGATGGAAACGTCCAATCTCTTGGCTAGGACCTAGAGTAGCCCATTATTCCCTTTTTAGGGTTCAGGTTCCCTTATAAGCCCCTTTAAACCAAAAAGGGCACCCTTTTTATTCCTAGGTTACTCTTGGGTCTAGTTGGGGTTTGGCCCTGATTGCGGCATGATGCCCTAAATCCTGAGCCAGACCCCCTTTGGAGGATCTAGAAAGTAGATCCCCTAATTTGGGGTCTTATACTACCAGGGTACTTTATAGGAACACTCATTATGGGGTCGTTGTAAGATCTCGCTGTTTTATGATCCCCTGATCCTATGCGAGCCTTTTGAAGCATTTAAACATTCAAGTTCTTGTGGGCCCCCCAGATCGTGGTTATCATCTAAAATTAAAAACCTTGTCTACGTAACGCATGTATAAGCACATACACGTGCTACCTCCTTCATTCATGAAGGAGTACCCTTCGAATCAAGATGAGGAACCCTGCATAATTTGAGGTAGATTCCTGAATGAGAGGGTATTGAGGGCTCTGGGTAACTGCACGATTCTGCCGAAGACCGAGGACTCTTTGAATGAAGGAACCGAGGACTTAGCAGGTAGGGGATATGTAGTATAGGGATCGGAACAAAAAAACATTTTTCCTGGGTGTTCCTGTTCCGTAGCATAGCTGAACGATAGCCCCATTCGAATTATTAAGGTCCCTAGATTCTGGATTTAGTACATGGGAGGTAGGTAGGGCTATCGCAAGGATACTCGTACTTCGGCGACTCGCAGCCCCAGCTATACCTACTTACTCAGTCTTTACATACAAGCTCATTCTTCTCGCATGCCCAGTTCTGGGCAACCACGCTGGGCCCAGCACTCAGCTTCTCCAAAAGACCGAGAAAGGGTTACAACATACACCAGGTTTCCGAAAAATCGAGAGTGTTTTTGTGGTTGGTTGCAACACAGATCCTACTCTACTTGTTGGGGCCCATGCGGGGAGGTACCTATCTGTGGAAGCTCAGACTTTCATGGATGGATGGTATGCATGGGGCTACGCAGGAGCAGCATCTTCTTTCTAACAACTTACCTTTGGTTAGTAGGGGAATGGAGGAATGGGGTACAAGTAAAGCTACTATTACTACCATTCTTCCATGCCCTACTAACCAAAAGTAAGACAACCCTAGGGCTCGCGCTGTTGCCTGACAGCCCCTTCCTTTTCCAAAGCCCAAAGGCCGCAATGCCCCACCCTAAAATTTAGGGGCCTTAACAATCAGAATAGGGTTTTGGGATATATTACACTATCGCTATAATCAGGAACGCCCCCCAAAATAGTAAACCGTTTTGGTAGAGTAGGTATGTTCCTGAGTAGTACCCTTTTGCAGTTTTTCTCTTTTAAGTAGAAGGAAAAGGATACCCTTCTCATTGAGGGCCTAGTCAGGAATTTAGGTAAATGAGCCCTGGGCCCTGGGCCCTCAATCCCTCCACTCCAATGATCCTCTTGCCCTACAGCCCAGTATTTCAATACCCCACCCTCGAACAGAGCCCCGAAGGGAACCCTTAAAGGAAATCATGAACGAAGGCTTTCAAGGCACTTTGATAGAACCCTTCAGACCCTACCCAAAACCCTGAACCCCCAGACCCTAAAGCCTAGCCCTATCCCCTAAACCCCTAAGCCCCAAGCCCTACATGGGCAGAGCTCGTTACGCAGGATTCCCGAGCTTCGCAGACCTGGCCTTCGAATCTCGGATGTCAACCCGAGAGGAGGCGCTTGCAGTTTTTAAACTCGGTATAGGGTGTAGCGGCTAGGGTTGAGGGGTTTAGGGGTGGAGGGTTTAGGATGAAACCCACCAAGTAAGTTAAGGATGATTCGTGCTGGGGTTCCTTCTTCTTTTGCCTTAAAGCACAGATGGAGAATGATGTTCCAACTTTCTGGCGTTGACATGCCCTTACTTTGGGGGTTCAGGCTTTAGTTTGAAGCTTACTCGAAGGATTCCTGGAAGGGTTCCCTTAAATGGCCCTTCGAGGAGCCTTTAGAGGATCCCTTAAGAGACCGCTAAAGGATTCTATGGAGGGTTGAAGGTTGAGCTTCCTTATTAGGGTCCCCTAATATGGTTTCTTTATGTAAGTCCCTAAAAATGTAGGTTATTTGGGGTTAAGGGAGGAGTAATGAGTTCAGGGATGTTACTATTTTTGCTTTAGCGAAGTCGGTTGCGGTACTGGGGGAAACCGCCGACTATCTAGGCTTGTAGACATTGGATTGGGGGAGGTTCACGGATCACAGTGGGCTATGATACCTTTTCCTGATTCATAATAATAAAGAAACATAACACCAGGATATTCCAAACACCTAACCTGTGGTTGCGCTTCCTATCATTCGATTTGTCTTTGTGCTAGGAACACAAGAACCATGCCCTAAACCCGAAGCTCTCGACCCCAAAAGACCTGAACTCTGCGTCCAGTGAATTCCGCAGAAGTGCGAGACCCGTACACACATGGCATTGAAATCCGTACAAAGTCCCGGCAAAACGCTATGACCTATGGCAAAAGTCACACCCAACCTCCAACCTCCTTAAACCCAAGCAGCTAAACCTCGCAAGCTGCAACGAACAGAGGTCAACAAGCAGCAGCCACTTCAAACCCCATGTAGTGCCTTTGTCAAAACTACCGCAACCGAACTACATGGCCAGCCAAAGGACATGAATATGGGTTTTCAGGCCAGGCACCGAGTGCGAGTATAGTGACTGTCTAGTGGCGTCCCAAACTGTATTCGTTCGTTGTTCTTCATGGATTCGAAAACGTAGTAGTAGAGCAAGTAACCTTCAACGGGTACCATGATCCCTATAATCATAGACTCCCAACAAGGCTATGTAGTCTACTACTAGTAGTCTCTAGCCTTTTTTGTGGTACTACGAGGCCTCCACAGTCTTATACGGAAAACCTTTGGCTCTCCTAGGACACCGGACAAGCCCCTAAACCCCTAAACCCTAAATGGGAGTTTCCGAAAATTTGGGGTACCTTATTTTGGGGGTCCTTATAATAGTCACCCTACTATTTAGGGTACTATATTAGGGTCCCCTAATTTCGGAAAGTCCCAAATCCCCGAAACCCCTAAACCCTAAATCCCTGAAACCCCTGAAACCAAAACCTTAAAATTGCTGGAAAACAATGGAGCAGGTGGAGGCCACGCTTGGCGTTCTACGACAAGCTGGCGAGGCGGCTTGAGAGTAGTTTTTTGGACTGCCTGATGCATTTATGGATTCGCAGGGGGTTTATGTGCTTCTAAATACACCCGAAACAATATCCCCAGACAAGAAACCCTACACCCTAACCCCAAACGATTGAGAGATCAAACCAGAAGCTCATTAGGGGATCTACTTTTCAGATCCTTCCGGAGCCTGGCAAATTCAAGATCAAAAGACTTCTGTAGTCTATACAGTTTTGCGCAAGAGTTCTGTTGGGATGTGTTCTTCAACTTCACCGTGCAGGTCACTGTACTGAACAACTTGAGCTGGATTTCGGAAGTATTATGCCAAAACTAGGAAGCCCAAGGAATACTGGTAGTAATGGTTGTGACCTCTATATTCGGTGTGCTGGAGATGGAGATCTGGAGGCATTCGTATTTAAAGCCTTTCATGCCGCCACTTTGAGTCATGGTGTTTTTGATCTGATGTGTCGCAGTGGCTACGTTGAGTATATGTAGAGCTACTGGCGAAAACAATTCGAGCTTGATGAGAGGATGCTTGAAATAATTCCTTACTCCGAAAGATGTATATGACTCCTCTATCCACATCCACTTGCCAACTAAGTATCTGCACAATTGAAATGACGCTTCGGCCTTCGTGTTTGCAAACTTCGGACCGCTACGCAGACCCTTCAGAGTATCCAAGAAGTACATCAATTTAGGGGATTCCTACCAACACTCTTTAGTAGTGTAGGGTCTCGGATTAGGAGATCTACTTTTCACTCGGCTCCTGAGTAGTACCCTTTTGCCGTTTTTGCTTTTGGGTTCCCTTTTGAAAACCAAATCTAGGAAAAATGGCACCCGAGCACAGGTCGGGACTCTGAACTAGGAGGTCTACCTAAGCCCTAAACCCTACCCTAGTAACTTTGGTCGTGTAGGGTCTCGAATAAGAGATCTTCCTAAATACCCTAAACCCTTAGGCCCACCTTGTAACCCTTAGCCCTACCTTAGTAACTTTAGTAGTGTAGCTAGGACCTAGAGTATTCCTTTTTTCAGGGTTCAGGTTCCGTTACAAGCCCCTTTGAACTTTAGGGTCTCGAATTGAGAGATCTACCTAAACCCTAAACCCTAAGCCCTACCTTAGTAGCCTTAGTATATAGCGTAGGGTCTCGAATGAGGAGATCTACCTAAGCCCTAAGCCCTACCTTAGTAGCCTTAGTATATAGTGTAGGGTCTCGAATTAGGAGATCTCCCTAAACTCTAAACTCTGAGCCATTATGAAATTGAAAGTTGACACTTTTTGGGGCCTTATGAACTCAGCAACTAAGATTAGGAGATCTCCTTTTTAGCTCCGGGGCCCGGGATCTGGGTCCAGGCGGCCTCCAAGGATGAGCTCCAGGCAAGGACGACAGGGGTGATCAGAGAGGGGCTGCGTTTTAAATTACATATTATAAGCTATAGATTATATTGTATCATATTTGTTATTCTACTATATTAAATTATACTGTATATTAAATTATACTGTAAATAAAAAAGCATAATGTAGTGGTATTCCGTATATTGAGGGTTTCATAGGGCTTCCATAATATGATGAAGAGCTGATAGAAAGACAGAATGTAGTGTTACTCCTCATGTTTAGGGTTCCATCATAGGGTTTTTTATCATGAAGGGCTGATAAAAAAAGAACATAATGTAGTGCTAGTCCTTAAACTTGGGGTTCCACAGGGTTTCTGTCCTGAAGCGCTGATAGAAAGACATAATGTACTGTTACTCCTTATGTTTGGGGTTCCATATGGTTTCTATCTGGAAGGGCAGATTTAAAAAAATAACATAATGTAGTGTTAGTCCTTAAACCTGCCGTTCCATAGGGTTTCTACAACAAAACAAGGGTCTTCCCTCGAGGGGGTGATAAACGCATAGCAATATTTATCAAAAGGTTTCCATAGGGTCTCGATAATAAAGGGTCTGTATTGGGTGTTAGGAATAATTGTACTTTTCCTGAGGGTGCCGTAAAGATGCGTCAACCCGACCTCCGTAATTGAGGGGTCCTGGGTAGGGTTTCAGGAATAACACCTACAGTAGTAATTACTTGTCCTTAGGTTCCTTGCTTTTATCATCTTTGTATACCCAGACCCCTTTGGAGGATCTAGAAAGTAGATCCCCTAATTTGGGGCCATATACTACTAAGGGTACTTTATAGGAACCCCCATGAAGGGATCTACTTTCTGGATCCTCCAAAAGGGGGTCTGGGTAGTAAACCCAAAAACCGTATTCATCAATCAGAGTCGTTCTGGATGGGAAGGGTCTTCATTGTCTGCGTCTCCGCATTCCTGAAGTCACTGTATAGGTCAGAATATCTACCAAAACTATTCCCTAGGGTTCTCATCATAAAGTGGGAGTTTCCGAAAATAGGGGACCCTGACATAGTACCCCTAACCAGGAGGATCCTTATTGTACGGACCCCAAAATAGAGTACCCCTAATTTTTTCGGAAATTCCCATATCGCGCAAAACCCTGCTCCGATTGCTGACGCCTCTATATTATCCTCGAAACTTTCGGAGGCCTCACAAGGTGGGATGAAGGTAGGTGGGATTAAGGGTCCCTTATATGAGGACTCTTAATAAGGACTCTTATTTGGGAATATCCCACTTCATCCTACCTCTTGAGGCCCCCGAAACTTGTGATGTTGCTGTCCTTGGTAGTCTGCCGGTGTTTGGCATATGTCCGTCAAGCTCATTCCCGGGTGTTACGGGATCTATGTTGTGCTGGTGGTTGCAAGCAGATTCGCACCGATGCTGCCTGTGTCCGTCTAGTACCTATGTCTTCGCAATACCAAAACCAGGACCCTGGCTGAGATCCCTTAGTACCTTTGTTACTCGCCTCTTGCACCCCTAGGCCCGACAATCCGAAAAGTCAAGCCCCGAAGCTCTAAAAACTAAGCCGGGAAACACCCAAATCAGCATCTTACAGCTACCGTATACTAGGCATTTTTTCGGGCTCAAACTACTTCAACATAACCTGAAGTATCGGGGGGCTTGATCGGGTCATAAGCTGTTAAAGATTTGGTTCACGGGCTGCTGCGAGGGCAGAGAAGTCGTCCGACATGGCTTCCACGAGCACTCAGACCAGGAAAGTGCGCACAAAGGAGCAGGGCATTCAGGTTGGTAAGACGATGATCAAGCCCAAGGCGAAGAAAAGACCGGCACCAGCACCCGGCATCATTCTGACGCCGGCCAAGGCCCCTGCTGATGCTGCTGACCTGGACAGAGAAGATGCCATTCGTCGCCAGGCGGGTCAAGCTGTCATGGCGACGGCTCCATGGAAGCGGCGTAAATCTGCTCGGGTGTCACTGAAGCCGAAATCGGATGCGGAGCCACTGTCAGGGAATACTACGGAGGTCAGCATGACCCCTCTTCCTGCCTCGGGGCATGCACCCGATGTTTGGTTATCTCTAGTCCTCAGCCAGTACAGAACATTCTGCGTTCTGCATCCTCAACCCTAGTTGAATCTTGGTGCATAGCTGCAAGATTTCTGCAGGACGCCAAAAGGATCCCCACTCCTGTATTCTGGCTATGGCATCGATATTTGTAATGCGCTCTAGCTGTAAGCCGTGTACATGGTACATAACCTTGGTGAACACCTTGAGTGCTGAACAAACCCTACTGCACCTACCACCCCAAACCCGAACAATCCTAAAGCCATATCTCGAAACCCTAACATCCAACGCGGTACATGTGTACATGTGGGGGACCCTAAAATACTACCCGAAATAATCGGATCCTTATTATCACGACTCCGAATAAAATATCCCAATTTTCGGAAACTTCCATATGCCCAGCATGTGGCTCAGGAGCTGCAAGCGTATGCAGCCGAGAAGGGCTCGGATGGGGAGCTGGAAGCCTGGGACCGGCTTTTGGCCTTTGCTTTACTTCTTAGTAGCTGGGCGGATGCACTTTACACTTTTTGCCCGCTATAAAACTGAAAGAGCACACTCTTTGCGGCTTGTGAACTCAGCAACTAGGACTTCGTAGTAGAGCTTTTTAGTGGCCGTAATGATTAGAATAGGGTTTGGGGGATTACACTATAGTGATAGCCTTTGTTTTACTTAGTAGTAGAGTAATTTAGGGGCCGTATTGATTAGAATAGGGTTTTGGGATATATTACACACTATCACTATTAATCAGGAACCCCCAACATAGTAAACCGTTTTGGTAGAGTAGGTAACTAGGTTCCTCAGTAGTACCCTGTTTGCCATGTTTCTTTTCGGGTTCCCTTATAATGGTACCAACTAGCAGGAAAAGGGTACCCTTATCATTCAGAGCCTACTCAGGACCCTAGGTAAGCGTTGACCTTCTTGGGGCTACCATAACCACATTGTAGCAGAGGTGTTCTTCACTCGCAACCCTAAACTTAAATGCCTCCTCGGCCCATGGTATCCCCGAATGGCATCCCCAGCCCGGAACCCTCATGTCACCCTCATAGAACCCTTACGGATTGCATACTGCCCCCACTCAGCAACAGTTGAAAAAATATTTCTCACACGGATATACAAGGGCCTTCATGGTAATGCTTTACCGGAGGGAGGGCAGCACCCACCCTAAACCCTCATAGAACCGGTATAGAACCGTTGTGGAGTCCTATGTAGAATCCTTTATAGAACCCTTGTGGAAACCTTACGGAATCTATAGAAGCCTTATGTAAGCCTTACGGAGTCCTAAGAACACCTTTGCCCCTGCAGGACCTGGCATACTGGCGCCGGGCCTTGATCCAAGAGCGCTCGGGCTTCCAGGCGGACCCTACTCCTTACTATAGGTTACGGACCAAAAAGGGACATAAGCATAGGCATTTATCGGGGGTATCCCTACCTTATTGGGCTTCATTCTAAAGGTTTTTTTGGAATATCCCCAACAGGTGCCTTACTAATTAGAAAGGGGATAGAATTGTCGGACAATATACCCCAAAGCCGTCTTAAGGAAACTTCTTAAGGCCCCTAAATTACCCGTAATGAAGCAATCGTAAGGAACGGGTAAGGGATCTATACAGGCTATATAGAGTTTCTATGTGGCATCTGAGCCTACAGTGGCCTACAGGGTTTTAGAGGCTTCTATGCACTACTTAAGCGCATACCGAGCTTCTTCTTGCTCTGCTTGCGGGATTTCCCCTTGACTTAGGTTGTGGAGGCCTGTTCGTACGGTCGTAGTGTGTGTGATATAAAGAGAAAAAGAAACACTATTACTAACTCTATGTTCAAGGAGTAGCATGCATCGGCCTTCTAGCACGCGAGGGAAAAACGATGTCGGTGTTGCACAGCTTGGTGACACGCTCTAAGCCCGGCAATATCGGGTGTTACCTTTAGGAGGACATCAAAAACCGCCACCTTCACAAGCCCGCCTTGCACAGGGGACTCAAGCAGTAGGGATTGTCCATTTGAAGAATGGCGACCAACGTTAACCTACCAAACCCTAAACCTCTTATATGGAGTTTCTAGGGATCCTGCAAAAAAGTAGGTTTTGGTAGATAAAAGGTAGATCGGCCATCATGAGCCTCCGCAAGCTGTCAACTCCGAGGGTTAAGCCTTCCTCAAATCAATAGGGTTTTGTGGTTTTAGCTAACTACAACCCTGCTCATAACGTGTTTACCAAGTTGACTGATCCGTGCGGTATAGAGCCTGGGTGTAGTTCTGGATGCTCCGTTTCCTTCCTCCGTCAAGCAGTTGTAGTACATGGTCCTTGGAGGACCGTGGGACTCAGTAACTGCATGGTTACTATAGTTGGGGTACGACCAACCTTACTTGCTAAGTCCTATGATCCACCAAGCTGGGTTTGAAATCTAGGCCCTAGGCTTTATGGTTTAAAGCAAGCCCCCTCCCCCCCCCTCGACTACGTTGCTAGTTTGGTGGGACCTTGTAGGACAAGGTTATGACAGCTCCCCTACGTGGAGGATCATGCGACTTAGTACGTGAGGTTATACGTACCCTGATTGGGGTTGTAAGCAAGTATAGCTTTAGTAAAATGGTTGATAACCCAAGTTACTGAGTCCCATGATCCTCCACGTAAGCCCTGGCCCTCAACCCGAAATGGAGCCCACAGCTCAACTTGTTCGTTCCGACGAGTAATGAAAACATGGGTTTGGAGTTGGGGGTGTAGGGTTTAAGGTGTATGTTTCTGGGTCTTGTGGCTGTACGAGTTGTTCGAATAAGGGTCACGCTTTAGGAGAACATGCAAATCCCCGTAACTTATGAGCGTTGAGGCTATAGTTTTGCATCGAAGAGGTGCTTAAGGTCATGAGACCTGCTTTGTGGAGAGGAAGCCCTTTAGGATATGGCATGGGTTTAGGCTTTAAACTTCGGGCTTCTAGGTTTAAAGCTTCGCCTAGATCCCTAACTCAGCAGTCTCGCACTTAGCATCCCAGTACTTGAAGGATCATGAGACTTAGTAATTAGGGTTATGAATAGGGTAACCATAGCTATAATTACTTATATCCCCAATTAGGGTACTTCTAACCTTACTTACTAAGTCCCCTGATCCTTCAAGTACTACCATGTTGGGAGTTTCCGTTCTCCGAACTGAATAACACCGAGACCCCTATGAGGATCCCAAAAAGTCGACCCAATAAAGGGTTTCCGGTAAACTACCCCTTTGAAGGATAAGGTTCGAAATTGGTGGATCTACTTTTGGGTCCTTCCAGAAGTCTGGTCCGCGAGGGGATACCGGGGAACCCAAGATAGGGGCACTGTGAGATCGTATTGAAGCGCCCTGAGGAATAATGCTGGTAATTTTTCCGGCTTCTACGTTAAGCCTTAATCCCTAAACCCTTACCCAGACCCCGACAGGATCTGAAATGTAGATCCCCGATGTTGGGGCTCTGAAGTACTAGAGGGTCTCTTTTTCAAGGGCTCTAGCTTTCGGATCCTCCCAGAGTTCCGAGATATCGAGCCCCGGAGCTGATCCGCGGTCCCGGAGCTGATCCGCAAGGATGGGTTGTACCGAATAAGCCCATGATTCACCTGCACGAGTTGCCACCATCTGAAACCTAGTAGTAGAGTAGGTAGCCTTTAACCTTTTTTGGGGGTATTATAGTCCCTATATGATCCCTTTATAACCCAGAAGGTTAACCTATAGTTCCCCATGATACCCGACAGGTAGGGAAAGATTCACGACCAAAAGATGCAATATTCTGACGGAGCTTAGAGTGGGACTCTGTGATTAGAGTTGCGTAGGGCCTATAACCCTACATTATAGCAGGCTAGTAGAAGATCGCGGGCACCAGCGGATGTCGTTTGTTTGGCAGCTTGACAGACGAAGGAGTGACGGAATACAGTTGTCATACGTGACATGCATCTGGCCTTTGATTGAAAAGAAACGAAACCAAATCCCATACTAAAGCTATGAAGCGTTCGCATGGCCAGCATGCTGCTTGCGGTGCGGACCGGCCTGTGTAGGATGTTGGTTGTTGCTGAAAATTTTGGGCTGGGGGCACGAGACATTCCGAACCTAACCTAGGATCCCCAAGCTTGAATGACGGCTCAAGCCTGCAACTCCATCAGAACGGGTCCACATTGGAGAATTTGCCACCATCTTTGCACATATTTACGGAGTACCGAAAGTCCTTCCATGTCACCTCGCTGCCTTACAGGCACCGGTAAGCTTGTCAGTGTTGCACCAGGATGCCGATCTCAAGCCATATCTCCCGCTGCCTGCAGTGCCCGGGAACCCAGAGTGCAGGCTGTTTTCGGGCACTGCTTGTCGCGAGGGTCTCGCCCTCGGGAGCAGCTAGTTGAGCTTCTCCTTAGCAAGAACTAAGTAAGCAACGACCTGCGGTGTATGTCCTTGGCAAATGATGCTCGAGGTGCGCGTGCCTGCCAACTTAGCTGGACACCATCATCGTGAGGGGCAGGGCATGTTCTCAACAACGAATGTATTGGCACCGAGCAGCAGTGCTAGACTACACGTGGTGGTCACCGAGCAACACCTCTGTTTCTGCTCCCCAGGCCCTGATAAAGCACCGACAGACATGCTCGCATTGGCATTTCGGGGATTACTATCGGGGCGGCTCCGCAATACTAGTACCAGTACTACAACTACTAATGCTACTACTATTTCGGGTCGTCAGAAGTGCGTGGACGCCTTGAGTCTCCGATCAGCCTGGCTGATTGCCGATCCGCGATCGTGTATCATCGATGACGGTGTGCGCCGACGGCTACTACTACTCCTACTAACCACGACGACGACGCCTACGACTGCTGCTAGTACTATAACTACTACCATCACGACGACGACTACTACTACTAACCGCACCAATGTCAGCACCATTCCTGCGACTAAAGCGTCAGTAGTTGTTTATGAACAGCCGGAGCAGAAGCGTGTCTTCGTTATCATTGCTTTCGTAGTACTGTAGCATTGCCCTCGATCATATTTGGGCAATAAGCCGCCACGGTTGCCTTGCTTCGGCTATTCCAGGCCATGCTGGCGCTAATTTTGTCTGTAATTGTTACCTCATGTTTGCAAGCATTGTGCCACAGCGAAAGCAAATATTTCTCCTTCCAAGTTAATGTTCCTTGTACCGAGAGATACAAGACGGCAGCAACAATCGCATTTCCAAGCAAGCATGCTTGCCGTTTTGGAAGATGTAGTGGACTCTGTCAAGACTACCCAAAACCACATGAACCACAAGCGCACAGGCCCGAACTCCAAATCAGAAGCCTTAAACAGAACTCCTTTCAACCCTTACCTACTATCCCAAGGCTCCGCGGCCTCTTCTCGTTGCTTGAGCATCTGTTCGGGGCTGCTTGGCGGCACATTTGTGGTTTGCGGTCTTCTGGTTTACAGTTCACGGCTACGGGCTTGCAACTTGCTCTTCCCCAGCAGGTTGCCGCAGTTAAAATCGTTCCCAGTTATTTCTCCCACAGCTTGCAGCAGCAAAACGCCGAGCCACAATATTCCAGAGTTATTTGCGAACCAGCCCTGCTAAAAATGGAAGCCCTCTACCGGATGTTTGGTTCAGACGTGAGATTCGCGTCGGACTGACGCTTTAGCTTTGTTGTGCTTTACTGGTCTTGCAGCTTCGGTGAGTTGGGGTACAGTCCGAGATCCGCACCGCCAATATGTCATTTGTCAGGTTAGGTTTCTGGGAAACTGTTTCGCAGGCCGAACTTTATCATGATTAGCTGGCATTGGAGACAACTGTGGGAGCCTGCTGTAGACAGTAGAAACGAAATAATGAGAGGACACTCAACATGACGGCCCCCCAAAAAATTACCCTTGTCTTCAGAAGCCCCCACCCTGGCTCGTTTGGTTTTGGGGTTGGGCAGTCACATCTAAGCCTCCTAAACCATAAACAAGCCCAGATCGTCTTGAAAACCCGTAGCGCGGAAATTCTGTACAGCCCTCATAGAACCGTAAGCTTCCCTTCTGCAACAACCCGAGAACCTTTTCAATGACTTTAGGCGTTTTACTTTGAGGGTCGGAGGACTTGCTTATTCATGAGTGCCTTAAGTGGGGTTCTCATTGGGATTGCGGTACTTATATCTCTAGAGAGCAGCTACATAGTAAGTCTTCCGAAACTTCCGACCCTGCAAGTAGAGTTCTGGATCCTTCACGAGCTAATGTAGGGGCCTGAATACTTAGAGTATGTAGGGTTTTGGGGGTTCCTTATTATATTTATAGTATAGTACAGTATACTCTCAAACCTTGTTCTGACTATTGAGGCCGCTACATTATGGGCTTTTGAACGCGCTGAGGTCTCTTTCGAGCCAGCCACCGGTAGGAGAGAGGTTCCCCTCTGGCACAGGACCTCCCGGAGTTTAGGATTTAGGGTTTAGGGTTTAGGGCCTCCCCTCGAGTTTCTTCAAGTGCTTGCAGAGGGATTTGTGTGGTCTTGCGGGACTAAGGGTTCTGTAGGATTGTATCGGTTTTTCAACGAGTTTCAGGAGGCTTTGTACGGGTTGCATGCGGCTGGTAAGGAACATAACTGGAATCCGAGAATGTACTGTTTTGATTCCATGGGCTCCATAGTAGTTCCTTTTTGGGATTACCCTATACGGTTCTAGATATGCACCCCAAGAAGGAACTACGATGGAGCCTCTAGGTAAGGAGACATTCCTCAAAAGAGGTATTGGGCTCTCTGGCCGGGCAGTTGCTATGCTCTCCTTTAGATTTATTCTTCATTTTTGGTTCATATAAAACCCAAGAGAATATTAAACATACTGTTTTTGTTATGGTCCTAAGGGGGGTATAGGTTAGAGTCTAGGACGTCCTCTGATGTCGGCGTTGCGGTTTAGGACTTCCAGGCCCGAAGCCCTTCACACCGAAACCCTCGATATAAACCCCAAGCTCCGAAGAGCTCCAAAAGCCTCTATAGAACGCTTTAAGCCCCAAGTTCTCCTTTAGACCTTGAAGGAAACCTGAAACCCTGAAGTTTCAAGTTTCAGAGCCGGCTTTTCTCGATTCAGCTGCAGGAGCATTCGCTTCTTCCGGCTGGTGGATCGAGAGTTGCACCTGAGTGGCAAGAAGTACCATAAGAGGTGGAATAGGGGGAGTGGGGCCGGGGGTGGCGGGTCAAGAATTAATTCTGCCATGCGGAGCTCGGGGGATCTAGTGCAAAACGATGATGGGGACCTGAACAACCTAGGTCGTTCTTGCATGACAAATGAATGGCACATTGCAGATCATGTCTATCCTCCACTGGTGTGTAATTATGTCGGATTCCAAGAACTGGCCTGTCAAACTATGGCCAGAACTAGCCACGAAACTCCAAATCGATAAGCAACCAGAATTTTATCTAGAATGCAGCATAGCTAAGTTATGTGTTCGGGGCAAGTGTGGTTTAGAACTGTGAAGGGCTCGGGTCCCCAATGCATTGTAACCAAAGAACCGGCAGACCTCAAACTGAGTTAGATCCTGGAATCCTACACCGTGGCCTTGTACACCAAAGCATAACCTGCTTTTGTAGTGCATCCTCAAAAGCCCTCGCTTATAGGGGACCTACAAAAAACTGGGCTTCGGTAGGTTAAGCTATACTGGTAGCACTCAAAAGCATATCTCATGGTCTCTAGAAAATTAGTAAAATCAGTATAATCAATGTAACCCCAAACGTTAGGGTCTCCACCAAGGGATGTAATTATTAGTAGTAGTATTCCTCTGTAGTCCCTATATAACTATATTATATTTGTGCTACAGTGCCCCCCGAGAACCCTCTTCGAAGCGTTAACATCCCTGTATCGTGGCATAATGTGGTGCAGTAAGGGCCAGTCCGGGTTGTTTGTGTCATACTCTGCAGCGGCAGATTTCCTTGCAAACTCCTCCCTAAACGCCAACTTTCTGATTCTTGAAACTTCCAGCCAAAGTCTAAAGCCCTAAACGGTAGGTAACGCTTTGCCCTTCTATGTTTACATGCCTACTGTAACCAACTGAAAGGTTAGACTTTTTAGTGCTAGATATTCGGATCAGAAGAAGCAGAATGCACTTTGACCTGCCGCCCGCATATCGCTGAATTCAAAGCTCTACGTCGGCAGCTGTCCTCAACCCGCAGCCTTAAGACCAATAGCGCTGAGGCAGTTCCCTTTCGCCGGTTTGTATCTGGACATGCCTGCAACTCAGGATTTTGAGTGTTGGTTGCCTTGGCAAGAATGCCGAGAGAGAAAGCGAGAGAGAGAGAGAGAGTGTGTGTGTGTGTGTGTGTGTCAACATACATGACCAGGTGGATGACAGCAGCTAACAATCCTGAACTCTCATAGTGGCCTCAACAGGGTGTTGTCGCTGCTTTGCACGGGTTCGAAAAGCACTCGGAGATGAGTTGTTATAAACCTCTACTTGGAGGTCCATGGGTAGTTTTCAGTAGGGCTATAAGTCCCCTGATACGGGTTGTAAGTATAGTTGTCCTACCCATAACCCTGCTTATAACTACCCATGAACCTCCAAGTATACGCATCTTTGAGGTTGGTATAGTCTCAGAGTCTCGGAGATCCGTCCCACCGGGGTTTCGGAACCCGTACAGGACCCTCTTCGAAACCAATTCCACAGCGACTCACGGTAAACCCGAAAAGCAACGCGAAGTCTGCAAGTCTGATCAAACCTCCCAGACCCTGAGCTCTAGGATTCTCGCAGAAGTGCCCTTAAAACCGAGACGTTACCCTCGACCCTCGCACATTGAAAACAGGCTTCAGCAAGCAGAGATCCATAACGCCCTAAACCCCAAACTCTCTCGGACGCGCCACAAACGTTCGAGAACGCGCCTAGATCCCCAGCCCTAAACCCTGACACTCTCGACAAGGTAACCCTAAGCCACAACACAACCCACCTCAAACCCTAAATCCTCGAATAAGGACCCCTAGGAATATGCACTTAATATAGCTATTATATACCCATTATATAGCCCATTATAGGGTAGGGGTCCCCATTTTGACGCCATACCCGCAGACTCTCGCTCACGAGGTTCCAGCACGAGGAGAAGCTTCCCTCGCCAGATGGCGGATTCACAGCTGTCGGCATTCCCAGTCCGGGGTTTCGAATGTCCCAGGATCCTTGAAGGGTCCGTCGGGGCACTTAGAAATAACTTTTAATTTTGGGTTATTATAAGCCCTAAGAAACTGCTAAAATCATATTTTTTGATAGGGTTCTAAGTTCAGTATAGTATCGTCGCGGGCGGAGGGTGGTGTTTCTCTTTTGCATCCTTCCATGGCTGTGGGTTCAGGGGCCAAAGCAGCACCGTAACAGAAGTCGCACACCTTAGCAGTAAGTGTTGAAAGATGCTGAAAGCCTCGCCCTTAGTTGGAGAGCCCGATACCCCATTAGCAGTGTATGAAACCCATCGTAATCTAAGGCATATCTTTAAATTAGGGGTATGTGGTCATTTGTGATGACAAAGATAAGAGGAGCATTAATTGCCGACCAAACTTCGCAACAGAAGGCACGAAGATTCCAGTAGTGCTTGTTCGCATTAGTACTGCGAGGCTTCGGTACTACAACCGGCCGACCTCTTTAAACAATCCCGCATTGGCTGAAAGCAGCGCTCCGAATTCTAGTAGCAAAGCTATTTCCTTTCAGCTCGATGCCATGGACCGGGACCCTACTGGTACTGCAAATGAGCGGGTTTAGGCTTTGGGGCACTATCAGTTGTAAGGTAGAAGCCAGAAAGTTGGAATATGATTATCCTAACCCTTCTATGGTAAATTATAGGTTATCCTACCATGAAACCATATTCCAAATTTCTGGAGTTCCCTGTAGGAGCCTGCTCGCCAAGGCGACACAGACTGTTACTGATCCAGCTGGTGCACGTTTTAGCCCCAATGTCTCGAAAAACTGGACCAACAACCTAAACTTTAGTTCCCCAAACTGAAGCATTGAATCCGAGGAGGGGGTGTAGCTTTTCTTACCTTTGGTGAGTAGGGAATGGAGGAATGGTAGTAATAGTAGTTATAATTGTACCCCATTCCTCCATTCCCTACTAACCAAAGGTAAGTGTTGGGGTTTCTTGGAGTTAGCAGACGGCTCAGCGATCGCTTTCGCTTCGCGCAGCCGCCTTGGCTCACCACGTCGCTTTCCGTGGCAGGCCAACCGTTCGCCTGCGGGGTGCTTAGCGCAAAGGCAAACTTGGAGGATCATGGGACTTAGTAAGTATGGTTATAAGCACCTTCTTGCGGTTACAAGTAGTTGTAATTATAATTACCCTAAAAATAACCTTAGTTACTAAGTCCCATGATCCTCTAAGAAGGGCTCCAAAGCCGGCATATGATAAATTGGGGGGGGGGGGGGGGGGGGGGCATCGCAATATTCGTTAATGTTGTGTCGCAGTTCTGGTGGTAGTAGAGGCAGCAGCAGCTGCAGCGGCGGCGGCATTAGTTCTGTATCGAACAAGAAGTAGTTGTGGCAGAAAGTTCCGCTGTTGCCATGATGTTGAGTGCTTTGTTGCGACTGTTGCGGTTCTCGCGCTTCGTTGCTCATCAGCCAGCCACTAGATAATCCCGCTACCCTGCTTCCGGGCTCATCGGCAAATTAGGGTCCCTCTCTAGGCAGGCTGATCTCGCTTCAATCAGAGTGTCCGAGGTGTAGGATCTGGAAGAAACTTGTGAAGACGTGCATCCCGTGAGGTTGATATCTATCCTTTTCATATGGCAGCGCTGTGCCGCTGATATCAACCTGTTCGCATCTCGGCTAAAAAGCCTGTACCCCACTTGGAGGTTCATGGGTAGTTATAAGTGGGGTTATGAGTAGGGCAACTATTCTGGTAATTCATATTGGGGGACTTATAACCTGACTCAAAACTACCCATGAACCTCCAAGCAGACTCTAAACCCTTAAATCCTCAAGCCATCCTACCATTGCTGTGCGTGGGTGTGCTGCCTTTCAGCCCTTAGCGCCTGTGTTTTCCCGAAGCCTTTGTCATCGTTGGGTAACATTATATTAATATATATATATATATATGTATGTTTTTGGGGTACTTAAACCCCATAGTAAGGAATAGAAAGTTAGATTTAAAGCCTGGGTTCAGGGATTAGAATCATTAGAAACGTTCTACTCACCACTTTGCACTCACATCCCCGTGTAGTTCCCTGCTCTGCTATACTACAATGTACCCAATATCAAAAACCTTACTTGGAGGATCATGGGACTTAGTAATTAGGGTTATGAACAGGGTAACCATTGTTCTAACTATTTATAACCCCAATTAGGGTACTTATAACCTTACTTACTAAGTCCCCTGATCCTCCAAGTATACTCCCAAGGGACCGACCCCGATCCCTGTATGATTGAATGCATATAGAAGGCCTCGGAATAAGAGATCGTTCCTGATTGCAACTATAGTATACTCTACCCAAAAAAGCAAACCCTTAGAGGAGCTCCGTAAAGGATCCCGAGTCTAATTTTGAAGCTCTGTTTTACTGCCTGGTGCAGCTTCCGATAAAATGTTAGAGTGCGCTTTCGGAGTTCCCTGGGCCTCCGTAGAGAGCTGCGAATTTTGCCGTTTAGTGTTCTACGAATGTTAATTGCTGTTATTCATGCCGCCCTCAGTGTTATGATTTACCACAGACAGCCCTAATCCCTAATCCCTAAAGCCCCTAAACCCTAAACCCGAAAAAAAAAAAAAACTAAACCCCTAAACCCATAAACCCGCTAAACAATCCCATTGAGGCTAGTGGTTACGTCTTGGTTTCCGCCTTCCCCGGACTACATAACCGTTTCGGTGTCCTTTTTGTGTAAGTTAAGGGGGAGGGTACAAGGAATCCTTAGGGGAACCTTAGGGAGTACTAGGGAGATTTAGGGGTCACTAAGCTATGTACCCCCCTTGGAGCCCCCTCCCTTAAGGATGCTATAAGTAAGGGATGTTGGAAGAGGTATGTATTGTTCTTCTATAAGGGGAATGGGGTTTAGGGTGCACGACGGCCGAATCGACTTCGAGCCTGGACCCGAAAAACCCTATATCTATAAGGTTTTTTAAAGTTGTAGAAGCCTGAATATTTGCCGAAATGATTCCGAAGGGCTCCTGGTTTTGGTTAGGCTATAAGAAGTCCACATATGCCCCAAGCCCTATTTCCGTTGGTTGAAGTTCAAAGACTGGGGTATGAAAGGGGGTCACTGTCTGTCGAAGGCGGAGCAGACAGATACACAGCTTGATAGAGGTTTTGGCTTGATCCTAACCCCCCTTGCCAGAAGAAGGTTTTCTAGGCCCGAGTGCAAGGGTATGAATAATAGGTGGGTAATTACTAATATCCTCCCATAAACTCTCCAGAAACTTACAAAGCAAAAATACCCCTAATTACTTGGGCTCGGGGTACTTAGGGTTAGAGTTCAAATTACTGTAGTATCTTACCTGTACAAACCCTGACTTTGAACCCTAACCCCAAACCCCTAAGCCCTTCCACCCCAAACACCCGAAACCATAAATCCTAAACCCCTAAACCCTAAGCCCGACAAAGCCCTAGACCCTAAACCCTAAGCCCTAAACCCCTAGAAACTAAGCCCTAAACCCCCCGCGAAACCATAAACCCTCAACCTTATATGGGAGTTTCAGAAAGTAGGGGACCCTAATATAGTACCCTAAATAGTAGGATCCTTATTATTTAGGACCCCCAAATAAGGTACCCCCTAATATTCTGAAACTCCCATATAGCCCTAAACCCCGAGCCGCCAGGTTTGCCAAAGAAACCCGCAACCTGCACAGCGCGCACCATGCGCCTGCATGTTGAGATCCTTGGCAGGAGAGTGCTTTTGCCACCGAAACCCCGAACCACTCAGCCCTACTTGAGGATCATGGGACTTAGCCAGCAGGGTAATGACTACCTTAATCAGAGTTGTAAGTAGTTATGACTATAGTTACCATATTTATACCACTAAAATACTATTTGGGCTTTAGGGTTTAGGAAACCCTTGAACTCCAAACCCCAAACTTACCTTCGTAATGAAATCTGTGAGGAAATCCAGGTAGGGCTTAAGGTAGATGCTCACTCCACGCACCCTTTTTCTGTTGTGGGGTGGGATTGGATGATAGGAAAATGCTATCACGACTTCCCTCTAGCAAAAATGCAGACTCAACTTTCTCATCAGGAGGCCATGATGCTGGCACCAGCTCTACATCACTGCTCTTAAGAATACAGGGTCCCATTCTCGAACTGCACCTCAAGGAACAACACTTACGACTTACGCGCAGGTAGGGCAAACCGAATAGGAAAGCTGGCCATGCCACACCTGATCCACAGTGTGTTTATGTTCTTCGATGCCCTTGTCAGACATCAAATACCGCAAAGCCCTGTCAAGCGCAGAGCCTAGTTGCTTTGTAGACATCTTCGCGGGTCCAGCTCTTGACACCCCTGAGATTGCCTCTAAAACGCCTTTGACTTCGTCCCACATGTAGGCTACCATTCTACCTGGAGCGCGTAGGAGCTTCATGTTTCCTGAGAAGAGCCTCTAGGATGTATGCTCCAACAGTGGTGTAAAGTTCTACTCATCTAGTGGCGCAGATGAAAATCATAATCTTGAGGCTCTGGTGTGGTGTGGTGGCTTCCTGTGCTTGCAATGACAACCAACAACCAAGACCACCCAAAAACAAAACCGTGTCCTGTCAGCATGTGGCTGAAGCAAGGGCCCCTGCTGCTCAGGATACCATTGCTAGCCAGTGTCCTCGCAAATGCCCTCGCCAGCGAGACAGGCAGCCGGACTCTGATGGAACTGACTTACTTACATTGGGAATTACTACTGCCTGTATTCTGGAGAGTAGAACCCTAAACCCTGATCAGACCCTCCAACTATCCTCCATCAGCGCCCAGATACCCACTCTTCAAGACCATAAGACTTTTTCGGAAAGGCTCCTCAGCGGGATCTAAGAAGTTCCAGCCAAAAGCCTTAAAGCCCCGAAATCCAAAGCTCCCTCAAAGCCCTTGATACGACTTACAGGATCATGGGTGTTAGTATCTAGGGTTATAATGTTATAAATTAGTTGGTTATCCCAATCAGGGTACTCCTAACCTTACCCATTAAGTCCCATGACTCTCTTAGTATCCCACGCTATGTCGGTTCCTAAGCCTGTCGCAGGGTTTCACATGCAGCGACAGGATCAACACGACTCTGCCCGGAGAGATTTCCCGCAAGACGTGGGGATTTGTCGTAGATGAGATTCAGGCATCACAGCTCACCAGAATTTACAGCAGTCTCGGAAACACTGTCTTTTGGGTTGCATGAGTGTGGCACTTCTAAACTCTAAACTTCTGTATAAACATTTGAACCCAAAGCCGTCGCTACTGGTAGGTGGGAGCTTTTGGCCACATTGGAATCACCCATGCGAGCTTGAAGCATGCACCGACCCCCGAAAACCGCACGCCATTCCAGCGTAAACTCCCACAACGCGAACTATTTTCCCAAAACCACGAAGAGCCTGACCCTAAAGCCAAGACCCCAAAAAGCCCCCAAACCCTACAGAATCCCACAATAAAACCAATGAAGCCCTGACATGCCCGAAACCCTAAACCCTGAAACAAACACCAAAACCCTCAAACACCTCCAAGCTTGCAAAACAGACTAGGAAATATCAAAATTTCAAAACTTCAAATGGCCCGTAGACAAGAAGACTTCAGGTCGCGATGCGGCGGAGAGGCCGCTAAGTCCCCTCGCGCAGTACCTGGGCCAGCAGACAAAAGCTTGTTTGGGCTTTGTTCTAGGCGTATAGGAAGGGTTTATGACAATTTAGGGTTATAGGGTTGAGGGTTTAGGGTTGATAGGGATCTAGGGTTTGATGTATGAACCTGCTTAACTCAGAAGAGGTGTTTTGGGCCCTGAGTAGGGTTCGATAGGTTTTCATAGTGGCACATAGGTTCCTGTAAGGTTACAATTAGTTACAATATACCATCATATACTATATTATACGCGAGTGTACTGTAAAACGCCATAGGCGCTCCAACATACTAAAATGAGGCATTATACTAAGATACTTGTATTTTAGTTAGAGTTATGCGATCTATCTATCTATCTACCTCTCAACCTACCTGTTTATCTTTCCATCTATCTATCTAACTAACTATCTAACTATCGGTACCTTCTTGTTTTATGCATCTGCGCACTTGTTGACTGGCTTCTGGAGTTATTAATGGACTCAGTAGTTGTTAGGGGTGTGTTGGGGTTTAAAGCTGTAGGCTGAGGTTTAGGTTTGAAGGCTTTAGAATTCTCAGGGTCTAAGGCTTGACCGATGCATAGGATAAGAGCCTCGTCTCCTTCCACCAATGTCGGATTTCAGCTCAACCGCAAACCCCTTCTAAAAACCTTACAAGAAACAACAACCTGTAGTTGAAAGCCTTTGTAGACCCTAGTCAAGCAAACGTTTAGGGCATTCTTACGGACCACGGTCTCAAAACCCTAAACCCTGAACCCTTTTGGGGGCCTTCATACGGTCCATGGTCTGATACCCCAAACCCTAAACCCTGCACCCTCCTGCCTGCTGCTACAGAAAAGGTCCGCTGCACCTTAAAAAAAAACCTGCACCCTATTCGGGGGCCTTCGTACGGACTAAGGTCGATCATTTCTATGACCTTGTCCTCGGCCGGGAACCCGACCGCAGCTCGGCCCTTTTTCTCCATATACGGTTTGGCGCAATTACAACAGGCATCTATTGAAGGGTTCCTTTAACATAGTGGTCCATAGGGGTTCTATAAGAAGGGTGTTGACAGGAATGGGATTCTTCAGATCAGCAAAAGCTGCACTATAGCTTCCAAAAACCTGAAACCTAGTTCCAAGCCTCAAGCCATGGCACGTCAGCAGAAGTCATAGTTGCCTAGAGCCACTAAACCCCAAATCTCAAAAGAATCCTTATCGAACCCGTGTAACCCCCGAAACTCCAAGTGAGCCCAACCCTAAACCCTAACCCCGAAACCCCAAATGAGCTAAACCTCCCAGGTCATGCGCCGCGATGTCTCCGGCCACGGCCAGGTCGACGGCCAGGAGAAGTTTGCACATGCGCGGGCCTTTCCAAGAGTTCTAAAGGGATCCTATACGGAGTCTGCAGAGGTTCTATCTTGAGTCTGTGGCATTTTCGGTCTTGGGGCTTCTCGGGCTATGGTTCCTGCTTGGGTGTTACGAGCGTTAACGGCCTTCACAATGGTTTGTTAGGAGTTTACATGTTGAAAGTTTAGGGCGTCCTCCGTGTCGGGTCCCGGCATAAACCGGACAACTTCGGGCTCAGTGTATCAACAGCTTTGGTTTGGTTTGTGTACTCACGGCCTTGGACCGCGCCATCAGTCACCTGCAGCACCATCGGGGCCAAAATAATCACGAATACCTGTTTCAAGGTTTTTATGGGATAATAAGCCCCAAAGCCCTATCATAATTACTAAGGCTTGCATATCTACGGGTTGAAGCAGGAGTTGAGTACCGAGGCAGAAAGTTCTGCATGCACCAAAGGGAACGAGTCTTCCCTTCCCTTAGGCAGTTGAGGCAATCAAGTGTTTTGCTCAGCAGCACTTCAATTTAAAAGCCATACCCCAAATCTTAAGCCCAATAGAGCGCTTGCAGAGCCCTTATGTACTTGCTGATATCACGTACCTAGAACCCAAACGACATCAAAAGGGGGCTTCTAAAGCCCCAGTAACGACTAAGATTGAGAAAAGCAATAATGGAAGACCTTAAGCCTTAAGCCATAAACCCTCGTCAAAAAAAGCTCTTGAAACTTGTAGAACCCGTTTAGAACTCGTTATAGGAGCCTTGGTAGGATGGACCATCTCGGCAATAGAGTGAGTAGCCCTTTAGCTGCTGGACGCGGTACTATGATCACTCCAAAGCATAGAAAGTTAGCTGTTACCTTGTACTTCCCGTAGACCTACGACTTAGTAACCGAGATCACAACATAAATAAGGTACTTGTACTTACAGTTACATACCACTCTAATTCAGGTACTCACAACCTTATTTACAAAGTCCCTTGATCCTTGACTTAATCCCTAAACCTTAAACCCCTACAACACCCTTACCAGGATGCCCAGTAGTACCCTTATTCCCTTTTTGTAGTCCTAGGTTCCTTATTAAGGTACCCAATACCAAAAGGGAGCCCTTTTCCCTAGGATACTGGGCATCCTAGCTTATAGATCCCTGGAAGGTGAGCCTTGGCTCCCTAAGCCCCTTCCAAGCTACTCTTCTGACCCCCAAGAATCAGGGACCCAGAAGGGCTTAATCTGGGGGAGGCTTAAATAATTGCCAATCCTATTACTATTTGGGGGGGTTCGGTTTTGGGGTATAATGTGCTCCAAAACCCTATTCTACTTATTCAGGCCCCTTTCTTATGTGCTTCTCCTAAACCCTAAACCCTAAACCCCTAAACCCTAAACCCTACGGTTCCTAAAAGAAGCTCTCCTCGGCTTTCCCCCACTGGCCGAGGCCCGCGAGCAGCTGCTGGGTCTGCACTGGCACACGAGAACCTACAGTAAAGTATAGTCATAGGAGGCCAAAAGGGGTTTTAGCACATGGGGGTTTAGTGGGGATGAGGGTTCCCATAATAGGGTTAATATTAAGGAATCCCTACCCCAAGAATCTTAAACCCCCCCTTTGGCCTGCCATCATATAGTCCCTATAACATCCCTATATAACCAACAAGGTTAACCTTGAGTTCCCCATGATACCCGACAAGTAGGTAATTAACAGGGCTCCTTTTACAAGGGCTACTAATTGTAAGAGATCTATACGGCGACTATAATATACGGTAAACCCCAAAAAGTTGGAAACCGGAGTAAGGCCAAATAGTGCTGGGATCCCTTATGCATTACTCTTGAGGATCGAGGCTATGGGGTTTCCAATTTTTGGGCTTCTACTGTATGGCTTCCCAGACCCCCTTTGCAGGATCCAAAAAGTAGATCCCTTTAATGGAGGTTCCTATAAAGTACCCGTCGTAGTATGGGACCCCAAATTAGGGGATCTACTTTCTAGATCCTTTCGGGGGTCTCGGTGAGGCCTTCCCTGAAACCCTAAACACTGAGACCCTAAACATCCAGTGTCCATAGCGCTTCATGAAGATTTCTAGAAAAGCTTTGACAGGCTTAGGTTAGTGACTTGATTTTTTGCAGTGTCGCTTTCGGGTTTTGGCGGTCGAGCTTTGGCGTTTCAGGGATCAGGATTCTTGAGTTTGGGAGCTGGGGTGCCATGGGGACATCACCCCGCGGCTCACAAACCACTTGGGATTATCATCAATACTAATAGGATCAGTAATACTAGTATTGAAAAATATTGTAAAAACTGTGGCATTATTATCATTGGTATTACTGTTATTAGAATTGAGGGCTTAGGGGTCTCGTGCGCGAGCGAACTAGTTGCGTCCTGGCTCTGATCCGGAGTCTAATGTAGAAGCGATGAGGGTTTGCTTTCGGTCCCAGTTTGGGCCCGTGTCCCGGAATATTCCGACAAGGTTCATCCAAGGTCAAGTGCTGGTCTGTGGGTTAACCCCCACAGGAAGGGGCCGAGGAATAAGATACAACATACCAGCCCGAACCTCTGCAGAAAAAGTCCGTTTGAAGTGTGGGTTGCAGACCAGAATCAAACCAGAAGCGAAAAAATTACACACCCTGTCCCTTCAACCCCAAATCGCTACACCGTGTGTTACAAAACCTGGCAGAGAGCCCCTTGAAACCCTATGAAAGCCAAAATGCCAAAAAAGACCTTTGAAACCCCGCTGGACCCCCACCTCTGCGACCTGAAACTTTTACTTCGATATCCGTAGCAAAGTCACTTTGGGGTATTGGGTTTAGGGTTGGGTTTAGGGTTTTGAGTTGCAGAGGGAGTAGGAGAGTGGATCCTTATCTTAGTCGCTATGTAACCCCCCCATAGTAGTCCGTATGTTCCTTCCTTCACTCATCCCTAATAAAGCCATGAGAGCTCCGATATAATCTGGAACTCAAGCAAAGCTTCCGCCCTTCCTTCACTCTTCCCTAATAAGCCATGATAGCTCCTCCGGTTGGAACTCAGCTACAGCTTCAGCCCTTAGCCCTGAACCGCCCGAGGCAGCCAGCGGAACTGCCAAGCCTTAGCAGTGTGGAGGGCAAGGTCTTGCCCGGCGGGGGGGTGGGGGGGGGGGGGGGGGGGGGGGGGGGGGGGGGGGGGGGGGGGGGGTGGGGGGGGGGGGGGGGGGGGGGGGGGGGGGGGGGGGGGGGGGGGGGGGGGGGGGGGGGGGGGGGGGGGGGGGGGGGGGGGGGGGGGGGGGGGGGGGGGGGGGGGGGGGGGGGGGGAGGTGTTAGCGTGTTAGCGCAAACCGCCTTGATTACCGTCTCGGGAAGTGGAGTTAGTGAAAGACGCAGGGCTCTAAACGTTTTTGTGGGTTTCGGATTTCAGGTTCAAGGCCTGAGACCAAGACTTCTAGTTTGCGACCCGTATTGCGCCCCGCATAATCCCCCAGATACAGGTGCTTGGTGTTGTTCTTGGTGAGGGTGGAGTGGGGTTTGCTTATCGCGACCAAACACACCCGAAACTGTTCAGTAGACGGCGTGCTTTTAACAACAGACAATACGGCGCAGTCCAGACACTACTCGCTTGTAAGGGCTGAGTGTCTCTGAGGGAAGTGAAGGCCCTTCCTTGTCTTGGATCTTCCGGACCATGCCGCCCGACTAAACATGTACAATCTACCCCAACACCCGATTCTTGATTTGGGTAGTTGTCGAAATTGTGGCCCCTTGTTGGGTAACCTAAATATTAGGTGCCGTATTATAATAGTGACCCAAAAATAAAAGGGACCATAATTTTGACAACCACCCGTTTGCATGCAATGTATTGGCAGCACCGATGTCCCGAATACCAGAAGCCAGGTCGCCCGGAAGTTTCGGCACAAAGCACAGCACTCGCTGTCCAGTGGCGGTGACGACGAGGTAGAGGAGCTGAGAGAGACAGACAGACAGACAGAGAGACAGAGAGAGAGAGAGAGAGAAAAAAAGAGAGAGAGAGAGAGAAAGAGAGAGAGAGAGAGAGATAGAGAGAGAGAGAGGGAGGGAGGGAGGGGTGGAGGTAACGAGAAGAGGCCCTAACCCTAAAACCTAAACCCCTAAACCCCTAAACCCCTAAATCCCTAAATCCCTAAACCCCTAAACCCCTAAACCCCTAAACCCCTAAACCCCTAAACCCCTAAACCCCTAAATCCCTAAACCCCTAAACCCCTAAATCCCTAAACCCCTAAATCCCTAAATCCCTAAACCCCTAAATCCCTAAACCCCTAAACCCCTAAGCCCTAAACCCCTAAACCCTAAGAGAGAGGGAGGAGGAAGAGAGAGTCAGAGGGACGGAGGGCGGGAGCACTGGAGCGCAAACGAAACATGTCACCTGGTCGAAAGCTGAAGGATCATGGGACCTAGTAACTAGGGTTTCTTAAAAGGGATCTATAAGGGTTCCTTAAAGGTATCTATGGGGTTTAGGGTTTAGGGTCTACTTGAAGGATCATGGGACTTAGTAACTTTGAAGGGCTCCTTAAAGGGATCTATAAGGGTTCCTTAAAGGGATCTATGGGGCCTATGGGGTTTCGGGTCTATTTAAAGGATCATGGGACTTAGTGAGTAAGGGGCTCCTTAAAGAGATCTTTAGGGTTCCTTAAAGGGATCTATAGGGCTTAGTTTAGGGTTTAGGGTGTACTTGGAGGATCATGGGACTTAGTAAGTCAGGTTATAAGTACCCTAATTGGGGTCATAAGTAATTGTAATTGTAGTTACCCTAATTTATAACCCCAATTACTAAGTCCCATGATCCTCCAAGTGCAGCTGAGTAGCGGCAGCTGCGGATCACCATACTGTCCGCGGTCCAGTTTGAACCATGGAGTGCGGGCCACGAAGTGCTTGCAGGCCTTGAGTGAATCGGGGTCTGAATAACTACCAATATCAGGCAGGTTAACTTGAATCTCCAAAGAATGTTACAACGTTTTTCAAACTCGATGGAACCCTTACAGCACAATTTGTAGCGCCGTCATTTCCCTAAAGCTTAAAGTTGTCTTTCTCAACTCACAGGCCATCTCAATGTCGCCCAGAGCCCTCTTATATGGGAGTTTCCGAAAATAGAGGACCCTATAATCTGGTACCCTAAAGAGTAGGATCCCTGCTTAAGGACCCCAAAATATGGTACCCTTAAATTTTCCGAAACATCCACATGGTTATTCAGGCACCTCCACTACTCTCAAGGCCCCCGAAAACCGAATCCGGCGAGCCTGAACCCTGAGTTGAGGATTTACGGTTTTTGGGGGTTTGGAGCTTGGGGGTTCAGGGTTGAGGGGTCGGTGTTCAGCAATTCGGGGTTTGCTTGTAGCCGAAAAGACTACCCGTGTGGACTTTCGGATTTTGATATCTAAATATACGGTTGATGATATAAATCCTGCAGTACCTTCAGGACCCTAAACTATGGGAATTATGGTATATTCCTTATTAAGGGTAATGCAGGATTTTTATCATCAACCGTAGTTCTGAAAATGTCGGTTTTGGGGGGCCTGAGGTAGGGTGCCTAAACCCTAGACCCTTTCCTAGGGAACCTTTAATTTTTTTTGAATAGTATCGTCCCTATACAATCCCTATATAACCAAAAAGGTTAACCTTTAGTTCCCCATGATACCCGACAAGTAAGTAATTCAACAGGGCTCCTTTAAAGGGGTCTATAAGGGCTACTAATTATAAGAGATCTATAAGGGGACTACAATATAGGGCTTTAGACCACTTGAAGGATCATGGGACTTAGTAATTGGGGTTATAAACAGGGTAACTATAGTTATAACTACTTATAACCCCAATTTAGGGTACTTATGACCTTACTAACGAAGTCCCATGATCCTCCAAGCACAGGAGGATCTCTCAGAGACCACCTATGCACCCGAGGCGGGCGAGGACCGTTGCTCTGCTAGGGGGGGCTTTCCTGAAATGCTCCCAAGACCCTACCTTAAACTTGGCTTAAGGTCAGGTAGGGTTTAGAGGTTTAGGAGGGTTTGGGGGTTTAGGAAGGTTTAGGGGTTTAGGAGTCTAGGAGGGTTTAGGGTTCAGGGTTTGGGGTTACGTTATAGCGCTCCAGTTGTGTTTCTGTGTTTCTGCGTGTTTGGGCCGTGGTATGGTTAAGCGGTCAAGAGGCATCTCCAACCATTGCTTCGCTGACCCTCGATGGAGTAAGAGTTCAGGTCTTGGCAGCGTAGTGGTCATGATTTGGGAATCCGATTTGATGGGTTTAAGCTCGTCGCAGATCAGAAGGTACCAGAAGGTACGTTGCACGGTCCTACCTGCTGGCTCGCTTGGCTGAATCCTAAAATCCTAAACCCCAGACCTTAGCTGGCTGTTCTTTCAGTGCTGGTTCTTTTGGAAGTCTGGTCTCAGGGACCCGAGAGTCTCAAGGACCAGGGCAGGTTGCGGGTTTGGGTGGTCCCTTGTTTTGAGGAAGCCAGCCGTACTGGGTCTAGTAGGGCCTACTATTGACAACCACCCATACGACTGACCCGGACCCCGACTGCGGATCCTGCCGTTGCAAGCCCATCCTCACCCATCCTCCAAGTTCGTATAGTAGCAGCTTCTACTATACTCTAGCTTTTTTGCAAGGCCTTTGTTCATGACCTAAACCCCTGCAGATTCCTTCTAGACCACCTCCGTTATTTGGGGCCCCTACATAGATCCCTTATGGAACCCTGAGAGGAACCCTTCTATAGAGCCCATTAAAAGGAACCCCTATTCTACGCATTAAGGCCCCTACATTATGTAATCAACCCTAAACCCGATTATAGATCCCTATAAACCCTTTAAAGGACCCCTTAAAGGAATCGCTTTTCTAATTATTCTAATTGTTCCGGCCCCTATATTAAAACGGCATCGTTGGGGGCTCCTCTTCCGCAGGAGATTGAAGTGCCACAGACGACGACGTCACCTGCCGAAGAACTGGGATCTCGAGCTTTTTGGGTCTAGGGCTTTTTCGGGGTTTAGGGTTTTTTGGGTTTAGGGTTTAGGGCTGGGGTTTGGGGTTTAGGGTTTGGGGTTCAGGGTTTTGGGGTTTAGGGTTCAGGCTTCAGGGTTTAGGGTTTTTTGGGTGGCCAGGGGGGTGGGGGGGCTGAATCTAAGGAATCCATGCGGGCTGGCTACAGGATTGCGAAAGGGGCTCTTCAAGGGCCGGGCCCATGGCCTGGATGATTCAAGCAAGACTCTAGGGTTGAGGATTTCAAGATTAAGGTACACTATAGGTATTTGAAGCCCATGAACACCCTTGCAAAACCCTACAATACGACCTTGAAATTCCAAGACCACGTAAGGATCCCTAAATCAGAATATCGACCCTCTACGGTTGGACCACTATTCTCATGCCCCCTAGATATTAGGCATGGAACCCCAAAGGGTATCCTACTATCCCCTTTCTCAGGGTTCCATATGTTGGATCCTTCCTTCAGGACCCCTTCAAGGGATCTAAGCCAACAATACCATTCAAAACCTAAAGGGGTACTATGGGTGTCTATAAGATTCCCTTAAGGGGGTCTGAATTCTAAGAACCTATAATAACTATAACCATGATAAGGAACGCGATTATAGATCTCTACAAACCCTTTAAAGGACCCCTGAAAAGGAACCCTTATTCTAATTATCAAGGCACCTACATGGACCCCTTATGGAACCCTTAAAGGAACCTAAACCCTAAACCCAGGCCCTACATTATGCAGAAGGAACCCTTTTTTGAGCCTTTATAAGGAACCCTAATCTATAAGGTCCCAAGGGGGTCTGGGTTCTAGACCTCATATGCAATCCTACAATAATTATAACCATGATAAGGAACCCGATTATAGAACCCTTAAAGGAACCTAAACCCTACTTGGAGGATCATGGGACTTAGTAAGTGAGGTTATAAGCACCCTAATTGGGGTTATAAGTAATTATAACTATAGCTACCCTAAGTACTAAGTCCCATGATCCTTCAAGTACACCCTGTATGCAGTCCGCTGTTTGCCCAGAACGGCGGCCGACGAGGATACGACGAAGGCATCAAGCACCACCGCTGCTGCGGAGGAGACCCCGAGGGCTCTGAGGCTCCCCTTTTTGGGGGGGTCTATAGGGGTCCGGGTTTAGGGTTTAGGCGTCCTTAGTATATAGCTGAGTGGATACACTTTACACTTTCTGGGATAATACTACCCACTATAAAACAGAAAGTGTACACTTCTTGGGGCTTGTGAACTCAGCAACTAAATTAAGGCTCCCTTTAAGGGATCTATAGGGGTGCTATAAGGGTTTAGGGTCTACTCGGAGGAACTTGGGACTTCGTCTGTAACGTCATGCGTAGCCTACTGGCGGTTAGTTGTACTTGTATAATCCTCTAAGCAGGGTTCGTTTCAGCAGAGTTTGATAGGAGGAAACAAGGGCTTTGCAGGTCTTTTTTGGATTGTTTAGTGTTCTGAACATGTAATGGTACTGTCCCCCTGTATTTCCTACATAAATAATCACCCGAAAACCCTCTTCTATAGTTGGCGGTTTGGGATTAAGTATTTAGTTTTTAGGTGACCTTAAACCCTCAACCTTAAACCCCTAAACCCTAAACTCCTAAACCCTGAACCCCTAAACCCCTAAACCCTAATGCATTTAGGGTTTTACGGCCGGGAGCAGCTTAGAACCGATCTCACGCGGCGCCGCTGAGGACCCCAACGCCTCCAAAAAGCTTCCTATCTTACTTGGAGGATCATGGGACTTAGTTTAGTAAGTAAGGTTATAAGTACCGGAATTAGGGTTATAAGTACTTATAAGCATAGTTACCTTATTTATAACCCCAATTGCTAAGTCCCATGATCCTTTAAGAAAGGGTTCCTTTGAGGGATTCTTTAGGGGTTTCAAGGGTTCTGAATGGTTCTCTTTAGGGGTTTAGGGCTTATAGTCCAAAACCCCACGTTTCTACTTCTGGGGCTCTGGGAAGGTAGTCTTACGCTGAAAATTGGCACTTTCAGTCCATGGGCATTTGGGAAGCATGATAAGGGCTTTGTCGAGGGCAGGCCTAAGCATACCAGCTATCCAGCCTGACGAGAGCCAGTGACCTTCGCTGGGAGAGCAATTGTTCCTTGGGGTTCCTGAACATCCTCGTACCGTAATGTATCCCTGTACTGGAATATCATCATGAAATAGTATACCCCACAAGTGGAATCTAATCATACTTTGGGATAACCCCCGAATTGAAACATAATCACAGCATGAAACAACTGGAAACTGTAGTCTACTTGTCGGAAATCGAGGCCAAGTTTCGTGGAACAGGTTTGAGCGCTTTCCCCATCAGATTTTAACCCGTAAGACTTGCAATTGTAGCAGGCCAGGTTTGGCTGAGACTACGGCTCCGATAGCGGTAATTATTAAGAGGAAAGTAGTTTTAGGTCTGCGTATTCTTTCTTTGGACTCATGCTCAGGCGTGTCGATAGTCTGAAGCAACTGGCCTTGCGGAAGTATTCGTAGCAAGAGGCAGTTCGGCTGTTGTTGTTTCGCACCTTGCGGAAACGTGCAGCATCGCAGCATTATCCGCCAATGCTGATTGTGCAGCCACATGAGAATAACATTCCACATCGCACGGAGCAGTTTGTTCAGACAGCTGTAGGTTTCAATGCTATACTCAAACCGCCTGAACGTATCATGAGTTTCCGACTGCTTCCAGAATGCCTCGTATTTGGAGAACTTCTGGGCAAGAGCTCACTGTTGACACTGCGGTGTGCGAGGATGTAGCAGCGTTGAAGAAGTATGTTTGTGACTTATACGGTTTCCCTGTCTATCTGCAACAACTGTTGCAAGGCGGCTGCGTCTTAGCCAATGATGTCAAGCTAGATGCCCACATCGATTTGCAGCTGGTGTTGCTGACCATAAATGGCCCTTCGCCAAGTCTGAATATCCCACAACTGGCGACAGCAGATCTGGCAAATGCTGCCCGATTGAATCGTATTAGCGTAGTCCGCTGCTTGCTGGAAGCTGGTGCTGACAAAGATTGCTGTGACGATGACGGCATGACAGCGCTGATGCTCGCAGCCGACAATGGCCACTTGGAGGTTGCACGTTTGTTGCTTGAAGCTGGTGCTGACAAAGACACCTGGTCACACCGCAACGGCAGTAACGCCCTTATGCTTGCATCTGGCAAGGGTCACGCGGATGTTGTACGGTTGTTGCTTGAAGCTGGTGCTGATAATAAAGACACCTGGTCACACCGCAACGGCAGGAACGCTCTGATGCTTGCATCTGGCAATGGTCACCTGGAGGTTGCACGATTGCTGCTCGAAGCGGGTGCTGACAAGGATTGCTGTGATTATCACGGCATGACAGCCCTGATGTTTGCAGCCGGCATGGATCACTGGGAGGTGGCACGCTTGCTGCTTGAAGCTGGTGCTGACAAAGACACCTGGTCACACCGCAATGGCAGGAACGCCGTGATGCTCGCATCTGGCAGCGGCCACCTGGAAGTTGCACATTTGCTGCTTGAAGCGGGTGCTGACAAAGATTGCTGTGACTATGACGGCATGACAGCGCTGATGCTCGCAGTCGACAAGGGTCACTTGGAGGTTGCACGTTTGCTGCTTGAAGCTGGTGCTGATAAAGACACTTGGTCTCACCGCAACGGCAGCAACGCCCTTATGCTCGCATCTGGCAAGGGTCACGCGGATGTTGTACGGTTGTTGCTTGAAGCTGGTGCTGATAATAAAGACACCTGGTCACACCACAACGGCAAGAACGCTCTGATGCTTGCATCTGGCAATGGTCACCTGGAGGTTGCACGATTGCTGCTCGAAGCGGGTGCTGACAAGGATTGCTGTGATAATGACGGCAAAACAGCACTGATGCTCGCAGCCGACAAGGGTCACCTGGAGATTGCACGTTTGCTGCTTGAAGCTGGTGCTGATAAAGACATCTGGTCACACCGCAATGGCAGGAACGCCTTGATGCTCGCATCTGCCAGTGGCCACCTGGAAGTTGCACGTTTGCTGCTTGAAGCGGGTGCTGACGATGATTGCTACGACTTTTACGGCATGAACGCGGCGATGAGCGCATCTCTGCGTGGTCGCTTGGAGGCTACACTTTTACAGCTTTCCTCGCGCCCGCGCGTAAAAGTTGCACGCTTCTATTGAAAACCGCATTCCTAAAATCGTGGAGCTTGACACCACGTGAGATATGGAAGGTGTGAGAAGTCTGCTAGAAGAGCGACATGACATTGCTGATGCTCGCAGCTGGCATTGGTCACTCCCTCGATTGCTGCGAGTCAAAGAGCGCTGACAAGGAGGGTGGGTGGCTTGAGCCCAGGTTCATTGTGCACAAGCTGCTGGTGCGGGTTTTCCGACATCAAGCCTTAGGGAACATAAGCAAGGATTGTAGTCATGACGGTAATGACGATAGTCGCAGACATGCAGGTAAGTGGCACCTTTGGGTGGGTAGTACGCGATCATCACCGATTACAAGCTGCAGACACTTCTGGTCAAGATGTTTGCAGCACAGCTGTTTCGAACTTCCGTAGATGCCGAGAACCCTGTTTCAGCAATATGCATTCCCCCAACCTCAAATTAGAAAGTGCCCCAATTCGCAAGGCGAAGCCTTGGAAAGCATGATGAAAGTTTGCAGAATTCCGTTAGGGTTTAGGGATCAGGTTTCAACCCATGAGGACCTCGTGTGTGTGCATGTATGCATGTAGGCTGTATGCGTGTATGTATATTATGTATATTTGTATGTGCTTTTGTGAATGTAAACGATGGACATGTAAATGTGTGTGAGTAGTGTCTGTATATGTCGGTGCAGGTGTAAGTGTGTAGGTACGTGTATGTGTACGAATATGTAGATATATGCATGCATGTGCATGCCTTTATAATATATATATATACATCGAGTACTCTGCAGCTGGTCTCGTCCAGCTGAGCAAGTGGACATCGGCAGAGTTGATGCAAAGCTTCGCTTACAGTGGGCCGTAGACTTCATCTTTAGCATGGAATTTGATGGTTCATGGGGAGTTCCTTTTTGGATGTTTATGATCCTTGTGTTGTGCCGAGGGGTCCTGCTGTGGAGCTTACGGATGCTGTCGCATGGCTGTGTGAAGCCTGAACCCTGGACCTGAGCTTACACTTTGGGGTTTAGGATTTAGGAGTTTCCGAAAATAGGGGACCCTAATATAGGCCCCTAAATAGTAGGATCCTTGTGAAAAGGATCCCAAAACAAGGTACCCCGATTTTCGGAAACTCCCATTTAGCTTTCAGCTTTTGAGGTATCGGAGTGTAGGGTTTAATGAGACTGCCAGTCTGAAGCCCCTCGCGCCAAATCCGTGGTCCGGTGGCCAGTGGCCGGGGTACTTGGTGGATTGTACTTTGATGTATATACCAGTAGTAGGGTAGGTAAGCTTTAACTTTTTGGGTAGCATAGTAGTCCTTATATTATCCCTTTAATGCCAAGAAGGTTAACCTTTAGGTCCCCATGATACCCGACAAGTAGGATATTCTCCAGAGCCGAACTCACTGCCCTTTCTCCGATGATCGTTCAGGCAGGCCATAAAACCTTCAACTCTGGGACCCCAAACCCCGAGCCCTCGCGCCCAAAACCCATGAACCCGAAAGGCGCAGACTCTGTTGGACAAAGGACCGCAACTCTCAAAGCCCTACCGCAGTGAAGCGACGAAGAAGGCTTTTGCCCTGAAGCCTAAAATTGCACTAATACAAGGATGAGGTTTTGGGGTGTATTATCTGCAACTATAATACATGTTGGGCAATTATCCAGGCTCCTACATTAAACACTTCCAAGACTCGGCAAGTAAGTGAAGGAGACGGCGGAGACCACAGAGGCCGCAGCAGAAGGGGACGCCGGGGGACTCAGCGCTTGTTAAGCGCCCTTTCGGGTCGCTCAGTGTGTGTATGTTTTCCCTAAACCATATTTAGGGTTTAGGGTTTAGGGTTGGGGGAGATGCGATATAGGGTTTGGGGGTATATTGAAGTATATACTTACCCCTAAACTAAACCCTGTTTTTATGCTACAACTATGCTAAGGAGGAATCCCCAAAGTTGTCTTGGTTTTTTTCTGCTTACAACCTCAAAATCCTACAGCCGTGAACCCTGGAAGGTTTACAGATGGGGTTTCCCGAGTGATAGCTCTGCGTGTAACCTGCTTGATCAGTACCCTGATCCTTGAAGTCCCTTCCGAAATTCGGGTAGAGAAGGGGGTCCAAGCTTCTGAAGTTTCGGTAGAGAAGGGGATCTAAGTTCAGACTAGATGGGGACATGGGCAATTAATGATGGCATTCCCTTATAGTCCGCATGACCTCTCTCAAAAACGGTTCAAAAACCACGGCTTGGATTTAGAGACCTGCGTCTCTACTTGTAATTCGCTTGCAGCCCCGACGTCTTGGGTTCACTAGCAGGATTTATCAGCACCCCGCAAAGCACCGCTTACTTTATTGGCTTACTTAAAGAACGATTATGGGACATAGCAACCTTATGTTTTTCTGTTAAGGTGCTTTGTTGGATCGCTAGTTTACCAGGCCAATGCCTCCGAATTTCGAAGAGCCAATGCTGACTCCCTGTATATATGTTAGGCTACTTGGAGATCATGGGACTGAGAAACAAGCGCTGTGACAACATGGTAACTATACCTTTATATCCTCTAGCTCTAATTGGGGTACCAAGACCCCTCCCTACTAGGTCCCATGATTCTCCAAGTACGCTCGAGCAGGTATCCTCAAGAGGTATGGAAAAACCAACACTGGGACCAAAAGAGACCCCAAGCCCTAAATTCGAGCCTGAACCCATACACCCCAACCTTTAAAGCGACCATACAGTAGAGAAACCCCTTGCCTTCCATAAAACCCATATAGAACCTGTGTTAAACTCTCATGTCGCCCATTTGTGCCTTTCAAGGACGATGCCGGCGACCCATCCGACACGACAACAGAAGAGTCGGCAGAGAGCCTTGCCAGCCAGCCCTTTACAGTCTGTGATTTGCTAGAAATCTTGGAAATGTGTAGGCCCCCATAGTCCGTAGATATTTCTACCATATATATATATATATATATACCCCAAGAGCCCGATTCTACATATGAAGTCTGTCGCATTAGGGGCATCGAGAGTTCTTGAGGCTATATGCCCTAAACCCTAAGACTCTAGATTATGTTTTGAGTTTGGGGTTCTACATATCCAGAGTCTGTAAAGGACTTCTGTCGATTTTGAGGTTGTGCTTGCGGTGTCAGAGTTCAGTGTCCTTCTCTTATAAGATGGACTCTGTTGGTTAGAGTTCTATTAAAAGTAGGGGTCTTTCGTTTTCTGATGCTTACTGTTGACGGCTTTGGGTTGCATGATTGAGGGATTTGGGCCTTGGGATTCCGGAGAAAAAGATAGCTGGAAGGGATGAGAGGGGGGCTGCAAGATAGGGATCCCATAGTTCGTAAATTACATACTTTGTTATCTGGTGTTGCCTGATATGACTGTAGTATGGAAACCCCGATACTTGTCTGAGAGCTCAGTCTTCTACATTATGCATGTTGACGTTGAGGTTTCAGCAGCAGGTGTTCCTGCTGCTCTATACAAGCTAAGATTCTTCGGACAGGGTTGCTAAACACTTAAGACTTAAGCTTCCAGTGAGTCTATGTGACTTAGGCCCTCAGAACCCCCGACAAAGTCGTGATTTTCACACGCTCCATTACCTATAGTCTCCTTAGGGTTTTTTATTTTGATACAGAGAATCAGAGAATATTAAAAATGTTATTGTTATTATGGTTCTAGGGGGGGTATAGTTACGGGTAGCTCAGGACTACCACCACGGAAGAGGAGGAGCGGGGCTCCTGGGAGCTTGCTTATTCCCTTTTTGTTGTCCTAGGTTCCTTATGAAGTTACCCGATACCAAAAAGGGAGCCCTTTTTATTCCTAGGTTACTGGGCATCCTAGGCAGTGACAGCAGAAGCGCAGAACCAAAGTGGTACTTAGGCAACTACAACCAAAGCATAGCAGGAGCAGTAGCAGAAGCAGTGGCAGCTGCAGCAGGAGTAGGAGTAGGAGTAGGAGTAAGAGGGGTCTTTGTAGTAGTCTCCGCATCGCCGTGCGAGCACCTGTACATGGTCCGTGAGCGTGCTGCCATGCACTGGTGCCTAGGATCGTCGAGGAGCTTACAACCTCATCGCAACACATCAATCCCGCAATGCCTCTTTGGACAATGCCTGTTTCTTTCGACTCAACTCTAGCGTATCATCGGCTGTTCCACGAGCTCCATATAACCCATTATGCATAGCCCTTGTTTAGAATGACGAGCTTTGGTCTACAATGGAAAGCAGCGTTAGAACAACGAGCCCAAAAGAATGGCCTTGTTAGTCACTTAGGGCCTTAGGGCTCCTGTACGACTGTGTTTCGGGGCATAGTATAATGCAGTGTAGTCATAGTGGGAACCTCGGTTCGTCACTTGGGCTCCTGTATTCTTCTGAAGCCCAAGTGGCAAGCGCCAAACCCTAAGCTCTAAACCCTAAACCCCTAAACCCTAAACTCTAAACTCCTAAAACCCCTAAACCCCTAAAACCCTGCCGTAAACCCCTAACCCCCTGAATACCCTAAACTCGCAGGAGCCCCAGACTACTCAGCCAGCCACGACCACTTCCGCTCGGACCGAGCGTTTGGCGTTTTGGATCTCGCATGGGCTTGGGGATTTTGAGACTTCGTTTGTGCTGCGATGGAAAGATAAAGATATGCCTATATATATATATATATATATATTTATATTTATATAGATAATATAATATATATATATATATATATTTATATTTATATTTATTTATATTTATTTATATTTATTTATATGTGTGTGTTTGTATTTATATACATGTATGTATGTCTATATGTATATGCGTATATATACGTACATGTATCAACAAGCATATATGTATAATCTGTATACATATGGTTAATCTATATACAACCTCTATATACACCGAATCCCGGAGTGCAGGTCTTAAAGCTTAACCCTAAAGCCCATATGCAGTTCCCTTACTGTTTAGGCTGCACTATGTCCCGGTCATGGTGCGACACATGTGTCAACGGACAGAGGCCGCCTCCACGCACACCATATAGTCAGACACATTGTGTGTGTATGTATGTGTATCCTTGTGTGTGTGTGCGTGTGTGTGTGCGCATGTGTAGGTATGCATGTGTGTATGTATGATTATGTATGTATGTGGGTATGTACGTATGTGTTTACATGGGTACGCATATGTATGACTATACTTACATGTATGTATACGTATTTACGCTTTTTGAGATGGGCTGTGTTTCAATCCAGGGCTATAGTAGCAATAACCCTTTCAGCCAGGGGTACCTATTTCGGGTCCTTGTTGTAAAGGTCCTGTCAATGGCATGTTCCATGTTGTGCTCCCTCATCTTGTTACATTCCCATATTCCTGCAAGCCAAGCCTACTGTGTGAACAGACGGCCCTGCAGGAACACGACAACTTCAACAACTCGCGCCGGCTCCAATACAACGACGAAAGCCTCCACGACATCAAGCACAAAGACCAGCAGCTCCACCACCAAAAAGACGACCACAAGCACCACCACGAAGAGCACCACAACCAACCCCAACATCACCACAATCGAGACCACCACCCAGAACAACACCAGCAAGAGCACCACCAGCAAGAGCACCACGACAACCACGAGCCGAAAGACCACGACCACCAAGAAGACGACGACCCACCGAACGACCACCAGCAAGAAGTCCACCACGCACGCAAGCACGACCTCAACAACCACCCGCCATATGCAGGCGCCGTTTCCTGCAATCCACTTTCTAGGATATGCTGCCCCACAAGGTCCCCCTCCCTTCACCCCGAAAGACCCAAAGCCGCAAGCAGCACAAGTGCATCCGCAAATTCGGTTTCGGAAGTCTTCAATCCTGAGCGCCCATCTATCTTCAAAAGCCTCGAAGCTACCAAAAACCACGTTTTTCCTTAAAGCCTCAAGCCTAAACCCTTGCCCCAAGAACTCTACAGGCTCGAAAGCCCGAAACCTGAGAGATGCAAGTACACTAAACGCTTCACCCCTCGCCTTGAATTTCTTCACTCCGGGGCTGGGTAGGTAACCTTTACACCCTGTTGGGTGCCTACATAAAAACCCTACCAGAATCGAAAGGCTAGCCTCTGTTTTGAGCTAGGATGCTCAGCCCATCAGCCCAAATTAACCCTTAAAGCCCTGAGTACCGTGCGTCCAAGAGGCGGTTCAGCTGCCCACGGCCGCGCCTGCAGCGTCCGCTGTGCCTGTGGTGACCACCACCTCGGGACCCAGCTTCTTCTACTTGCAGGCCGGCGATTGTCGGCTTAAGATTTACAGGGTTGTAGGTTGCTTCCATCTCGCACTGTATATATAATTATGTATACGTATTCTACTGGGAATATATATATATATATATATATATATACATACACATCTATATATATATATATATATATACAAATATGTGTACATAATATATATATATATATATACATATATTATGTACACATATTTGTATATATATATATATATACAAATATGTGTACATAATATATATATATATATATATATGTATATGTATACACATACATACATATGTACATATATTATATATTATCGTGTGTGTATATAGAGGTAATATATTATATGTATGTCTATACGTATTCGTATTCTATGGGGGGAAAAGCATAAGAACCTCCCTCCGCAGGCGCTGGAGGTCGCCGAGGCCGCTGCCCGCAGCGCGGCCGCAGCCGGACTCCCCGCCGTGGAGCGCGCGGCCCGGGCCGGGGAGGCGCGTGGCGGGTTTACTTACCTTTGGTTAGTATAGAATGGAAGAATGGTACTAATAGTAGTTATACTTGTACCCCGTTCCTCCATTCCCTACTAACCCAAGGTAAGTTTAGTGTTTGGAGTTTAGGGGTTTTGGGTTTAGGGGTTCAGGGTTTAGGGTTTGAGGATTAGGAGGTTTGAGTCTAGGTTTAGGGTTTCGGGTTTGGACTTTAGGGTTCGGGTTTTAGGTTCAGAGTTTTATTACTTGGCTGTTTCAGCGGGGGCCAGAAGGCATCGACAAGGCAAGGTCTGAGTTTTTGGGGAAAAGGGTCGAAACCCTAAAGCCTAGGCCCGATACGCTACTTAGTAATAAGGTTCCACCGGCCACCCTCTAGAGAATGATGGTGGGGTTTCTCGAGGCTGGAATTGAAACCTAGGCCCTAAGGCCCATGTCGTAAAGATAGGTGGAAAATCTAAGCCTCAAACCTTAAACCTTGAACCTGAAGTCAGAGTGAATCTTAATGATGCCATGCTGGGCATTCGAGACCACCCACTTGGGACCTAACATCGCAAGCTCATATATATATATATATATATGAGAGAGAGAGAGAGAAAGAGAATCGAATCAGACAGAAAAACAGTTGAAATCATCGTACGGGTAACAATAGCTGAAATAGTAGTAGCAATAGCAGTTTCCAACAAGCACAATAAATAGACAAAGCACACATATGGGTAGTTGTCAAAATTATGGTCCCTTTTCCGGTACCCTAAATATTAGGTGCCGTATTATGTTAAGGACCCAAAGGGGACCTTAATTTTGACAACCACCCATATACGGCGGAGTCATTGAAAGCAGGCTCCTGAAGATGAAGATGCTTGTTTGTCTTCAGGCCGCCTTCGACAGCGCTCAGTCTTCAGCGTTGGAAGATGTGGAGGTGAGAAGAGTAGGGGAAAAGTCAAGAAGGGCTTCGGGTATAGAGGGATTAAGGCTTATTAGTAAGTGTTAACTAAGAGTCTGGTTTGGGCTTTAATGGAAGGATTTAAGGGTTTGAGGGGTTGTGGTTTTGCGTTTAAGTATTTACAAGTTTGAGGGTTTAGGGTTCAAAGCTTCAGGGATTTCGGGCTCAAGGAACCTCAAGATTAAGGGTGCCACAGCATCCAATATCAGGAACACAACAAGCTTCACTCTGATATACGGACGCCTTATGCCAGACATTCAGTCGCAGTAGTAGAGTGGGCAACCTTTAAGCTTTCGGGCACCATCATCCCCACAAAATCCCTAAGGTTCACCTTTAGTTCCCGTTAGATACTGGACAAGTAAGGTCAAGCTAAGGGAAGTTACCCTAAAACCCTAAACCCTAAACCGCTGTAGGACCAAAGGAGGGTGAGAAGGAGAGTCAGGTCAAGGAGGTTGGCAAAGAATCTCGCAGCAGAGCCCCACGCAAACCAACCAGACCCCTTGGGGAATTCAATAGAGCCATTGATACATTACACTGCCTTACTGCATATAACTGTAGCATGCCTTTTGGGGATTCCATAGCTATCTCACCCATTGTCGCACATTGCTAAGGTCTCTTTCATACTCTTATGGGTGGTCATTAGAGGTTTGAGTCTTGTTAAAGCCCTTTGACAGCCTTACAACAGAGCCCCCTTACAAGCCCCTGCAAGCCATGTATACAACCCCACCGGTTCTAAACCCTATACCCTAAACCCTGCTTCCTATACCCTAAACGATGTACCAACCCCGAACCCCTAAACCCTAAATCCCCCCTTCTGAGCCCCTTTTTTCAGCAACTGCCCTTCCCGCGCCCTCCAGTGCGTCAAAGCTGCGGGCGCTGCCGCAGCCGCAGCGGGTCGCGCTGCCGGAGTGGCAGCCGAGGAGCAGGCGACAAACGCCTCCCCTTTTGCTGGGTTCTTTCTACGGGATTTAACTTAAGTTACCATAATAGGGATCTACAGTAAATAACAGGGATTTCAGATTATGGTACCTCAAGTTAAACTCCTTAACAAGAACCCTTTTTTGGGGGTGGGCTTCCTTTTAGGGGTTGGTTTTGGGTTCCTTTAGGGGTTCCTTTCAGACAGTCTTCGGGCTTCATGTTTTGATTCTATTTCGTATCATAATGTGTGTGTTTTTGGTGGGATGTTTTTAGCGTTTTGTGGTCTGTGTTTCGGGACGCACTTGGTTCAAAATTCTGGGGGCTGGGTACCAGGGAGTCTCAGAGATTAAGTTGGTGATGACGAGCCAACGCCACAGGAGGATGGTGGTGGTCATGAGTAGTGATGCTTTAGTCTACAGCTCTTTTCAATATTGGCGCTTTACTTGGCTTGCGACAGACCAAGATTCCTAAACTCTCCAGACCCAAGCTCCTGAACTTCAAACCCTCAACTCCCCGACTCTGAAACCTGAAATCCTAAACCCTCAACTCCCAGACACTGAAACCCTAAACCCTAAGCCTTCAACTCCCAGACAGTGAAACCCTAAACCCTCAACTGACAGACACTGAAACTCTGAAACCCTGACCTTGCTCCAGAAGCCTGGAGGATCAGGGGACTGACTAAGTAAGGTTATAAGTACCCTAATTGGGGTTAGAAGTAATGATAAGTATAGTTACCTTATTTATAGCCCTAGTTACTAATTCGCATGATCCTTCAAGTGCCCTAAACCCTAAACCCTTATAGTACCCCTATAGACCCCTGAAAGGGACCCTAAACCCTAAGTACTAAGTCCCATGATCCTTCAAGTAGACCCTAAACCCTAAACCCCATAGATACCTTAAAGGAACCCTTATAGATCCCTTTTAAGGAACCCTAGTTACTAAGTCCCATGATCCTTCAAGTGATCTCTTCTTTGAGGTGCGGATGGCAGTACTGGCAGCCGAAGCGGCTGCCCAGAAGGCCGGCAACAACAGCAATACTCTAGGGGCCTGGATTCATAGGGTTCCTTTAAAGGGATCTATAAGGGATCTATATCCTTAAAGGGCTCCTTTATGGGATCCTTTAGGGTTTAGGGTTTAGGGATCTATAAGGGGAAGTAGCCCCGGGAGGATTATAATAGGGGCCTTAATAGGGTTCCTTTAAAAGGGGTCTATCAGGGCTACTAGAAGGGATCTATAAGGGTACAATAGTATAGGGGCCTCAAAAATTCAACAGCGATAGCTATAAGGGGTATTATGGAATTCTAGTCAGCGGAGTAGGGTTCCCTTTCAAAGGGGTCTATCAGGGCTACTATAAGGGGTATCGTGGGGGTTTAGTACAGGAGCCTCAATAATTACCTATACTATTTTGGTGGTTCCTTATTATAGTTATAGCATGACATACCCCAAAACCTATTCGAATTATTATGGCCCCTATATCACACAGAGCCGCCCAGTAAGACGAAGTGCGAACTCGGCGCCATTTATTCTAAGACAGGGAGGGTTTGAAATTCAAGGCCAGGGATTTGTCCAGAGTTTCTTGACTTCAACACAACAGCAAGAAACAGAACGGCAGCAATAAGACTCCTCGCAGATTCACGGCCTTGCTGAGCATGCAGATACGGCGACCACAATTTCGTCTAAAGCCATGTCTGGCTATTTCCGTGCGAAGACCCAAGCTGCATCGGAAGCACCGAAAACTCAAACTGTAAACGTCTAAACCTCTGAGTCCCTATACCATATATATATATATATATACCCTAAACCATATGCATATGTGTATATATATAAGCCCTATACCATATATATATATATATATATATATACACCCTAAACCCCCGAAGCCCTGAACCGAAGAGCTATTCGCGCCTCTGCTCGAAAACCCTGCATCTTCATGTGCTGATTACGAAAGCGGCAGCACGAGGAGGAGGAGTAGCACTAGGAGTACGAATAGGAGGACGGGTAGGAATAGGAGAAGAAGAGGAAGGTGGAGGAGGATTGGGAGTAGCATTAGGTGTGGGAGGAGGAGTAGGAGCAGCAGTAGCTAAGACTCTACTGCGAGTGCAGAAAGATGGTGACCATAATGTACCAATCTTATTTCTTAGGGTTGCTTAGTATAATGATGTCATATTCTGCCCGGAAGACCCCATTCTAATTATTAAGGACCCTATACAGAACCCTTATAGTACCCTTATGGTATCCCCTGAAGGATCCCTTTAAAAGGAACCCTAGTCTAATCATTAAGTCCGTTACATTATCGACCAGGCCGGCCTACTCCCCGACAAGGAGGCGACGGCAGCAGCCAAGGCCGGGATAGGAACGCCGTGCGTAGCAGAGTTTCAGGGTCTCGGAACGGTTTAGGGTTTAGGGTTTAGGGTCAATCGGTTCATATAGACGCCTGAATCATAAGCAGCATACTAGTCCTTAGGGGTTCCCTATATATATTAGAGATGTAGTACAACAAGGACAACTATTTGTAATGTTTTTGTAGCCCCTATGAAGCTGCCGTATATCCGTGCCTCCTAAGTCCCATAGTACCTCTTCCTCATAAGCCCTAAACCCTTACGTTACCCCTAAAGCTCCTAAGCCCTAAACCCTGAGAGTAGTCCTTCTAAAGTGCCCCTGCAGATCCCGTAAAGGGGCCCCTATAGAAACCCTGTAGAATCCCTTCAAGAAGCCCATTAGGTCCCTTTAAGGAGGGACCCTTTAAAACGACTCTTGAGAGGCCGCGCTGGCGGCTGCGAAGTTGACAGGTCTACCAGCAGAGGCTGGTTCTTTAAATGCCTAGGACCTAGAGTAGCCCCTTATTCCCTTTTTTAGGGTTCAGGTTCCCTAAGCCCCTTTAAACCAAAAAGGGCACCCTTTTTATTCCTAGGTTACACTTGGGTCTAGATGCGGATTTATGGGGGCAGTTTCCGAAATTAGGGTGCCGTATTTTGGGGTCCTTATAAGAAGGATCCTACTACTTAGGGTGCTACGTTTTAGAACTTTATAGAGCCTATCGGGCCCTATAGGGCTTTATAAGGCCTTATGGGGCTTTATCGGCCCGTGTTTAGGGCCTTGTAGGGTTAAGGGGTTAGGGATGGTGGTGGGAACTGTGCAGGATCCTTTGTTTTTTACCACAGCACGGAGCTGAACTTGGATTCTGCTTTTTCTGCCGATCAACTTTGAAGAGCTACAGCGCAGACCTCAAGTCCAGAGAGTCTAGTTTCGTGACTGTTGTGGCAGGGCCCTCCGTAGTACTCGTTTACCGTTTTCGTTTTGAGGTCTTTCGTAGGTTCGTCAATAGGGCCATAAGTCTCGCTTGTGCGAATCAGCAGCAGACCAAATAGGACAACTTTCCCATCGTTCACTGGCGTTAGAACAGTCTGTTGTGCTTGGGTTTAATTTGGCGGGTTCCCACAGTTATTCAAGGTAGGCTCGTGACGACCGCATGCCAGGCTATAGTCATGATCGCCTCACCTGCGATCCTAATTCCTGCTTCCAAACATAGACCGATCCAGGCTCTTATCCAGACCCCCGGGAGGATCTAGAAAGTAGATCCCCTAATTTGGGGCCCTGTACTACTAAGGATACTTTACAGGAAGCCCCCAGTAAGGGATCTACTTTTTGGATCCTCCCGGGGGCCTCCCTACACGTAAACCCTATAAATCCCTATTTAACGAAAGAACCCACGCCCTAGTAAAACAAACGATAGGCCCCTGTGTAGCATCCCAGCAACGTAGCCCCTAGCAAAAGGCCTATCTTAAGCCATCTAACCGTACTCCACGGTTTAAGGGCGTTCTATGGTATGGACCCTTAGATTGGTCTAGGATGAAACGCGAAAGTGCAATACTCCGCCGAGAACACTGCAAGCAAAGCATAGGGGTAGCAAGAGTTGACATGTTGTACTGCCCTCGATGTTCCGAAACTCCCACATTCAGCGCCGAAACACCATTGACACAGCCCCTAAACCCAATCCTAAACCGGCCGAAACCCTGATGCCTACTTGGAGGATCAGGGGACTTAGTAAGTAAGGTTATAGGTACCCTAATTGGGGTAATAAGCATTTATAACTATGGCTACCCTAGTTAGAACCCTAATCCTAATCACTAAGTCCCATGATCCTTCAAGTAACAGGAGCAGGCCATGTTGGCTGGACGTGTCGTGGCGTCGGTCCGGGAGAGCCTTCAGAAAGCCCTGGCGGTGAAGATCAGGGACCGTCTCCGGGGATTTAGGGTCTAGGCTCATCAAAACCGGGCGAGACGGCCATGATCTACTAGACCATGACACGAGGTTGATATTCGGCAAGAGCAGCTTGCTTGTGTATTCCTGAAAGTCCCTTGCTATATGTGTGCTATGACAAAACGCTGCAGCGCCCTATCCTAATTATTAATCCCCGCACCTCTTCATATAGTTAACTTAGAAGCCTTCCACCACAGGGATGTCCTGCCATTGCTATCCAGAGTAATGTACTAGGTACTATCATTGGCCTTAGTAACTAGGGCTATATATGTATGTGTATGTATATATATATATATGCATTTGTATATATATGTGGGGATACTTACACACACAGCTATTCGTACTTATGTCTCCAATAACTAAGGTTCCTGCCTTTCCCAGTCCCCTAATCCTCAAAGCCTATGCAACCCTTATTATAGCATCGAAACCCTTAAGACCTTACTTACAAAGGGTAGCCATAGTTATAAATGCTTATTACCCCAATGAGGGTACCTATAACCTTACTTACAAAGTGCCATGATCCTCCAAGTGGTGCAGCTCTCAGGGTCTCCGTAGTCGTAAGATCCTTTAGTGGCTTCGTCGTTCACCAAGCGGTTGGGGGTGGATGTCACAGGAGTTGTGCAAGACTGTAACATAATGGAAAACAGTATAATGCTACATAATTTAGTGTAGTAAAACTGCAGTAGAGTTGTAAGTCTTTGCTGTCTTCTCGTGTCCGTCACTTGTGCTTTCACCGAAATCCAACTTCCTGCTCTTCAAAAACCTGAGTGAGTGAACCAAACCTTAAGCCTTGAACATCAAACCCTAACATCCTAGACTCCAGAGTTGCCCCCAGGAGATGCACAAGAAGAACCTGGCCAAAGCGTCACCACCTTCCTCTGCCAAGTGCCTTGGCACTTTCGAGTCTTCAGCTGCTGGGTTCCTTGCTGAAGGATACTTGGAGGGTCGGGGGACTTAGTAGGTAGGTAGTAAGTAGACTTATAAGTACCCCAAAAGGGACCCTAATTGGGGTTATGGTACCTATAAGTCCCTAAAATAACCAGTTTCTAAGTCCCCCGACCCTCCAAGTAAGGGTTGTTGTAGGATTTGTGTCAGCGTTCAGGGTTGGGGGTTTTCACTGTCCTTTACACACCATCCAAAGTCTCAGACCCAACTCCTGGAGCCCAGGATCTTTCATAAACCCGAATGGATTTGACCGGAACCCCGTAGAGTTTAGGGAGAATGCTGCGGTGGAATTTTGGTTGTGTTGCATCGTAAAGCGCTTCGCTCCATGTGATTCCTCTTTACAAGGATTCCTACTAAGGATTCCTTTAAGGGTTTAAGGGGCATAAAAGAGGTACTATAAGGGTTTAGTAATACAGAAGAGTTTCTTGTAAGGGGTTCTGTAAGAGTTCCTATAAAGGCTTATAAGAGGGGGGCCTGAGGATTCGGAGTCTTAGGGGCCGACAAGGGTAACCCTTAACCTTTTGTGGTATAATCCTACTACGAGTCAAGCTTGGGGGATCGTTGGACTTACTAAGTATGGTTATAAGTACCTTAATTGGGGTTATAAGTAGTTATAAGTAAAGTTACCCTAACTTATAACCCTAATTACTAAGTCCCATGATCCTCCAAGAGAGGTTAACCTTTTTTTGGGCTAGGGTATTCAGCCCCTGAGTTATAAGTACCTTAATTGGAGTTATAAGTCGCTCCCAATCCCTGTAACCCCCCAACATCCCTAAGCCCCGCACCCTAAGCCCCCCTAAACCCTACAGTAGAAGCCAGAAAGTTGGAATATCATTATCCTAAGCCCTTTATGGTAAATTAAAGGGGATCCTACCCTGAAACCATATTCCAACTTTCTGGAGTTCACTTTAGGGAATAGGATTGACCCTCAGGGATCTGAGCTTCGATACTGGGTCGCCTCAATTACTAGGATGCCCAGTAGTACCCTTATTCCCTTTTTGTAGTCCTAGGTTCCTTATAAAGTTACCCAATACCAAAAAGAGAGGCCTTTTTATTCTTAGGTTACTGGGTATCCTAGATTAGGAAGCCGCTGGCCTCGCTTCCTATTCAAAAACTCGTTGTCTAAGTAAAGTACGTGGTTGTCGAAATTATGATCCTTTTTTGGGTACCCTAAATATTAGGTGCAGTATTATGCTAGGGACCCCAAAAGGGACCATAATTTTGACGACCACCCAAGTAACAGAGTGGGAGACCTTGAACTTTTTTGGGGTTTTATCACCCTGCATAATCCCAAAGGTGCGCCTGAATTCCCGTCGGAGACTGGGCAAGTAGGAGGCTCTTCTGACGAAGAAGCTTGTAGTAATAAAGTCCCCGTATTTTAGATAGTTTCGGAGGCAAGAGACACAGGGAGATACCCAATCATACGTGTATTTCATGCCCCAAACCCTAAGCTCACAGCCCCCAGACCCCAAACCCTAAACTATCCATCCATCCTTTTTCGGAGGATGTCCGATGCCGAAGCCGTTGCTGCAGCCGTGGCGGCCGCTAGGAGTGCCATGGACGCGGCCCAGGCTCACGACTGTACGTCAGGGACTTCACGGCGAGATGGTGTACAAGGCTTCCTAGGAGTCTACTGGGTTTTATGTTCGATTTTAGATAAATGTGGCTTCAGGAAATTGGTTGTGCGGTTATTGGCATTTTCGGAATCTGGCTTCTGCAAAAGGAATCCCCGAAATTTGCTTTGCTTACCGTACACGGCGAATGGATCATTCGCAACAGCATTGTATGGGGCCGTACGTTTTTTAATGCCATCTTCAGCGAGTATTTGGGTTTAGGGAGCTTAGGTTTCAGGGACATCTGCTGGATCAGGGGACTTGGTAAGGTCCTTTCTCTTTTGCAAATAGGGTTTCAATCGGGATCTTATTTGGCGTTGTTGGGGGGGGGGGGGTGTTTGTGGCCTTCGGTGATATCAGTAGCAGAAGTAGCAGTCGTCGTCGTCGAGGTGGTGATGGTGGTGGTGCTGGTGAGTAGGCGTCGTCGTCGTGGTGGCGGTGGTAGTAGTAGTAGCAGCAGCAGTAGCAGTAGAAGTAGTAGCAGTAAAAGTAGTAGTAGTAGTAGTAGTAGTAGTAGTAGTAGTAGTAGTGGTGGTGGTCGTGGCAATAGTCTTATTTGTTGTAAACTCAGCTTCTCAACTTTTGGGACTCTTATAAGGTAGTCGATTCTGAAAGTTTCAACTTTTATTTCATTAGGTTTTGGGCCAGTGAGTAGTAAGTACTGAAAGAAGATAACTGCAGACACCCTCAGGCCGCGGATGCTGCAGCACGGGAGGCTGCAGTCACCGCAGCCTCGGCAACTCCAGCTGCACGTTGGCGGGTGTTGCTTGCTTATAGCCTTTCATATTATAATATACCATAATATACTATAATACATTATAAAATGCTATAATATGCTATAGTATACTATAGTATACGGCTGTCTGGTTTATCGGAGCAAATTGCGATTTGTTTACCGCTGTCTTGCGTCCCTGGGCTCTAAACCCATCATGCCTTCCCCGTCCAAGTAGCAACATCTCCGGCCCATATCCTCCTCTCGTTCCTTACGTCATCATAGGGCAAGTTGACATGGGGCAGCTCCAGACTTTCAAGAAGCCCATATAGAACCTGGAGGATCATGGGGCTTAGTAACCAGGTTTATAAAGAAGGTAACAAGAGTTATATTCATGTATACTCAGTTCATGTACTTATAACCTGACGTGCCAAGTCCTGTGATCCTCCAAGCAGCATTCTGAAAACATTTTACAGCCTAACCCTTGAACCCTTGTGAGAACACATCCTCCAAGGACACCCAAAACCCTTGAACCCCAAAATGCAAAAACCCTCAAAACCCCAAACCCTAAACCCTAAACTCTAAACCCTCACAGCCTCCACCCTAGGAGCAGACCACGCGTTGAGAGGGTCTGAGCAATGTTCCTCCAATCCGTTCAAGTCTAGCTAGGGCTTTGGGAGATTTTATATTGTCCTTTTTTGAGCTTAAGAAGATCTTATTTACTAATGTTTTTCAAAGGCTTTAATGGCCCCACCTAGAAGTCGTCTTGGTAGTCAAGCAAGCAACTTTTCACCTCTTTGATAAACTGAAACCCTAAACCCCAATCTCTACATTGCTCCGAAACTAAGTCTTCGGCTCTCCTAGGACACCCCAGACCCCCGGGAGGATCTAGAAAGTAGATCCCCTAAGTTGGGGCTCTATACTACTAAGGGTACTTTATGGGAACCCCCATTAAGGAATCTACTTTTTGGTGGGACTGGGTAAGTAACCTGTTGCTTTTCTGTCAGGCATTGCCTTTTTTGGGCTTCTGGTAAGGGCTACTTTATAGTTGTTTTAATTGACAGGGTCTGTAGCGGCTTTTCGTCAACTCAAGGACTTCAGGGGTTGAGGGTTTGGGTTCTAGGGTTTGGGGTTAAATACAGTATGCCAACCTACGAAAAAGGGTACAATGGTCAATATATACGTAGTCAGACAGGACTGTTTGTGACAGTACCAGAATACAGCAAAGACAAAATGACAAAATCCCCCTTTATGCCCTAAACCCTAAACCCCTAATCCCTAATGCAGCATCTACAAACTGACGAAATCTCGTCGACCCCAGGCCAACGGCACGCTGAATGCCAGCCTCTTTCCCGGTGCTCCGACAGCTGCCGTGGGGACTGCTGCCGCACCAGGAACCTTTGCTTAGGGGTACTTCCAGATAGTTTTCAAAGTTTGGCTCCTTCATCCCGAAGAAATAGCAAAATGCGAAGTGTTGCTAGTTGGTGCTTCTCATTCATTGCGGGTGCTTGACTGATGAGTAGATGATCCATGATAGTATGCTCCAAGACCTGATTCTAAATGCTGAGGCCCCCGTATCATGTCCCATTCAAGACCGAGTCGTTAGACCTTCACATAGCTGTTATGGGCTTTGGGGCATACACCCTCAACCCTCACAGAACTATACAAGTGCCTTCGTTGATCCCAAGAGCTGCTCTACGTGGTCCGTTTATAGCCCCTGGTTCACTTCACAATTATGAAGTTGTCTAACCCCAAACCCAATTCCAGCTAACGAAATACGTGCTAGACTGCCATTCAGACCTGGACCTCGATCGCTTTGCACAGCGGCGCTGAGAAGACTTTGGCGCTTTCAGCGCGCGGTTGAATCGTTCAAGCACTCACAAACCCTTGAAAACCCGACGCGTACCCACTTGATTAAGCCTTGCTGGGCTAATGATGAACAGTGAGTTCACTGCCACAAAAGCCTGACTTTTCCACTGTTCCGGCTAATCTGAGCCGAAAGTATCCAGCTGCCAGCGAGATCCCTCTTGAACTACTTGACTCGCGGCATTCCCAGTACGATTCGATAATCGAAGTTGTGACGGATATTATTTCTAAAAGCTGAACTCCAAGACGGACTCCTCTTAACAATTACTGGTGAGGCACAGGCCCTCGAGTTCCGTTCGCCCGAACAGACTTCTTGTCCGATCACATCCCCAAAACCTATTCTGTTTATTCACACCCCAGTATACCCCAAGCCTGCACAGAGCCTTTGCGGATACTTTTACGGAACTCTGTAAAGGAACCCTGTTCTAATCCTCAGTGCCTCTACACTCTTAAGTCAGACACCTTTAGCGATAATTTACCTATACCATAAACCCTGCACGAAACCCCTAACCCGTAAACCATAAACCCTTATAACCCCTATAACGCCTATAACCCTTATAACCCTTGTATTTCTTAGCCCTTATGACCCTTATGACCCTTTTCACCCTAAACCCTGAACCTTTTGTGTTTCCCAGGAACTGCTCCTGTCGGGGCTGCTGCCGTTAGCCCAGCAGGCTGCACGGATGGTTGCACTTCAAGCGATGTTAGGGTTTGGGGTTTAGTGTTTTCGGGTTTTAAAACAGGGGCCGCAGACTTCTAGGGATTATGGTTGTGGGTTTGAGGTTTTGGAGGTTTGGGGCTTGGGGTGTAGGATTTAGGGCTTGAGGGTTTGGGGTTGTAGAGTCCTAGGGATTATGGTTTTGGGGTATGAGGCTTTTAGGGTTTAGGGTTGTTTGAGGTTTCGGGTTTCTGAGTTTGGAGTTCCTTTAAGGGTTGTATCCGGGTTGGTTAGTGAGGGTTGCGGACTTCAGCGTACCCCGTACAAATCGTAACAAGCACATGTGCATGTGTGTGTGTATATTATATATATATATATATATACATGTATATGTGAGTACATATTATATATATATATATATATATATATACACACATATATGCATATTATATGTGTGTTGTTTAGTTGCTTATTCCTTCATTGCTTCCTAAACCCTGAGTATTTACTTCGGTAAGTCCGCTGCTCCCCGCGAGGTCCTGGCACGGCAGCGTCCTCCGAAGACGCCCATTTCAACTCCATCGAGGCAGGGTCGAAGTGCCGTGATGGTGTTTCGCATATATATAGATATAGATATATATATATATATATTATCTATATATATATATATAGATATATATAGATATAGATACAGATATAGATATAGATATAGATATATATATATATAGATAGATAGATAGATAGGTAAAAATGGTCAGGCGTCTGGCGTTCCTAGCCCCCCCCCCCCCAATGGTATGGTGTCTGACAGGGGTGGGGGGGGGGGCCTGGCGTGTGCGGAAAGGCTTTGGGGCCGTTCCAGCTGCCACTGGATGGTGGGGTGGTGCTGGCGGCCAGGGCTCACGCGCAAGCCCTTCGCAAGCAAGCCGTAAACCCTATGACGCAGCGCGTGCCCCGGTTTTGAGCAACCTTAACTTGTACTTAAAACGCTACACCCAACCCTAAACCGCACCTAGCTGCAGGCTCTAAGCCTAAAGCAGAGCATACACCGCAAATCCTCCCTAAGCCCTTGTCGACTCGAAGCCTTATACCTTGTAGCCGTAAACGCAAAACTCAAAAGCTTAAGCTAAACCCTAAACCCCAAAGCCCCACAACCACCCACAGGGGGGAAGACGAACCCCACACCCCACACCAGAGGGGAGGGGGGGCCCCACCCTATATCCGGACCATTGACCTTTGGGGGGGGAGGGGGGGGGGGGGGGGGGTGCGGAGCGCGTGACCATGTATGTATGTACATATATATATGTAGAATAGAAGAGAGATCATATGTAGGAAAGCAATAGATCTTGCTTTCAGGGTTTCGGGCTCAGGTTTTGGGTCTGGGTTCTTGTTGAGGAGTTAAATTTGAGTTACCACAAACAGGAGACCGTATCAATGACTATAGACTCCCCTACTAGGGTGAATTAAATGAAGTTCCTTAGCCAGATCCCGGTTGTGGTGCTTTAGGGGTTAAGGATGGCTTGAAGAATTCCGTTCAGCCCTCTAATGCAGGGGTTCTATATGTGTTTGAGGTTTGCTGTGCTTTCATTTTCCCCTAGGAAAAGTTGAGTTTCTTTCTCTGTTTTATGTGGTTTCACAAGGGCTGTATAGGGTCGAGGCGGGCACAAGGCGTTGATGAGGGATTCACAGGGCACATTTGCGGAATTGATGGTTGCAAGATCTTAAACCAAAGATCCGCGACCGGCACCGTGAAGTACTAGGATCAAGGTCTTGAAGGGGTTGCGTGCTGTGTGTGTGTGTGTGTGTGTGGCTCATTTGGCCGTTCTGCGGAAAGGGTCATATTCTGTAGAGCGTATAGGCCCTATAATACGATCAAAACCCGACAGACCTACTCTAGATGTGATTGTTTCCGGGATTCTATCGTTTTGCTATGCGAGCTTATATGGATTGTTCAAGAATGTGTAGGGCATCTATTCATACGGGCTTGGCATTGTGGTCTCAATAGGTGGGAATGCTAACCCAAGCACTTCCTGCGTATTCATACTGCAAGGTTTGCACGGCAAACCTTGTTCTAGTTATTCAGCCATCATCCTCCAGGTGTCGGCTGTTCTCGGCCTATCTCTATACTATTGCCACTAGTGCAACTGCTGGTACTCCTACTCTTACTCCACTACTACTACTACTACTACTACTACTACTACTACTACTACTACTACTACTACTACTACTACTACTACTACTACTACTACTACTACTACTACTACTCCCACTACTACTACTACTACTACTACTACTACTACTACTACTACTACTACTACTACTACTACTACTACTACTACTACTACTACTACTACTACTACTACTACTACTACTACTACTACTACTACTACTACTACTACTACTACTTATTACTACTACTGCTACTACTACTACTACTACTACTACTACTACTACTACTACTACTACTACTACTACTACTACTACTACTACTACTACTACTACTATACTACGACTACTACTACTACTACTACTACTACTACTACTACTACTACTACTACTGCTACTACTGCTACTACTACTACTACAACTACGACTACGACGACGACTCCTGCTACCACCACCACTACTGCTATGATGATACTGAACACCCATTCTGCGGCCATCAAAGCCTCCACCTGTCCAGGCAATCCTGCGCAAACTGTCGGAGACCGTGGCATCGTGCGCCGCCCCCTCCCTGGTCCCACCCAGTAATAGTGACTATAAGGATTATTTTAATAGTGACTATAAGGATTATTTTAATAGTGACTATAAGGATTATTTTAGGGCCCTATTATATTCCTATTATACCACTATACACCCACCAAGCTCTAGGATGCCCAGTAGTACCCTTATTCCCTTTTTCTAGTCCTAGGTTCCTTATAAAGTTACCCAATACCAAAAAGAGTGGCCTTTATATTCTTAGGTTACTGGGTATCCTAGAGCATGTCCAACTGCTTTCCACATTGCACAGTACTAGCGGCAAGAAGTATACAAGTTTTGGTGGGAATCACACAATGCCGCCGTTGCAGTTCGCATTACAACCAGTAGTAGCCGCATAGCCGTAGTAATAGAATCACCAGAAGCAGAAGCAGTAGTCGTAGCAGCCGAAGTCGTAGTAGCAGACTTTACCATCGTCGTCCTTGTTGAGGCCCATGTTCTTCGAATGGAGACACACGGGGAGCTCATACTGGTAACCCTCACTGAAGCCTAAACCAGGTATTCCGGACGACTTGATGCCTCCAATTTCAGGCTCGAGAAAGTGGAGGACGTGGAACGCAACCTGGCTGCAAGGATTGCCTGTTCACATCGACTTGTCGAGTTGAGGATGTTGGTTGCGGAGTCTTGTGGTTCAGTTTGAAGTCTGATGGTAAAGTTGGAACAAATCCACACCTACCGCGAGAGTCTGAACAGCCGGCGCTCTCAGATTCAAACGCCTGCAGGCACCTTGCTGAAACAGCTGGGCGGTCACACGGGCGGAGGTGAGCACAAAGGCCTTGGCAACACTCTGGAGCCTGAAAGGGTGGTTTAGGGTTTGGGGTTCAGGGGTTCAGATTTCTCAAAAATTCGTGCGGCAAAGTGTTGAATTCTTCGGGCTCATATGCAGTCTACGGACTCAGTGAGTTTATGCTGTGGAGCGGCAGAGCACCAGTAACCACCGCTACGATGGACACAATCGTCGAAGTCATGAATGACACGTTGATTGACATGGTTAGCCTGAGCCTTACAGAATGCAAGTCTGTCAGTCTCGCTCAGTTTACCGGAGAGTTGCGTAGCTTATTAAAACCGTTTCTAGTAATTACCATCCTATTGCCCCCACCAGAAACGTGGTTTCAAGCAAGTAGGATCCAGCACAGGAGCCCTCCTTAAGGGAGTGCTGCACAGCTGGACGTCGAAAACAGACTACCGTAATTACACCGGAAGGCATGACATCATTGAAAAACTCACAGCGAGAAACAGTCTTGAGGAGAAAGATGACACAGCAATGCATTTCCTTTAGCAGTAGTAGTAGTAGTAGTAGTAGTAGCAGTAGCAGTAGCAGTAGCAGTAGCAGTCGCACACAGTCTGACAATGACGATGACTTTGACTACGACTGTTGCTGTTGCTGCTACTCTGGCGGTTACTGGTTCCTGTTACTATGCCTGACCAGCCTGTCATTATAGCTAGCATCACTGTTGATATTCTGATTGTTGTTTCTGTTACTACAGTCATGTCTCTAAGTATTAACTGCTCATACTATGACTTCTTTTCTAATAAACCCAAAACACCCAGAGACCTGAGAGCATCACCCCCAAGTTGTCAATCCCCGAAGCACTACACCTAAACCCAACAAGCAGAAGAGAGTCTAGGGTTGAGCCTCAATGTGGCGTCTCTGCTTTCCTGCCCCGACACGTACGACCTCAAGCAATGAATGCTACAATGTATATAGTGGCTTCATGATAAGCATTAATTGTGTCACTAACTTCTCGTCCTTGCGGACTTATTTCCGATACAACATCATACCACAAAGCCTGCTTCTCATCACCGCTCGCCCCCATGCTTCCCTTGCAGAGGCCACGATGAAGGCTCAGCCAACAAATCGTCAGCTCCTAGCGCTTCTTCTGAGGCGGGGTGCGCGAGCCAATACCCTGACCCCCGGGAGGATCCAAAAGTAGATACCTTAATGGGGGTTCCCATAAAGTACCCTTAGAACTATAGGGCTCCAAATTAGGGGATCTACTTTCTAGATCCTCCCGGGGGTTTGGGTAGAGGTTTCGGGCCTAGGGTCTGCACGGATTATTTGGTGCTTAGGGGTTTTGCGTGCGGTTTGGGCTTCCTCCTTGTCATTGATTTCGATCTCAGAAAGATGGTAGGAAGTATGATAACAGCAAGACTAAGGGTAACGACTGATATGACTAGATAGAAATGGCTGTGAAAAAGGCTTAGAGTCCAGAACTAAGCGCAGTAAAGGAAACCCTCACGGAAACCCTGAAGCCTTAGCTGAACCTGAGAACCCCAACCCTCAAACTCCCAAGAACCCCCTCAATCCTAAACCCGACCCTAAACCCTAAACCCTAAAACCCTAAACCCTACACCCTAAAACCCTGAATCCTGAAACCCTGAACCCCGTGCCCGAGCCCCCAAAACCAAACCAGAGCCCCGCAAGCCGCGAATAAAAAGCCCAACTCGAAGGGCAAACGGCGCCTGTGATGGTTGTAATCATAGTATGATACACCCTGTCCCACCGGAGTTGTTTGAAGGGCTTCGGGTTTTAGGGTCTAGGGTTTGTCGATGGGTTTTGGGGCTTGGGGGATTGTATGGTATAGGGCCTTAGTTAGAATAGGGTTGTGTTCCTTGGAATTTTATAGCATAATATACCCCCAAACGCCATTCTAGTTATTAAGGCTACTGCAGTACGGTTTTTTTGGGGCATACAGACCTTTTGCAGGTTCGTTACAGAGCTTAGTGCTCAGGGATAGCTCTCTAAGCGAGCCCTGTCTGCGGCTCGCTGTGTAACAATGCCTAATAAAGCAAAGCACCCATGTAGCTTCAATCACGAAGCTCCGAGCGCAAAGATTAGTTTGGTAAGTAGCTTCCACCCAGCCGCGAAATGATGCAAACGTCAACTCAAGCCTTGTGGCTGCATGCCGTACTTCACAAGGATGTGCCTTCGTTGGATGCATCAACACAAATACGGCGCATCGAAACAGTGCGCAGCAAACAGATAGTCAACTCGAGTGCGGGCACGCTGCCCGTGCAATTTTTGTTTTCATTGCCTTCTCCTTCAACATCGCGGAGGATCTGGAAAGTAGATCCCCTAATCTGGGGACCTATACTACTAAGGGTACTTAATAGGAGCCCCCATTAAGGGATCTAGTTTTTGGATCCTCCCAGGGGTCTGGGTTTCTCCATCGTCATAATAATCGTAAGTGTCACACGTGGTCACACGTAACAGCCACAAGCCCCGAGCCGATACGCCGCTAGACCCTGAAGCCCTAAGCCTTAACATCCCTAAACCCTTACTCCGACAGTCCTAAACCCCAATCCCCGAAGCTGAAAAGCCTGAGCGAGCAGCCCTCCAAAACCAGATCCTGCCAAACCCTAATAACCCTGAAAGACCCCTTATGCTGGCTCTCGTTGTAACCCCTCTAAGCCTAAACAGTTCAAAAGCTGCCAGGAAAAGGACAAGGATATCCCCTTCGAACCCAGCCATCCGAAGATTCCTCCGTACATGCTCCCGGGCTCAGAACAGGCTTAGAAGGGTGTTGAGGGTTTGAACACTGGCTTTTGTTGTTTAAAGGGGTTCGGAAGTCGGCTGTGGAGTTATCTCAGGTTTTTAGGGCTTAGGGTTGAGCACTTAGGGCATTGCGGGTTAATTCTTTGGGTTTCGTGTTTCGGCTTTGAGGTTCAGACTTTAGGGTTCGGGGTTTCGAGTTTAGGGTTCAGATCCGAGACATGCTACAGCTGCTACAGCTCGTTACCATGCGGAATAAGTTCACGAAAAAATGCCTTGCAACTCTAAGGAATACCTCGGGACGCTCCAAGTACTGGATGCAACTTGGCCGCCTTTGGTGTGAGGGAGCCAAACAGCCTCGATCGCTCCACGGAGGCACGGAGACTCTGACGCAGCGCATCGAGTGTCGCAGCCGCCTGCCTGCAGTCTGGATGTCGTGTTCATGATCATGCTTCCCCCATGATGGTGAGGATAGCATAGCGATGATGGTGAGGATGCTGATGACCACGACGAGAATGTTGAAGAGGAGGAAGAGCAGGAGGAGGACGAGGAGCGGGGGCGAGGGGGAGGAGGAGCGGTAAGAGGCGGACGAGGAGGAGGAGGAGGAGGAGGAGGAGAGGATGATGGTTAAAACTCCGATGAGGTTGATGATGGTAATGCCCACGAGGAAGTTGGCTATGCGCAGCATGTTCACGACTGCGATGATACTGCCTGCATCTTCGTGATCAGCATCAACAGCAATGCCGCACGCATTCCGTCATAGTTAGCCATCAACATCACCGTCATCGCCACCACCATTACCATCTCCATCAGCATCACCATCATCATCGCCGCCATCACCACCGCCGTCATCACCTCAATCATCACCACCATCACAATCATCCTGATTATCATCGTTGGCAGCGTCGGCCACATAGTGTCATCTTGACTAGAATGACTTCTGCACGAGCCTCGGGATTCGAGCTGTTGGCTGTTGCGGGGCTGTTGCCTTTTTCTTGTCAAGTGCGGGAGGTAGTTGGTTCCCGTGTATATGCGAGTGCTGCAGTTAGATGTTAATAGTAGGGTGTTGGTGTATACTGTGCTATAAGTGTATATGGACTACAAAGCAGCACTGTTGCCGATTCTTCCGACCACAATATTGGATGAAGCCGGAGGTATGAACAACGAGCAGAGTTAGGCTGCCTTTGTGCGCGGGTGGCTCTTCTAAAGTCAAAATAGCAACCAGTACCTGTTGCCGCGAAACTTCAAATGAGTTCCAAACCCCCAGATCTTATACAGTACCCCAAAATGCTCTAAACCCCCAAACACGATAAACCCAACCCCTAAACCTCGAGCCGCCAAGACTTCCATAGTTGCCACCAACATCTTCTGCTTCACATGAGAGGGATCTGCTAGGCTGGGAGCATGTAGGCGCGAAGCCCTAGATGAGCGCCTGCGCTCTGATCTGGGTTCTCGTTAAGTAGTTTAGTATGAGTCACCCGAATGAGGATCTGAAAAATGTGACTTCCTTATCATGGTAAGCTGGATGAAAAGTTCTTAAGAAGAACCCCGTGATTCCTGAAGGTTTGACGCCTCCTGACCCCTAAGCCTCATCCGGTAGACCCTTACTACTGAAATCCCCAAACCGAAGAAATCTAAACTCCCGATCCCGAGACCATGATCCCGGAGCCCCACTTCGAGAATCATGCGACTTAGTAGAAAGGGTCGTAATTCAGGTGAGTGTAGTCAGAAGTATATAATCCCATACAGGGCACTTATAGCACTTATAACCTTACTTACTAAGTCCCTCGATCCTCCGATCATGTTGGCCGGCAAAGGAAGCCCATCCACCCTCACACGCAGGAGGTCGGGCATTTGCTACACAACAGGGTTTTGATGCAGCATCTGTCCATCTCTTTGTTTGGACAAGAAAGACGCCGCTTTACGCCTCTAAGTCTTAATCCCACTAAAGCCGGTCTCATGCCGGAGCATGCTTGAAAACAAGGTCCTGCTTGACTGCATCTCGAACTGTGGGAAGCAAGTCCTTTCAGCTTCCGTGCAATTGGGCCAGTTCTTTTTGGCAGTGTTTGGAGACGCTCAAACTCATATTGCATGTCTGTTCATAGTCTGGTTATCGACTTTAAGATTTTGAGGTAATGTGCCTTCTTTGTATGCTGTGACGTGTATACCCTGGGTTCACACCGTAGTTTCCAAGTACCTCCTTTACCTAATACCTTCTGCCATACGTTCCGTGTCCGCGGAACCAGTGTTCAACACCAGAGGTGTTGAGGCTTGATGAATTTCGGGTACTGTAGAGAGTTTTGGAACATGATTTGCGGTTTCGCTGCAGGTGTGTGATTTGAGGCTTGGGGGTCGGGTTCCTTCTTGCGATAAAGATCCCAGGCCTGCAACTAGGGTCAGGGGGGGGGTCTTGTGTTTGGACTGCGTGGCCGGCTACAACTGCGGTCAAGAGTAATACAGGAGCATGTTCAGAGTAGCTTTTGCCTGAGGTGCAAGCCTAGCAATCAATTACTAAGTATACCAAGAACGGTATTGGCATGTTGCTCAATACGAAAAGCCCGTAAAGCGTAGATTCAGCCATTATCATATGTATATATATATATATATATATACATATGTACATATGATATCTGGTAAATGATACAAGGCATATATATATATATATGTATGTGTGTGTGCGTACACTTGATTGCATATGTACTCGTAGGTACATAGATAACAGATATACAGAGGGAGGGAGACATCCAGATATTGGTAGATAGGTACGTAGATAGAGATGTCTATATCTTACTTATAGATATAGGTATAGACATACGCAAACACGTTTTGGGGATTATACCCCATAATTAAGGGGTCATAACCCACAACCCTAAACCCTAAGCCCTAACCGCCTAAATCCGATATCGTCTGGTGCTTAGTAGGGAATGGGGGAATGGATCCCTATAGTAGTCCTCGTATAATCCCCAGTAATAGTGTCCATAATGCATTCCCCCATTCCCTACTAAGAACCAGACAGGGACAATAGATACCCTAAGACCCCTTATACAACCCTTATAGGACCCTTTCAAGGAACCCCTAAAGGAACCCTAAGAACCAGACAGTATATGCCTTGCACCAGGATGCCATCCTTAGCACCGAGGAGGTCCTGGCCCTGGGTCCCGACGAGGCTGCAACCAAGAGTTGTCTGCGCAGCAAAGGGGCCTTAATAGGGTTCCTTTAAAGGGGTCTATAAGGGCTACTATAAGGGATCTCTAAGGGTACTATAACATTAATATAGGAGCCCAAATAATTACCAATACTATTTTGGGGGCTCCGTATTATAGTTATAGTATAATGGGCCCCACAGCCCTTTTCTTATTATTAAGGACCTTACATAATTTTAGCCGGGTTGTTGTTAAGGTGAAATTCATTGAAGTTGCCATAATGGGGATCTGTAGTACATAACATGGGTTCTTGATAACCTACATTAAATCCCTTAACAATAACCCAGTTAGGGTGTCTTTAAAGGTTTGGGTTTCAAATTATTGCGTTACTTGCTTAGTAAGCCCAAAGGCTCAAAGCCTCAAAACCTAGACCCCTGAACCTCCAACCCCAAACCCCGGGCCCTCAAATTAGCAAGCCCCACCTCCCACCTGTGTTCTCTGTCTCTTGGGGCTTAGGCTCTGCAGGAAGATGGGAGTCACTAGGTGGAACTCCCACGTAAACCCCACCCACAATGCGAAAACCCCATCCACACAAAACAAAAGCACGATTCAAAAGCCAAAACCACGGTTCTACAATAAGGGAGCTGCAGTGGATGATGTCGAGGCCTTACAAACTTCAATAGAGGTTTTCCAAGCAGTTGTTAGAGAGGGAGCAATAGTTATTCAGAACACTCCCTTGAGATCCCAATACCCCTTGATTAAGGAGCATACCTGAAATCATCATATCAAGCCACCCCCTATTCTGTAAGGTATATTCCTGAATTAAGGGTATTGGGTTCTCTGGGCTACACCCTACGACCTTGAAAAGAAACCATTGACAACCTTTGCAAAGCTGATTCGGCTCCTCTTGCGCAGGTGGCGCAAGTCTTGACCCACGACCGCAAGCTGCTCGCCACCGTCACTGCGTGCCTTGGCTCAATGGTCTGAGAAAGGTTTACTTGGAGGATCGTGGGACTTAGTGACTAGGGTTAGAAGTACCCTCATTGGGGCTATAAGAAATTGTAGCTACAGTTACCCTATGCATAACCCCAATTACCAAGTCCCATGATCCTCCAAGTATGGTCTAGGGGATGGAGACAGGTCGGATGAAGGAATCCTCGCAATAAGACTTCCTATACCAGATTCCCCCACCCTACCTTCGGTGTTAAAGGGGTAGTAGGATCCTGAACAAAGGGACCCCAAGCTATAAGCCTCTCTGTTACATCTTGTTTTGGGGTCCTTACAATAATGATCCTTCTACATAGGGTACTATATTAGGGTCTCCTATAATCGGAAACTCCCAAGTATCTTTCGCTGTTTTGTTTTGGATTGCCGTATCTTTGGGCTTGTATCCTGTCAGTGGTCTCGTATAGATCCAAGACAGTCGGATCCTGTCCTTAGGGGCTGAGTAGGTAACCTTCAAACTCTTCGGGCTCATAGAATCCTACTACGATTCAATAGCATAACCGATTTTGGGTTAGGGTAGTCAGCCCCTAAGTTTCATTTTTTCAGAATTCCCCCGAAAGCTATCTGGGTTTCGGAATGTCGGACGCTTCTGTGAAGACTGGGTAAGGAGGTTCGCATGATACAGGGACGTAAAGAATTGAACTGGGGTTTTATGTTGGCGTAAATTGCTACACTTTTGTTATGATGAGGATCCCTAAGACATCTTTTCGCTTCAATATTGGGGTGTTGGGGGCTTTCGGGTTTTGTGGGAGATAGAGCTTTGGGGTTTTAGGGACTTGCAGCATTAAGTCTCTATGACTTTTGTTTTGTTTAGCGGGCTTACTTACAGTTAGTGGTTTGCAAGTAGGGCTGTGCATTTTGCACCCCCAGTAAACTGCGAGCTGAATCCCAGAGTCCATCAAGAGCAGGGCATTCTGCTGATGTGGGCGGATGCTTTTGTCCCAGCTGTCATGGTCAGTTTGAGACGAAGTACGGACGCACATAGGGTTGATTCTATACATGATCGGAATGCGGAACCCTGACTCCTAATGCTTCAGCACTACATCCTGAAAGCTTCTCCTGAAGCCTAATCCGCTTTCCTTTCAGCCGGTCACCTACAACCCCTTTGAAACGTTGCAAACCCGTCTCATAGAACCATTCCAGAACACGCATAAAGACCTCATAGGAAGCCCTCAACCCTCTAAACTCCAAGCCCTAAATAACGCCTGCATGGCAAGCCCTGAACCATCCTAAACTTTTAAACCCCTAACGTTTTTAGCTCTGCCCGTCTCATGTGCCCTAAGGCGCCTGAGCAGTGGCAAGGACTGGACCTGAAGTATCTAGAGCGAGCTTTGTGGGGATTATATGGGGTTGATCAAAATAATGTGCCGTTTTGAGGTCTGTATTACAGTATACTCCTCATAGTCTAGGGGCCCGAAAGGGGCCCATAGTTTTGATCAGTGCTTTATAGGTTCTCTGAGGTGTCATAGTGTTTTTAGGGCAAAGCGTTTCAGGAGTGTTTCGGGGAGTAGTAAGGGGCTCAGTACGTGCATGCTGGAAATGGCCCAAGAGCGAATTCAGCTTCCCAATTCCCTGAAAGCCCCAGGAAACTTTAACCCCTTCGAACCGACATGGAAAGCTTTGCTGTTTCTTTCCACCTCGAAGGAGCTCGCCGACCTCGTGTTCGGCACCGATTCTGCAGAGCTGCCACAGGGGCAGCCGACGGAGAAGGCGGCTCGATCTTCAGCGGGGTGGCGGCTTGAGGGGGTTTGTTGGGTTTGGGGCTTTAGAGTTGTAGAAAAGGGTTGTTTCGTGTCTACTTGTTGGGGGGGGGGGGGTGGTTGGAATCAGGGCCTAGGTTTTGAAACTGTGCCTTTTGGCTTCATCCCTTACCCCTTATCCCCGAATCTCTAAACATCCCTCATGTCGGAGACTCTCAACCCCTACCAACACCCACAAAAAGGCCCCTTCAAATCCTACAATCCCTCTGAGGGTACTACGGAGCTCTATAGTAGGGTTCCCTTTGAAGGGTACTATGGGGTTCTATAACAGGGTCCCCTTTAAAGGTACCATAGGATTCTACACTAGAGTTCCATTTAAGGGCACTGTAGGCTTCGACAATCCTTGCAGACTCCGTAAACCTCGAACCCCCAAGCCCTAAACCCTCCCCCCAACCGTTTAAACAGTTTAAACTGCTCCTTCAAATCCGACAATCCCTATAGAGTGGTGGTGGCAGGAGTGGTAGGAGTCCTTGCAGGCTCTCAAGGCCATCCTGACTGACCCAGAGCTGGCCAAGAAAGCGATCAACCTGACAATGACCACCCTCAGCCGAGGCAAGGCGTGTTTTGATACTGAAGACGGCAAGAAGAATACCATTTAATATGGTATTATATAGGTACCACGCGGGGTGCTACCAGGGGCTACTCTAAGAGTAGCAGAGGCCGTGCCCTCGGCTACTGTTATTAGGGGTACTTCAGGGGCTACTAGAATCAAGAAGGGTTAATTACTCAAAGAGGTAATATAACGGATACTAATAAGGGGCTCTATGAGGGTACTATAAATATGTATAAATACATACATACATACATACATACATACATATATATATAGATATATTTGTATGGCTCCGTGTTGAGGGCTCTTTGGGCTTATAGGAGTTATTGCGATACGGGTTCCGATAACGGCTGCAAAGGTTCTTCACGGTTCTGGGTTCAGGGCCACGGCATCAGGTTTTCGGCGTGGGACGGTGTGGTGTTTAGTCTTCAAGTTTACGGCTTAGAGGTGCTGAGTTTAGGGCGCCGAGGGCGGCTGGAGCTATGAATTTCAACAGTTTCTGAAGATCGGGTCTCAGTGAAGACTCTCCAAGAACGAATGCTGCGCTGTTGTCCCAGATATTCAGGTGTCTTCTCCGGGCCTTTCAGGCCTGGTGATGCATCGGCTTCCCCCGGTTTCGCTGGCGCTAAATTGTCGGAAGGTGTGATGTCGAGTCGCTCTTTATGTAGTAACGCTAGGCCATAGCGGCACACGTACGTGTATGTACACCTATACATACACACGTCGAAGTAGAATATGTGTATACATACTACATACATGGGTAGCTGTCAAATTAGGCTCCCTTTTTGGCTCATGATTATAATACGGCACCTATTATTTAGGGTACCCAAAAGGGGACCCCAATTCTGACAACCACCCACGTGACATTAACAGATACCAGTGGCCTCCCTCGGAGGCGTCTCGAAGCTGGCGGCTGGCAAGACCTTCGCCGACGAGGTCTTTGGTTCGGACACCAGCCGCCTGCGACTTCGGCGAAAAGAGTGACGGAACCCTTTCTTTCTACGCTCAGACCGTACAAATGCAAAGACAATCCCTGGCAAATGCATCTTAAACCATGAAGTTTTGAAACACAGTATGACTTATGTACACTTAGCTCCACCCGGAATTCACTAAGTAGAAAAGGTGTACACAAGCCCAACAAGCCGCGAACCCAGAACCCAGCACCATGTGCCGGTTTTGGATGAGTTCAAGCTTTCCTTCTCGATGGAACATGGAGCTGTAATTTCATACTATGTCCGGGCTGTGGAAATCGACCACGGACATCTGGCCAGAAAAGAAGCCTATACTTCTCAAGCTGCTATGGTAGGCTACAATATACCCCAAGAGCCGTCCCATTGTTAAGGCCCTAACCCCTAAACCATAAACCCCTAAACCCTAATTACGTTCTCTGCAACGAAGGATCGGCGAGGCGTTTCATCCCACAGAAGCGCCCGAGGAGGAGGTGCCCAGCGCCATCATACCGGAGAAGGCAGTTTAGGGATTTGGGTTCTGGGGTTTAGAGATTTCGGTTTCGGGGCTAGGGTTGAGGGTTTAGGGAGTAGGGTTCGGTTTGAGATGCTGCTTGGATCTCAGGACCGTAACTTTTTCTGTTTTCCTAGGAGCCGAGAGGTGTGGGGTTTTCCAGAGAGCCCAATACGTACCCCATACTTGAGGAGTATACCTTGAATAATAGGGTTGGCTTAGTATTTTGATTTAAGGTATATGCCTGAATTAAGGGATATTGGGATCTCTGGGTTTGAGGCGTGGTGTTGACAGGAAGTACTATCTATGTTACATACGCGAGTCCAGGGATCAGGGGACTGCAATTCGGGTGTCAAGCATGGCTGCCTCTGTTCTGAACAGGTCTATGCGACACTACGGCTGATGGTAAAAATCCTGCATTACCCATAATAAGGAATGTACCATAATTCCCATAGTTTACGGTCCTTAAGGTAATGCAGGATTTATATCATCAGTTTCAGATCTCGAGGTTTGGTATCGCCTATTCCGAAACGCAGACGAGCACTACTGACGGGGACGACTACTGCGGTTGATGATATAAATCCTGCATTACCACAAGGACCCTAAACTATGGGAATTATGGTATATTCCTTATTATGGGTCATGCAGGACTTATATCATCAACCGTACCGCTGCTGCTGCTGTGCCTGTTCTTGTTCTCGATGTTTCACATGCTGCCATGGTGGTCGTGTGGCAAGACCTTTTCTCTGCAGGCTCATGCAGAAGATCCTTCTGCGGTGAGCAGACACTCCCATGACAGCTGAGTTTAAGCTATTGCTGCGTCCTGAAGACAACCACAAAATGGAAGCCTGAGTGGTTGCTAAGTCCATTCCCTCAGGGCTCGTATAGTACAGATATGTACGGAGTGTAATGGGATATTATTTCTGGATACTCCCACCCCTATACCCTCAACCCCTCTGTCAAGTGCCCTTTTCGAGCCCTTGAGGGAATACTGACAACATCCAGGAAGCTATGTTTCTAAGTATTGGGACCTCTATAAACAAACACCCCTGAAAACCCGTAAATATTGAACAAGACCACAAAGCTGCATAAGACCACACTAATCCTGACGCCGCCATCACCCAAGCACTGCCTGAGAAGGCCGCGACGACTGCTGCTCCGGGTGAGGAGAAGGCATGCCCGTTCGATGTGGTCTATTCGTGACTTTCTCTTTGGGGGTTCTATACTGAGGCTTTTGGTCTGTTGGTTTTTTGTAAATAGGGATCTCCCCACATGTGTGCTTGCCTACCTTCCAGACACACTAGAGGCTCGCAGGTGTGTTCATTTGGGGAATATGCGTGAATGGTTTGCTGTCCGTTGATTTGTGACATGTCCGTATGGCTTGCAACCGTCAGAAACTCTGGTGAAAGGAGCCCTGCCAAGATCCCTGATCCTTCGGACTAGGATTTTCCAGGCGAGGCGAAAGGTAGTCCGAGCGTTTAGGCTGATGTTGTGGCGCTGTTTAGCTTGGATTTCGGAGCTTTGGGTGCTGATGTCTTCCGGAGGCCCCGACGACGGCTGCCGCCACTGGGGGCAGCAGGGTGCGCCCTCCCAGTCCCATTTTGTGCCTTCAGGGTTAAAAGCCATTCTCAGTAACTTTTAACCATTTCGGAGTACTATAGCCGCTACAGCCCCTATCCAAGTTGGAAGACTAACCTGTAGTTCTACAAGGATACTGGACAAGTAAGCATTTTATGTTATGTCTTCGCTGCGTTGCTGAGGGTTTAGGGATGCAGGATTTAGGTGTGTGATTTCGGGGTCAGGCTTTGAGTTTTACAGGGCCAGGGCAATCAGCAAGAATACTATAGAAGGTGTCAAACTCAGTGCAGACTGGTTTAGGCAGTTAGGACACTTGTAACGGTACATGCGAAATACCCCAAAAATTCTGTTATGCTGATTAAGGCTTCTGGAATGAAGCTCAAGATCATGGTTGAGGCGGAGCGACCACCCTCAAAAGGTGCTCCTAGCAAGTAGACGAACCGCAGCAGTGGCGAGGATCGGCAGTCTCAGCAGCATCCATCATCTCAGTACGACCCGCTTTCCGGGTCGATTGGGGCCGCAGTCTACCCTTGCCCAGACCCCCGGGAGGAACTAGAAAGTAGATCCCCTAATTTGGGGCCCTATGCTAATAAGGGTACTTTATAGGAACCCCCATTGAGGGATCTACTTTTTGGATCCTCCTTGGAGTCTGGGTGCACGCCCAAAAAGGTTGGTCCTGACAGCAGATCCGGTTTACCAATCGGCTCCTCTTACTCAGCACAAATCCTTCAACAAAGGAGCGCGACCCCAAAGCACCAAACACCAACCCCCACCTAAGCCGAAGATCCCTAAACCCTTAACCCACTAGGTTTAGGGTTCAGGGTTTAGGGGACCCTAAACCGTAAAGCCTGAACCCAAGATTGCAAGGTCTCGGGTGCCCCAGCGGTGCCGACAAAGGAAGGTGCGAAGGCGGACTCGGCGGGAGCTGCAGAGTCAAAAAAGTTTGAGATATCCGAGTTTCCGAAAATTAGGGGTACCTAAGGGTTCCTTTAAAGGGTTACTATAAGGGTTCCTTTAAAGGTCTCTAGAAGGGTTTAGAGTTTCCGAAAAGTGGGGAGGTACCGTATTTTGGGGTCCTGATAATAAGGATCCTACTACTTAGGGTACTATATTAGGGTTCCCTATTTTCGGAAACCCCCATATTGGGGTTCATGCAGATCCCTAAACCCTGCGTTGTCCAGGGCGAGACCACCACGGAAGAAGCCGGGATCAGCACCACGGCGCCCGAGGAAGGGATGAAGGCCTGGGGCTGCTTGCAGAAGGATTCCTCAAAGGGTTCCTTTCAGTTTAGGGTTCAGGGTTTGGGGTTTAGGGGCTTCGGGGTTCTATTAGGGTTGCTTTAAAGGGCTGCTATCGGGGTTCTGTAAGGGTTGATTTCAGAGTTCCTTTAAGGGTTCTATAACGGTTGCTTTAAAGGGTTGCTTTCAGGGTTCCATAAGGGTTACTGTATTTAAGTGTTTGTACACGCACCGGTTTTCTGAAACCCCCGCAAACCTCGAGAGAAAGCTGACCATTTCGATCAAGGGCTTCAGTAGCTCCGTTGATTATCGAGAAAGACAGTCAAAGGGGAAAAGGAGGGACCCTTAATGGGGACCCCTACCCTATAATGGGCTATATTAAGGGTATATACCTAGGGGTCCTTATTGAGGGTCCCTCCTTTTAACCTTGTTGACAGGACGTTCATACCTTGGCGGTTTTGGGCGTGGAGCTTGGCTCAATCTTGAACCCAAGAGCTTCCATGGTTAAAACAGAGCTTGGGCTTGGGGTACCTACTTCAGACTAATCCAACTTGGGGGACGAGAAGGGGCATAGGATTCTAAGGATGTGGGTTGGATACTGCCCCCACTCATTGAATCATACTCATTTCGGGCATAGATACACGAAGCTCTTAATAATTCGCTCTATTCCAGACTGTTACTGTACGGTAAAAGGCAGTAACCCTAAATAAACCTTATACCCTAAACCCTAAAGCCCAGATGCAGACCACAGGCAGGCGGAAAAGGCCATTGCACATAACAAAAAAAAACAAGGCAGTACCCAAGATTTCGGATGGTCGATCTCGGCTTTGTGGAGGTCTTCGGTGTGGACTTGCCAAGCCTGCCCGTGGAGATTCCCGAGCTGCAGCTTCCCCATGTGCCCTGGGCCGCCTTAAGGTAGGGTTGAGGGGTTTAGGATTTAGAGTCCAAGGTGTAGGGTTTGGGAGTTTAGGGTTTAGGTGTTTCCGGGTGTAGGGTGAAGGGGTTTAGGGTTAAGGGTTTAGGATTTAAGGTAGGCCGCCGTAAGGTAAGGAGCTTCATGGCCCTTCTATGAACCCTTGTAGGAGCCCGTAAAGGGACCCCGTGAAGGATCCTAAGAACCCTGCGAATTTGTATCCATCTTAACGTGACTCTTCTTAGTGGTTGTGTTCTGTGGTTCTGCCTTTTTTCAGAGAGGTTTTACCGAGAAAGCGAGTTGTTCTTGCATACTTTGAGGGTCAGTATTTAGTCAACGTTGAGGGGATCATGATGGTGTTGATGCTGATGGCGATGCTGACGATAATGGTGACGATGCTTATCAGAAACATTGTTGTTTTTCGTGTCTCAATATTATCTGTTACCCAGACCCCCGGAAGGATCTAGAAAGTAGATCCCCTAATATGGGGCCTTAAACTACCAACTGTAGTTTATAGGAACCCCCATTAAGGGATCTACTTTTTGGATCCTCCCGGAGGTCTGGGTAACTGTTAAGGATGACGATCATAGTGACAATTATCCGCCTCTCTACCTTGCGGCATCCCCACAGCCCTGCCATGCCTCGGAGCTTGCAATGATAAATCGATTTGGGAGTTTCCGAAAACAGGGGTACCTTATTTCGGGGGTCCTTATAATAAGGATCCTATTATTTAGGGTACTATATTAGGGTCCTCTATTTTCGGAAACTCCCAAATCGATTTGGGCTTAGAGTTTAGGGTTTAGTTTGGGAGTCGAGTTAAGAACTTCCGCCGTCTAGCTGTTTAGGGCATGTGGGGTGAGCTTGGGGGCCCAAACCCTCAAGTCTGACCAAACTACACGGGCCTAAATGATTAGCTAGATTATTCCTTAATGCATTTCTACTCTAAAGTACCCCAAACCCGATTGTACTTATTTCAGCCCCCAATATGCAAGATAGCTCTTCCTTTTGTGCGTCCAAATCCTGAGGTGCCTAATCCTTTCGACCTTTTCAGATGAGGCGCCTTTGGATTCGGGGATCCCCGTGTCATGGAATCCCTTATATTTCTGAAGCGTTTGCTGAACGCAGGCTATTCGTGTTTTTGAGGGCTCGAGTTTCAAAGCGCGCCAATGCTTAGGGAGGTAGCACGACTAGGTGTTGCTTGACTTTTCAACATAAATCTTGCAGCCGGGTTTCGCGGAGTGGATTCGAGATCTTTCCGGATGGCATGGTCAGGTAGTTGATTCGGGGTCTTTCTGGTCAGGCAAGTCTTCAAGGGGAACATAGGGTCCTGAAGAATTAACAATACTATTGATATCAGCTCACTATATTATGCCCAATTTCAATATGACCCTACTCTCATACTTAGGGCACCTTTTTAGCAAGCTTTCATTTCGCGGACATCTTTGCTTGGGGTCGAAACTTTTCGGCGCAGAAGGGAAGCATGGCGAGAGTCAGAATTTGTGTGGTTCTGCAGATTTCCGCTTATAAGGATGCCATACCATTTTTTTGGGATTTTTCAAAAGGGACCCTAGTTTAGAGAACTTCCCGTTTGCAAGTAGCATCCTTCGAAGACTGGCGGGTTGAAGCCTCAGCCTTTGGCGTTCTGAGCTCTGAGCCCTGCATTGCGGTTGCATGTAGGCGCCTGAGTAAGAAACCCTGGGTCCATAGTAGGTGTTGTCGTGCGGTTACAAGACCGGGGCTTCTCCATCAGGTTCCTATATTTATGGTTTAAGGGTTTCCGGTTTTGTTGACTTCTGCAGCAACCACACGAAACCACCCAAGCACACGTGTACAGAGATGGTATTCTGAGCACTGACAATCGAAATGTGCAGAAAGACTGGCTCGAAATCTGTTCTCCTTCGTCGCCTTGCCAACTGTGTGTATGTATATATGTATGCATGTATGTATGTATGCATAAGGGTCGGGGCACTGCACTGGTGGAGATGATGATGATTAGATGTCGGTCATCATCTTCATTAGGATGGCAGTGCCGATGCCACGGCCCGGACTGATTGCCAAACTTAAACACTCCAAACCGAGCTTCACGACGACGACGAAGCGTCACTGAATATCAAAATCGATGACCCCTGCACAAGCGCAACATCCTTTTTCTCCAAGGGTAAAAGGAAATAAGGACCCCTAGGTATATATCCTTAATATAGCCATTATATACCCTTTATATCGCCCATTATAGGGTAGGGGTCCCCCTCCTTTTCCCCTTTGATTTTCGCTTGGACAGGTAGCTCTTAGTCCCATGGCGCTGCTGGAGCCTCTGAGGCAGCAATCTTGAAACCATGGCTGGCAGATGACTTGTTCAGCCCTGCAATAAGTGGAATCAGACAGCAACTACACTGGGGCTTAAACACTAAAGGATGGTGAGCCGGATTGGGGTTGGTGTGCGAAGACTATCGGAGTGTTTCGAGTCTTGTCTCTCCTCTTCTTGACTGTCGCGATGGTCATTCAAAAAACACCTGAGACCTAAACCGTAGGCCCTCAACACTGGACTAAGCCAGAAGTCCTGAACCCTACGACTGTTTGAGTCTAAGAGTGCAAGAAGGTCTGAGCTCCGCGTTGGCCTTACGTCTCTCACTGAGAGACAGTTGACATTCTCACTTCACGAGTCTGCGGCGAAGAGCTGAACTCATCGCTTTCGGATGACGTGCCGTCGCAGCTCGCGCCCGAACGCAGGCTTCCCCTCCTACTCCTGCAGACCCCAAGTCTTAAGCCTTAGGGATTTACGAGAAGTATTTGGAGATTTATCGGTCCAGGATTTGGGGTTCAGGTTTTGTTGCAGGGTTCGAGCTAAACACAGGTCTTTCAAGCCAAGCCCCAGACATGCGAGATGTGCTTGGGGCACCTGGGGGCCAAATGGCAACCTGGCCCTTACGACACTGACACTGTGCTAGCTGGGCGCAACCGCTGCGCGCAGAAAAGGAGTCAGCATTCCTGGCGTCCTCTCGAGTTTAGGGCTTAGCCTAATGCAGAGTCCTTAATAATTAGAAAAGGGTTTGGGGATACACTATAGAAAGAATGCAATAAGGATCCCCCAAAAAACCTAGTCTAACTATTAAGGCCCCCATATTGAACCCCGAACTTAGCCTTTTCGGGCGTTAACCCCTTCATCCTGAGTGCCGAAGCTTGACCGGCATGCCGTTCGAGGCCGAATCCACGGCTCCGGCCCAAACTATTCATCCACGGTTTAGGGTTTAGGGTTCAGGATTTAGGGCCCTGATGAACAATACTAATCCACTGCACACTTCCTAAACTGTGAAAGTACGTAGGGCTTCAGGGCATAATACAATCTAACGACATAGGAACTATAATTACCACTACCACTAGTTTAGTGTGTAGCATAGTGCAAGCATACAGTCTTACGCAGAGCATAAGAGCATAAGACTCCTAAGCACCTAATCATTAGGGCTCCAAACTGCAAAGCATGACCCCAACTTCCGATGCCCCATCCCTTGCACGGTGCGATTTGGGGGGGGGGGGGGGGGGGGGGGTCGACACGCTATTAGGGTGTTGAAACAGGGTGATGTAGACCTTCATTCACAAACCCCACCTTCAAAGTCAGGATAATAGGAATCCTATTTCTAAGGGCCGCAAACAGAAGAGCTTTTACTTTTATGAATCAGGGGTCTACATTAAGCTCTACATGTATGTTTATTAAACCCAAAGCCCTAAACTTATCTTCAGCCTTGTGCCCTAAACCCTACAATTCTCCCCTATTATAGAACCCTGTAGGACCCTTAAAGGGAACCTTAGGGCCTTAAAGTACAACTCTCTTAATCCCTCAATCCTAAACGTATCCGTAAGCCCTGTGCCCTGATAGTAACCCGTATAGATCCCTTAAAGAGACCCGAAGCCCCCCATAGATCCCTTCAACCCTACTTGGAGGATCATGGGACTTACTACGTATGGTTATAGTTACCTTAGTTGCGGTTATAAGTATAGTTACCCTAACGATAACCTTACTTACGAAGTCCCATGATCCTTTAAGTAAGGTCCCATTACAGAGAGCCAGAAGACCCCTAAATCCCTAAACCCTAAACCCCTAAACCCCTAATCCCCTAAACCCCTAAACCCTAAACCCTAAACCCATAATCCCCTAAACCCCTAAACCCCTAAATCCCTAAACCCTAAACCCGTAAACCCCTAAGCCCTAAGCTTATCTTCCGAGACTCGGAGGATTCCTTCGTGAGCTACTCTCCCTTGCTGGGCAAGAACAACGTACCCCGCCGACCTATCGCCTCTATTGCGGGGCGCTTAGGGTCTAGGGGTTTAGGTGTTTAGGGGTTAAGGTCTCCGAAAGGGCCTACCTTTTTAGGGTTGCTTATTATGGTTTCTGTATGTAGTTCCTTAAAAAGGTAGGGGTCATGTCGGCTACAGGTAAGGTCTTAAGCAGAGGAGTTGGGGGTTTTACAAGGGTGCTATGAATCAGAACGGTTTGGTGGTTTACCAGTCTGCCAGTCTGCATTAGTACAAACGCAAAGCCGGCGCTCATATTGTGTGTCGAGTACATCTTTGCGGAACCTGGGTCGTGTAGGGGCCTTCATACCCCGACCCTATTTACTGTAATTGAGGCAAGGAGCCTGAAGAAAAAGTGTGCTTGATGAGTCAGGCTTCTATATACTGAGATTTCGCAGTGCTATGTGTTACCTTATTTGGGGAAACGAGGATCTTAAGAATACCTTGCAGAGGCTGTGACGGGCCTGCTGTTGGTTCCGAAATTGGAGATGCCCTTGCAGGTCAAAACCCCCCAAAAAGAAGCCTTATATGGAACTCCAGGCTTTGCGGACCCTACCATGCGAACCCAAAAAGCTCCTGGATTTCTACCCATCATGGGGACCCTTAGGGGGGTAGGGGTTTAGGATTCGGGGTCTTGGGTTTAGGGTTTTAGGGTTTGGGGTTTTAGGGTTTAGGGTTTAGGGCCAAGGGAGGGGGTTAGGGGACTGTATTTGCGTAAATAGGGCTTATTAGGTCCGTATCAGGCCCCCTGCCCTCCCTCCCTCTGCCCTCCTAAGGGTGCTTATGACACCCAGGTCGGGGAGTTGGAGCCTCCAAAGAAGGGAGCGCCGACGCTGCTCACGCTGGCGCAGGTTGCGGGAGGGCTTGGGGGGAGGCGCGGTTTTCAGAGTCGAGGTTTACTAGGGCTAGTTATAAGTAGGGTTATAAGTCCCCTCATGTGAGTTATAGGTATAGCTACCCTACTTATAACCCCACTTATAACTACCCATGAACCTCCAAGTAGGGCTTTGGGAGATGCTTTATTTCCCTTATTGGGCTTAAGAGGATCCTAAATAAATATTCTTCACAGGCTTTAAAGGCCCCACCTAGTTTAGGGGTTTGCGGGTTGCTTTAGGCTTTTAGGCTTTCGGGGCCCCAGCCGCCAACAGTTGTCATTGTGCGAACCATCTCAGAACCAAAGAGGTAACTGCGAAGGTTCAGGACTCCTGTCGCTGAACTCTGCTATCCAAAACAGAAGGATCCTTCATTGTAGAGACCCCGGGTCTCATACCCAACATGCAATAGAACTCTGGGACAAAATCGCTGTCAGATACAGCATCATTGCGCATTTGCTCATTTGTTATTCTCTAAAGCCTAAACCCTTAAACCCCCCAACCCCGACCAAACCCAAATCCCTGCACCACCAGGCCTTAAACCCAAAATAGCCGCAAACGTCTGTAGAGATGACTAGGCACACCGAAGATCTTATTATCGAGCCATTACAGGCTCATTGACAGAACCCGTAAAGGAGCCCTATTATTCGATGTTGTCAAGATCGCTCCTGCCAGGTTCGATCTCTGTTCCATGCGGCTGGTAGAGCAATGCAGCATCTGCTGACCATCCAGGAGCCACGTTGCAGGTGAGATGTTACATTGCGTTCATTCGCATATAAACTCCTGTTCATATCCGCACTAGTATTCTTATTCACAATATACTCCGTAAACCCTAAACCTAGTATCCCATGTTATTACTGCAACAAGTGCCCAGGTTTCCCAATCACCATGGTTTGTTGGTTTCTTTGACTCCTCCGCTTCGGATCGCGGGGTCACAAATCCGATTCGAAGGCTCACGGGAGATAATAAAGGGACCTTTAGAATTAGCAATGCTATTTTAGGGGTGTGCTCTACCCAAAAACCCTGTTCGAAATATTAAGGCCTACATTAGCCACCAGGGTAGCCAGAGAGCGCAATCCCTATATCGCAAAACCTTAGTAGATCAGTGAGCAGACTTTACACTTTTGGGGAAAAGAGATCCCTTATCGAACTCAAAGTGTACACTTTTTGGGCCTATGATTTCAGGAAGACAGAAACCCCAGTCTAAGTGATGCCTTATGGTGAGCGTTTACACGGAACCAGGCTAGAAAAGGCAAAAGTGGCGCGTTTTGCCGGTGAACCTCCAAGTAATGTGTAATTAAGCATGCTTTTCTTCGGGGCTGTTACGATAGCCATGCTTTGCTAGACTTATAGAGGCCCCTGTATTTTTCTTTTCATCGCGACCCAAATCAGCATTGCTCCTTGACCGTCGAGAAACCCTATCCCGAACACAAACCCTAAACCCCAACCCAAACCCTATATGAACCCTAAACCCAGACCCAACCAGGACGTGGGACTTGCAGTCGGCACGCAGGGAATGGAGCTGGATTTCGTGGACCGCAGTGCAGCCGGTGGGAATTGGCATAAGTGCATGTAGCTTTTGCGCGCAAAGATGTGGTTATGAATAATCTAGAGGTCGAGTGGTTGCTGGTGCTCCATATGGCCTGGAGACCTTGCATACATCTCCCAAAACCTAAGTACTACTTGGAGATTAAAAAGAGAGTTCTGGCTAAGGTTAGCAGCAAAGGGAACATCCCTGGCTTAAGCTTTGTTGAACTTCGCTCTGCACTGGCTGAATAGGGCCCCCAAATAGCACATAAGCAAAAATGAGATTAGGGATATCCCATATAAACCCCCTTATAGTGAAGCAGCCCGATAGGGTAGGGATATCCCCCTAAAATGCTTGTGCTTATGTGCTTTTTGGGTCCCTACTGAAGTAGCCCTAAAGCTTCGTGATGCCAACAGTGCTAAGCGGTCTTAGTAAGAAGAACGGTCGTAGCAATGCCTAGTAGTAGAGTAGGTAACCTTTTACCTTTTTGGGGTAGTGCAACCCCTATAGAACCCCTTGTAGCAATAAGTAGAAGAAGGAGAGTAGTTTTAGTAATTCGCAAGCGCGAACCTCAAACCGCAAGCCCTGAACCGTTCCCCCTGCAATGCTGCTCACGCCCTCCTAATAACCGAGAGATCCCAATACCCCTTCATTAAGGAATATACCTTAATCCATAATATTGAGGCCCCTATAATTCAGGGTATATTCCTTAATGAATGGGTATTGGGATGGATCTCTGCGAATTCACTAGCCCACAGAGTCTTCGAAGGAGTTTGTTCCCAAGTTCCTGGAGTCAGGCCCTCAGAGAATCAGGATCCTTTTCGGATTTCATGCTTGGTGTTTTGAGACTTTAGGGGTTTCAGCTTTGGTAGTTTAGGGCTTGAGGGTTTCATAGGGTTGATACTTTAGGGTTTCAGGTTTAGTTTAGGCGTTGGGATTCTGCAGGCCCTGTTCTTCCGAATAATTAGAATAGGTAGCCACTTCTGGGCTGCTACAATCCCTATAGAATCTTCGCATCCCCTTAGAATGCCGGACAAGTATGGGACTTTTAAATGCTGCTTAGTTTAGTGAGTGTCATGTGCATAGTCTAACCATGCAAGCCCCAAGCCCACATGGCACTCATGCGCCCGAACCCGCCTATGCAAGCAGAGACGAGGCATGTTGAAAACGGGTGGAAACCGGGCTTGGCGAAATTCTATATTTCCGGCTCTTGGGCTTTATGGTCTACGAATGTTTTTAGAGCCTTTCATAAGCCAGCCCACCACGACAATTCCTGACAGACTGCGGCAGCGGCTGTAATCGGTGATAAGAGCACAAGAGCAGTGACAATAGAAAGGAACAACTTGTCTTCAGGAAAACTGATACTATTAGTGAAATAAGAAATAGAAACATGAGTATAACAAGCGTGAACGCCCTTGTGTCTGATGCGATGCTTCGGCACGTCAGCTACAGTCATGCCTGGGAAAAGACATTTTGGCTGAATCCAAGCAGTGCTAGTAGCTCTTCACTGGTGACCCCAAGCCGAACCCGAGGGTGCCTGATACGAACGAGACGCCTTTGGGTGTTGTTGGTGGCGCTGTTTGGCACTTACCTTGGGGATCCCGCTGCTTCTCTTCTACGTCTTCTACAAGTTGTTTTGTCCTTGTGGCCGCGGTCGCTCGCGAAGGTGCCGTCGCCCTGACCTTGATTTCGGTTTCCCGACCAGCCGACGAGATCCCACTCACACCTCCGATCACAGTCCCGATGCGGTGAGCGTGGCTTCGTGGAGCAGTTAACACAGCTCCCGTGCGCCTGTGCTGCGACAAGACTATGCAAGCAGACATGCTGTACGGCGGATTTCCCGGCGACCGCGTCTCCTTTCAGCGAGCGCGCTCCGCCAACAGTCGGGTTCTGCCAGCAACAGCTCTCATCCGTCCCCAGAGTGTATTTCTAGCACTGTCTACCCAGAGATCCCAATACCCATATACCTTGAACCATAATATTGAGGCCCCTATACTTTAAGGTATATTCCTTCGATTAGGGGGTATTGGGATCTCTGTCTAGTACCTTGGTATCGGCGGCGGCAATCGCCCGCCGTTCTCAGACGGTGACTCACACGTCCGTGCAGCAAGAAGCAGCTCCGCAAGGTGTTTGAGGCAGTCCCATTGATAAGGGAGTTTCCGAAAAACAGGGATACTTTATGTAATAAGGATCCTAGTACTTAGGGTACTATATTAGGGTCCCCTATTTTCGGAAACTCCCATATGTGGAAGCTTCAGGCATTTCATTGATATCCAGACCCTCGGGAGGATCCAAAAAGTACATCCCTTAATGGGGGCTCCTATAAAGTATCCTTACTAGTATAGGGCCCCAAATAAGGAGATCTACTTTCTGGATGCTCCTGTGGGGTCTGGGGATATCTGGAAGCTTAAAGCATCCCAACCGCTTGGCTGTTATAGGCTGACGGGGGGGGAGGAGTGTTGACAGATTCTATGAGGTGGTGCTACCGGGGTTTTTTAGGATTGCACCATAAACTCCAGGAGTTGTGCTGCAGGCCCTGTTGCAGAAGAGGCTATTGGGAAGACACCTCACTAGGGAGTTTCCGAATATAGGGGTACCTTATTTTGGGGTCCTTATAATAAGGATCCTACTTTTTAGGGTACTCTATTAGGGTCCCCTATTTTCGGAAACTCCCACTACGGGCTTACGGAAATCCCAACAAAAGAGGCGCCTAGCTTCTGGCGATTGCAGGGACGGGTACTTGGAAACCAACCATGCTCGGATACTGCTTAATTATTATATATTACATACTATATGTTGTATATAGTAGAGTGTGGATAATATTTCTTCAAACCCTGAACCTAAGGCCCGAAGGCGTAAGCAGGGGAGGATGATCGCTCCCCGAAACTGAAGTCACATTCAGGAACTGCATTTGAGTGACCATGACTGACAGTGGGGTGACTTTTAGGGTCCTTTCATTAAGCTGGGCTTTGGAGTACCATACTTCAATGCTTTTTTAAGGAAAAATTATGAAATACAAGTTTATACTTTTTTCTCCCTGGTTACTTAAAAAGCCCAGCAAGGGTGCCGTACGCACATAGTCGCGACCCCATACAACTAAAACTACACCGACCCGAAAGAAAGGACTCCGAAGCTTCAGTTTGAGAGCCGCTCCTGAGATTTAGAGCCTTCCCAAAATCATTTCGGAAGAGCCTTTATATGGAGATATACATATTTATATATATATATATATATATATATATATCACATATACACCTATATGTATGTATATGCAGGTATGTGTTTATGTACGTGTGTATGTCTGTATGTGTATTTGCATATACATCTCCGTGAAGCTACATATACATGTGTGTATATACATGCACACATGTGCATAATACGCACATATATGTACAGATAGGTGTGGATTCATTGTAGTTATAGTATGGTCTAAAAGAGTAAATATCGTGGCTAATGGTTTTATGCCAGAAATGTATACAATTCTGATGGGTCCTTATTATAGTTATGGTATAGTCTACCCGAAAACCCTGAGGGCTCCTTGCCGCCCAGGCTCTGGGCCTCTCACCCCGACACCCTGCGGAAGATCGCGAAGCACTGGGAGATGGGGCCTGAGCGCGGATTTCGGTAGTTTCCGAAAGTTAGGGATACCTCAAAGGGTTCCTTTAAAGGGTTACTATAAGGGTGCTATAAGGGTTCCTTTAAAGGGCTCTATAAGGGTTTAGAGTTTCCGAAAATTAGGGGTACCGTATTTTGGGGTGTTCATAGTAAAGATCCTATTATTTAGGCTACTTTGGGTCCCCTATTCTCAGAAAGCCCCAGTTCGGGTTTGGGCTTTAGGGGTTTAGGGGTTTAGGGATTAGAGTTTGCAATCGGGGTCGGAATAAGCGGTCTTTGGATGAGGGTTTGTAGGGTTTTACAAGGGTTTAGCAGCTCTGATGTTTTTAGAATGGCTCTGGAAAGTTGAGGGTGCAATATGGGATTATAAGTACTTATATAGTTACCCTATTTCTAACCCCAATTACTAAGTCCCATGATCCTCCAAGTACATTAGGATTTGGTTGTCAATAGCCCGGCTGTTTAGCTGAGGGCTTAGGGGTCTCAGAGTTTAGGCATTGAGGCTCCGGGAAGTTCGGAAGGCGTGGTTTCGAGTTGGGAAATGGAGCGATGAGCAGGTCAAGATTTCCAACACCAAACTGTCAAGCTTCTTGCACTCACCAGAAGCTGCAGTTAGTCAGGGACAGGGATGTTAGGGTTTCGGGTGCCTTGGGCTTTAGGATTCAAGGCTCATGGTCGGCGATGAGTTTGGCCTTCGTGGGCTTGTCGGTCAGCCTGAAGGAATGACAACAACAACCTGCCGGACTCGGAAACTCTTAAACCGGCACTACATGGAGTATCGTCACTGCTTTCAGATTACGACGACTGCCTTGAAGACGAACAGTGCCAAGACGACAAAGCGTTGTACAGTCACAACGACTATTACCGCCGCCACAACATACCACTACGTCTGCCACTGCCACGGCTGCTGCTACTTCTAGTCGTTCTCCTGCTACCAGCTCAGTTGTTGCTGCTGCTGTTTGTGGGGTTAGTCACGTGAGCTAACAACAAGATACACGACCAGGACTGGCGAGCCAATTCCAGAGTCGTTGCTGGAAGGGCTGGAGAAGTCGCAGGCGCGGCCTGTTTCTGCAGAGTCGAACTCTTCCGTGCATCCTACGATGTAAATCATGCTCTGTAGTCCCCCCACACCACGCCGCACACCCAAAAGCGTAAACACCCCCAACCCCAGGGCCTGCACCGTGGAGCTGAGCTCGTGGAACGCGTGGCCTGGGCCAGTGAACTCAGCCCAAGAGAGCGGAGGGAGTTGTGCTCAGGGGAACTAGAAATATGGCATTTAGGTTCTGCCTTAGTTTACACGCTCTGCAGGGGTTTTACACCCTTTTTCGGCAGAGCGTTAGATGGCCTTTTGCCTGGTATGTTGCATGGTTTTGGGCTTTGGGTTTGGAAGGTGTAGACTCTCCACGCTTCAGGGGGAGCAAGAACCGAAGAAGAATAGCTCTGCTTCTTGCCTTCCCGGACCCTAAACCCTAGACCCCTAACCCTGAACCTTGCCTCCAGGCCCCTAAACCCTGACAGCGGACTGAAGCTTTCAGCCCAAAGCCGTTTGGAGACATCCCGCCGAACCCGGGCTTTGGGATACTTCGAGATCATGGGACATAGTATCTAGGGTTATGTCAATCATGTAGTTTTGTGTTTGGATGCGCACTTTCGCGAGTTGCAGGGTGTTCTAGGGTTATAAGCAAGATGGACCCTTGAACCCCTCCATGTGGAAATGTGTTAAACTGGAACGCTCCCCCTCCCACAGAAGGCTCGAAGACCCCCTAAACCCCCAACCCTAAACCCTAGATTGCAAGGCCTTACGCCTTCAATCCCAAGCCCTAAACCCCCCGAATCCCCGAATCCCCGAACCCTAAGCCGCTGCCCCCAGGCCCAGCTGGACCTGGATCTCCACTCTTCCCAGGAGCCCACTGGCTGTCTTCAGTTCCCCAGACCCTCCCGGGACGGTTGATGATGTAAATCCTGCATTACCTTCAGGAGCCTAAACTATGGGAATTATGGTATATTCCATACTATGGGTAATGCAGGACTTATATCATCAGCCGGAGGATCATGGGACTTAGTAGGGTTCCTTAAAGGGCTCCTTTATGGGATCCTTTTGGGTTTAGGGTTTCGGGATCTATAAGGGAAAGTAAATCCCCGAATTTGGGGCCCTATACTACTAAGGGTACTTAGGAACCCCCATTAAGGGATCTACTTTTTGGATCCTCCAAAGGGGGTCTGAGTCACTGTGTTCAGTTCACTATACATATTTACCAACAGTCTAGCATAGGGGCCTTGGTAATTTTAATAGGGTTTTGGGGCCCGGGAAGCACCAGGTTTTATGCAAAACAAGGCTGTCACGATTATGACTTAGTTGCTGCGTAGGTAACCTTTAGCCTTTTTGGGGGCTTATGTAATCCTACCCTAATTCCGTTATGATTATGGGTGTTGCCATTGCTTTTGCTAATATTGCTACTATCTCTATGTTTACTACTGTTAGGGCTTGGTATTTCAGGGTTTGAGCTTGGCACGGAATACTTAGTAACAGGCTTCCCTTTAAGGGCCGAACTAGAACTCAGTTGCTCTGTCCCCTGATCTTTGAGCAGGGCTTCGACCAGAAGAGCAGCTGCATACCCAGTTTTTGGGGCTCCGAGTGCTGCCTCTGCTCGGATTCTTGGAGATCTCAACGCTCCTGAATTAAGGAAAAAGAGATTCTACCATAGTCAGAAGCCGATGACATGTTTCAGGCGTATTCCTAATCAGGGATCAAGGGTATTGGGCTCTCTAGTTCAGGTGTTGGGTTTTGGGTTTCTCATTCTTTAAGTTGTCACAAGGACGAAAGCAAAGTCTGGACTACATATCCCTAGCAAGAACCCGGCCTCGCTGGGTCTTTCTCTGCGACGAAGAGCAGCCCAAAGTGAAACAAATTCCTGTCCGCAGACGATCGGAGGTTCACAGGGTAGAAGGCGGAAGGCAACGCTCTTTCTGCCTTACTTCTCTGCAGCCACGGCGTGTCTTTGTCATAGTTGGGCATCATTTTGCATATATGTGGATACTTAATCCCAAGAAGGAATGAGCAAATCAGTTTTTCATACCACCCCAACCCAACCATGATGCACAATATATATATATATATATATATATATATGTATGTATGTGTATATATATATACATATTATATATATATATATATATATATGTATATCATATAGACATGCATATACATATGTATGTGTGTATATATCTATGTACTGTATACTCCTTTATTAGTTCATATGTATGGTTACATGTCTGGTGTACTTATTCCCAATTACAGTTTTTGAACTTCTATCCCCGCGATGGACTAGGTGTTGCTGGAGCCCGAAGATCGCGGTCGCGGCCGACGAGATCCAAACGAGATCTGCGGGAGCCGAAGCGATGCAAAAGGTCGCTTTGAAGTTACCTTTTGTTACAAGGTTTCCGATACTTGTAAGGCTAACTATAGATTACATAGAAAACATATACAACATGTGTGTGTATACATATATATCTACACATATGTGTGTACATATACATAAGTTCATGTGTATGTATATGGCATGTTCGAAGGTCGCTTTGAAGACGGTGGTTTTCATGGGCTCCGCCCGCAACGTGGTTCCTCCATGGGGTGGTGACGCACGCTTGGGCGACCGCGTTTTGAAGCACGTGCTCAGCGTATTGAAAGCCAGGGACGAGGCCTACGGACAGGACCACGTTTTTGACCAAGACTGCCAGTCTAGGATGCCCAGTAATACCCTTATTCCCTTTTTGTAGTCCTAGGTTCCTTATAAAGGTACCCAACACCAAAAAGAGAGGCCTTTTTTTTTCTTAGGTTACTGGGTCTCCTAGCAGTAGTAACACTATGACTTCTATTTTTATGATTAACTAACTTAACTTTGCGTATCGTTACTATTAAGCTTATTCTTGCTATTGTTACGCCTCCTAATACTACTGCTACCATTACTGTGGCTATTCCTGCTACTGCTACTACCACTACCACTACCACCACCACTGAAGACCCAAGACTCACTCAACACCTACCGCTACCACAAGCACCGCTCCTTATACCATGGTTCGTACGGACAGGACCAGGTCAGCCACGAGGTTTCCGTTTTCGACCCCGTCGAGGTCTTCGGTCCGGGCGGGGCGCTTGAAGGTGATGGCCATCTCACTACGCCACACTTCTTCCTGAAGGCCGATGTTATATTGTACTGATGCTATATACTTTAGGGGGTTAGGGGTTTAGAAGTTTAGGGGTTTACGGGTTTTACCTTACCATGTATCATGCTATCTCAGGTTATATGATGTCATATTATATGTTATTATATCCTCAAAGCCATCACAAACCTCCTGGGTTTCGGGTATATTTGGGGCTCAGGCCTTAGGGGGCTTTGGGAATTTGAGTTCAGACACTTCTCCCTGGAGGCCGGCACGAACGCCAAGATGGATGAGATGCAACTCGGCTGCCGAGGTCTACTTGGAAGTTCATGGGAAGTTATAAGTAGAGTTATAGTAGGATAACTATACTTATAATCCATATTAGGGACTTATAACCCCAATTATAACTACCCATGAACCTCCAAGTACGGGTATAGGGTTTAGAGGTTTAGGGTTTAGGGTCTAGGAGGGTTGTATTTCTTATATACCGACACCTTTTGCATCTTTTTGATTTGTAAGAGTTTAGCAATTCTCAGAATATGGAAGGCAAAGGGGTGCCGCTTAGAGGAACAATGGACTTAGTAGCTAGTGCCATAAATAGGTTAACTGTCGTCATATTCATTTGTATCTCCAGTATTTATGATCTTACTTACTAAGACCCCTCATCCTCGAAGTACTGCGGGACTTAGGCAGGCCACCATCAAGGCGGCCGATGGTTACGTGGTGGTCACAGCAGAGTATAACCATTCCTTGCCGCCTGCGCTGACCAGTTTGATGGGACATTTCGGTGGATCGAACTACAAGTGCAACTAGGCCGCTCTTGAGAGTAACGTCTCGTGTAGCGTTGTATAAAGTAAAAAGTAGAGTTTTGCATTGTACTGTAGAATCTTAAGAAGGAACACAAAGTCGATATTTTGAAAGGGCCTCCCGGAACAGCCGAGGCAAGCCCTCCTGCATCGTGACCTACAGCCCCGGTCCCTGGGCGGGCATGCGCGCGGCCATGGCGGCGCGCCCTTTCCTTTCAGAGCTCGGCTGCATCCCCGTGAGCAAGCTGGCGGCCTTCCCTGCGCCAAATGAGCTTTTCGACGAGGAAGGTGCACCAAAGGATCCCGAGGCGCGCATGCTCAAACAGCTACCGGCCATGGTGGGCGAGTTGGAGTGGATGGCACTCGCAATGAAGAAGATGCGCGACTCCGCCGGGCTGCCCAAGTGAGACAGCAGCCATCGCGTCGTCTCTTCCCAGGAAAAATCGTGTCGTTGGAAGGGGGGGAAGGGTGGATGTCTAAAGACATAAGGTATAAGGCTTGGGTGCAGGGATCGAGTCATCATCGTAATCTTAGTAGGAGAGAATAATCTTTAGATCAGTACAGTATGTTTCTTGAATGTCTATCCAGGCTGTGTATAGGGTTAGGGTCATACAAGGCTCTTGGAGTTTAGAGGCCTAAAACCATTCCGGCAAGCCATATTCGAGCACAAAGAGCCAAAAGAAACACCGAATCTGCAGAAGCTTCTAGAGTATGTTACGGGTTTTCATAAAACAATTCACTAGCAGCTTCTGCGACAGGACCCGTCTCCAGATGCCATCGCGGACCTGGCACGGCGACGTCTCACCAGCCAGGTTGGCGCCTTTGAGGGATTGTGGGATCTTAGACTACTTGGAGGATCATGCGACTTAGTAAGTAAGGTTATAAGTACCCTAATTGGGGCTATAAGTAATTGAAACCATAGTTACCCTATTGAATTTATAACCCCAGCTACTAAGTCCCATGATCCTCTAAGTAGAGGCCTGGGTTGAGGGTTCTCCTTATTAAAGTTTCTGTCATATTGTTAATGAAGTTCTTGCCAATTTACCCATAGACTCCATAGTAGTTCGTTTTGGGGATTACCTTATAGGATTATAAATATGAACAGGGCTTAGGACTTTGAGGCTGTTCTCGCATCCCCAAAAAGTGATAAGGATAGCCAAACTCAATAGAGGGGCCTGAGTAGCTTTCATTGCTCTCCCTCGTGCTCCTGATTATCGCTACACTGCTACACAAGAACCAAACCCTATTGAAATTAGATGCTGAGGCTCGTGTACCCTATAAAGCCTTGTAGAACCCTCATAGGAGGAAGCCCGATTCCAACTAGGAAGGCCTCCACCTAGAGGATCATGGAGCTTACTACCCACGGTGGAAAAGTTGTAGCTATAGTTATAGCTACACATAACCCCAATTAGTACGGTACTTGTATCCTTGAATACGAAGTCCCCGGATCCTCCAAGTACCCTATACCCTAAACCCTTATCCTGCCCCTGTAGATCCCCTAAAGAGACCCTTAAGATCCTTACTTGCGAAGCTGGAGGATCCTTGAAGTTATATTTACTTGGGACGTATCATAATCAGGGGTTACAAACATAGGGTAGCTATCACTACATGTATTTATAACAAGAGCTTGGGTACGATCGGCCCCTATGCTAGCCACCTCCACAGCCCAGAAATTCTGGGAGGATCCAAAAAGTTGATCCCTTGATGAGGGGGTTCCTATAAAGTATCCTTAGTAGTATAGGGACCCAAATTAGGGGATCTACTTTCTATATTATAATACACTATACTATGCTAATGTAGGGGCCTTAATAGTTAGAATAGGGTTTTCGTGCCCAATATACCAAATTCCCCCTATAGATCCCTAAACTCTAAACCCTGAACCCAAAAAGATCCCATAAAGGAGCCCTTTAAGGAACCCTACTAAGTCCCATAATCCTCCCGGGGGTGTCTGGGAGACTCTAAGCCCTTAAACCCCTAAACCCTAAATCCTAAGCCCCTAGACCCTAAACAGTATAGATCTCTTATAGTAGCCCTTAGACCCTAGGAACCCCTATAGATCCCTTTAAAGGAACCCTTATAGATCCCTTTAAAGGAACCCCTATAGTCCTCCCGGGGGTCTGGGTATACCCTAAGTTAATATTATAGTAGCCTTATAGATCTCCTATAGCAGCCCTTATAGATCCCTTTAAAGGAACCCTGTTAAGGCCCGTTTTATAATCCTCCAAAATGGGTCTGGGAGACCCTAAGCCCTTAAACTCCTAAACCCTAAACCCCCTTATAGACCCCTTTAAAGGAACCCCTATAGTCCTTTTGGGGGGTCTGGGAGACCTCGAGGATCTCGGACCCGAGGTCGCGGAGAAGGGCCCGGGGGCCCGGAGAAGCGGAAGCCGCGGGGGCTTTAAAGGGATCTATAGGGGTTCCTTTAAAGGGATCTAAAAGGTTTTAGGGTTTTGGGGTTTTAGGGTTTAAGGGTTTAAAAAGTCTAGGGCTTCGGGTTTAGGGTTTAGGGTTGCGGCTCGTAAGGAATAGAACTCTTAATGAACAAAGCCTTGAAATTGATAGAAATAGGCTTTGGGGTAGATTAGAGTATGACTTTTTTCCATGAGTAGAACTCCTAATAGATAGAACTTTCTATGAAATAGAATAGGCTTTGGGGGGTAGATGATATTATGAGTTTTATCGGGAAACGGAGCAATAATATTGCGATAGACTGGGGAATTGCGGGTTAAAGAAGGGCTCTTGGGGATGCCAGGGTTGGGGGTTCGAGGGTTTAGGGCTAGCTTCTGATGGTGGGAAAGCCCACCCTAAAGCCGAAGCCCTAAACCCCTAAACCCGAAAACCCTAACAGCCCCAATCCCTAAACCCCTAAACCCTAAACCTCGAAGCCCCAAACCCCTAAATCCTACACCCTAAACCCTTAAACCCTAAGCCCCAAGCCTATGCCACGACAAGCGCAGTCTCCAGACTCGCGCAGAAAACCGAAGGTGTCCTCAGAAAGACGGACACCCAAAGCCGTAAACCCTGGAGCCCTACACCCGAAAGCCCTGAAGAGTTAATCCCTAAACTATTATTATTTCTAGCATTACTATTCACAGTTTTTCATTGTTACTATTGCTTTTGGTATTGTTATTCACAGTTCGTAATTGTTACTAACAAAAAATCGTTATGACCATCCTAAAAACCCTCCAAGCCCAAGCCGACTTCTTCTCCTTAATGTAGGAACCTGATAAAGAAACGCTGGGCCTATAACCCCAAAATAGTAGGATCCATATAAGGAACCCGAAGAAAGCCAAGGTTTCTTAATCAGGTTCCTACATCAAAACCCCCCCCAAAAAAAAAAAAAAACTATAGCACCCTTATAGACCCCTTTAAAGGAAGCCCTATAGATCCCTTTAAAGGAAGCCCTATAGATCCCAAAGTCTATAACCCCCATCTTCTTTTCCTTACCAAGGCCTTGCTTCCTTCGCTGGGCCTTTCTGCACCGGCTTCGGCGCAGGCCTTCGCCGCTGGGGCGGAGAGCCTGGGTTTAGGAATGTAGGATCAGGGTACTATCAGGGAATATATATATATATATATATATGGGAGTTTCCGAAAATTAGGAGCACCATGTTTGGGGGCCCTTGTAATAAGGATCCTACTATTTAGGGTGCTATATCGGGGAAATCAAGGGTGTTACAACGGTACCATAAGCATATATGAAGTGTTTGAAGTGTTTTTCCAGACCCCCAAAAGATTCCAAAAGTAGATCCCTTAAGGGGTGTTCCTATAAAGTACCCTTAGTAGTATAGGGCCCCAAATTAGGGGATTGAATCTACTTTCTTCTTTCGGGGGTCTGGTTTGGGATCTGGAGCTTAGGGAACCAGGGGCTTTGGAGATAGGCCACACGGGGCTCCGTATGCCAGGTAGTCCGCCTGCTTAGAGCAACCCTGAACCCTGAATCGGGGTTTAAACCCTATCCCAAACCCTAATAAACCCCTTAAAGCCTCAGCCCTTAACCCCGAAACAATCCTACTCCCTACCCGGAACCGAAACCGGCAACCCAAAACCCTTAAACCCTAAACCCCTAAACCCCTCAACCCTAAGCCCCTAGACCCCTCAACCCCTCAAACCCCTCAAACCCCTCAAACCCTAAACCCCTCAAGCCCCTAAACCCCTAGGCTTAGTGAGGCCGTGACTGCAGCCCTGGAGCCGGTACACAGAACTTCCAAAATCCGTTTAAGTAAGAAATATTCCGTAAATCACCTTAGGGATCCTACTAAATTTAAGATGAGGGATCCTACTAAATTTAAGATGAGGGATCCTACTAAATTTAAGATGAGGGATCCTACTAGAGTTTAAGGAATAGCCCTTTTTGAAGGGATTTTGGAGTCTCTGGGTAGGGTGGGGGCGGCTTTTCTCGAAGCAACAAGACCGGTTGTCAAGACGTTAGTATATACTAATGATGTGTAACATAGTACAATATAATATGAAGCAGCGCGATACAAGTTAATACAACCTTATACGGTATAACGCGATTGTGTGTATGTATATACATATATATATATATGTATATGTATACATATACATACATACATACATATATATATATATATAGTGTATATACGTTGGCCAGTTCCCGTTGCCACAGGTGAGTACGCTTCTCTCTGGTCAGAGGCCGGTCGCCTTCGCGTCAACTCGATTGGGCAGATTGAGATCCGGAACTTGGAGGTTCATGGGTAGTTATAAGGGCTCCTTTTAAGGGTCCCTTTAAATGGATCTATAGGGAATCTATAAGGGTATAGGGTTTTGGGTCTACTTGGAGGTTCATGGGTAGTTATAAGTAAGGTTATAAGTAGGTTGACTATACTTATAACCCATACAAGGGGACGTATAACCCTACTGATAAGTACCCACGAACCTCCAAGAAGACTTGCACCATGTCCCACACCTGCAGGGCAATGAACAGTTAGCAATAGTATACCCTTCTGGTCCCCCAATAGTTTCAGTATGTTATCATACCCTTCTAGCCCCCCAATAATTACGCTACACTAGTATACCCTTCCGGTTCTGCAATAATTACAGTGTATTATCCCCAACAATAGGGGACTCTAATATAGTACCCCAAATAGGAGGATCCTTATTATAAGGACCCCTAAATAAGATACCCCAAATTTTCTGAAACTCTAAGCCCTAAATGCTTTAGCCCTTCGAAGGAACCCTTATAGTTACTAGTATAGTAACAATTTAAAGGAACCCTAAGGTACCTTGAATTTTCGGAACCTCCCAAAGGAACCTTAAACCCTGAACCCTAAAACCCAAAAACCCTAAACCCTAAACCCTAAACCAACCAACCAACCTAAAACCTAAAACCCAAAAACCCTAAACGCATGACTCGAGATCCTTCGCAGGTCCTGGCTGCGGACGTCTTTGAGACTTTCAGCAAGGCGCCCCCTTGCAGAGCGAGGATTCTGTAAGGTAGGGTTGATGATACCCATAATGAGGAATATACCATAATTCCCATAGTTTAGGGTCCTTAAGGTAATGCAGGATTTATATCATCAACCGTAGAACAGGGGCCCTAACACTAGCCTATACTAGTTTTGGCGGGGTTCCTGACTATAACTAAAGTAGAGTATACCGCAGACGTATGTCCGATCCACCGCAAAACCCTATTCTAATTATTGAGGCCCCGAAATCAGAATCAATGTTCCCAGTTGCCGTAAGTGTTAGCTACGATGAGGCCGCAGCACCTGAGCGTACCTAAAGGCTCAGTCTAGGTAGGCTGAAAGAATGACGACTGATCGTACGGCGGCTAATTCAGGAGCAGACATAAAAGCTTGAATGCCAATCCCTTGCTAGGCCTCCAGATACGGCATGTGACCCCGCAACCATGCGCATGTCAAAATCACATGTACTGATTCCATGAATGTGACGGATGATGCCCATATATTAGACCCTGCTCTTCTGGGAGCCTTCTGATCAAGCTTCCTCAAGAAAGCTTGGCAATTCGCGAGCATCAAGGATCAAAACAGTAATCCTCACATCTAGGAGCTCCTGCAGAACCCATTTACCCCTTTCTGCTTCGGGGCCTCCTCCAGTGAAGCCATCACATCAATAGTCCTCATTAACCCTTGATCCCGTGTCCCGAAGCCCTTGTACCCACCTGAAGGCTTCTCTGAGTCTTGCTTCTTTTCCGGTGGTCTTCGCAAGAAGCGTTTGTTTTATCCACGGAGAGCCCTCCCAAAAGAAGCAACAGCCCTAAAACACTGAAACCCTAAACCCCTAAACCCTAAACCCCTAAACCCTAAACCCTAAACCCCTAAACCCCTAAACCCTAAAACCCGTGGATTTGGAGAGCTCCGGCTCCTGGGTGCTTGGCACAGGCCGCCCCCGAGGAGCTGCCGGAGCTGGGGCGGCGCTTCCGAGTGCCTTGGGATGTCCTAAAATTAGTGCCTTAGAAATTATAGCAGGGTTGATCGCAGTGTAAATACAGGCCTTAGTAATGATAATCGGGCTCAGAAGGTTTTGATATGAGTTTGAATACGGGCCTTAGCAATGATCATGGGGCTTAGAAGGTGTTGATATGAGCATAAATACGGGCCTTAGTAATTATAATTAGTAGGGTTTAGAAGGTGTTGATATGAGTAAAAATACGGGCCTGGGTAATGATAATGGTGTTTAGAAGGGTTTACAATACGGGCCTTAATAATTTTAGTAAGGTCTTGGTGTACATTTTGTGGCATAGTTCAAAAAGAGGGAGACCACAATATGAAAACTTCGAATGTTTAAGGACTGTGAGGGATTTTATGGGCTATTGACGGTTTGTTGGCTTTCCTTATAAGGTTCTGGTAAGGTCTTATGGAGGTTTCGGGTTCAACGAAAGAGGCCTGAATGAAATTGGACTTGGACTTTGGTGCATACTATTGTCTCGAAGCAGTAGGAGATACTGAGACGCTGGGCTACGATTGAAATTCAGGTCCGATATGGGAATATCCGAAATTAGGGGGCCCCAATATAGTACCCTAAATAGTAAGATCCTTTTTATAAGGACCCCAAAATAAGGTACCCCTAATTTTCGGAAACTCCCATATAAGCCCAATTTTAAGCCCTGTACACCTTCATGAAATCATATGAACCCGGTTGAAGAATCCCTATCCGTCTATCTATCGAACTACCCCATCCCATCCCATCACATCCATCCATTCATCCATTCATCTACTTGTCTAGACCCATGCAAAACTATGCTCTGAAGCTGCAAAAAGCCCTAATCTACATTTCAAGGCCACTACAGCACTATCGGAGGCGAAGAAACGGTAATAGTGGACTAGTGGACCTTTATAGTCCTTGTATGGCTTTATGACTATCCACAAAACCCGACTGTCATCTTCTGCAGAGGGCTTTAAAGAATCCGGCCAAGGCACCCTATTCTACCTCCTAAGGTCACAAGATAGCGCCCTCTAAAACCCTGTTAAGACCGTGCGGGAGGGACCCCCTATAAACCCTATGAAGCATCTAAAACCTCTAAAACCCGATAAACCGAGAATGAAGTAGCAAAACTTAAACAACCCAAAAACCTTGAAGTAAAGCCTTCTTAGACCCCTATGAAGCTCTATTGAAGACCCTTTAAAAGCCCAACAAACCTTTACCCGATAAACCTGCACATAAAAGCTTTGAGGTAGCCCCAACATGGGCACTGTAGGGCCCAAGTATACACCATAAACCCTAAACTACTGGAAAAGAAAAACTCTAAACCCTCAATACTAAACCCTTCCTAAACCCTGAACCCCTAAACCCTGAACCCTTAAACCCTAAACCCCTAAACCCCTCAACCCTAAACCTTAAACTTGCACATAAAACCTTCTTCGACCCCAGGAGGCCTTCCTGGAGCCCGGCGCCGGCAGAGCGCCGCTGACTGCCTTCCGCGACTTCCAGGGCCGAGTTCCCAAGGCGCCTTGTGTTTTTGCGAGAGTCAAAGGGGAAAGGAGGGACCCTTTAAAGGGTTACTATAATGGTAACTATAAGGGTTCCTTTAAAGGGTTACTATAGTAGTAACTATAAGAGTCAAAGGGGAAAAGGAGGGACCCTCAATGGCCTTACCCTATAATGGGCTATATAATGGGTATATAATAGCTATCTACCTAGGGGTCCTTATCAAGGGTCCCTCCTTTTTACCCTTGGAGAGAGTTCTGGCAGTTCAACTGGGAGTTTCCGAAATTTAGGGGTACCTTCTCTGGGGTCCTTATAATAATGACCCTACTATCTAGGGTGCTAGATTCAAGTCCCCTGTTTTCGGAAACTCCCGTAACTTTCGAAGTCAGACAGACATATAATGTTTGGAGCTTCGGAGGGTGCCAGGGGTAGGAGTGGGAGACTTCACTAAAAAAAACCCAGACCCCCCCTTTTGGAGGATCCAAAAAGTAGATCCCTTAAGGGGGGTTCCTTCCTTGGTAGTATAGGGCCCCAAATTAGGGGATCTACTTTCCCTTCTAGATCCCTAAACCCTAAAGGATCCCATAAAGGAGCCCTTCAAGGAACCCTACTAAGTAGAAGTCGTTTGGTCTAGGTGGGGCTATCGGGGGTCTGGGAAGACATGGGCTTGCTGGAGCAAGTTGGGAATTCAGATGGGAAAAGCTGCATCCGAAGTGTTCAGACCTGGAGTTGAGTCAGATTTGGTAGTTTCCAACAATTAGGTGTACCTTATTTAGAGGTCCTTATAATAAGGATCCTACTATTTTTAGGGTACTGTAGTAGGGTCAGATTTGGTTTTGAAGGATAGTTTGAGGATCATGGGACATAGTAACTAGGGTTCACTGCATTGGCAATCCGTCTCAGGCCAATGCATGTCCGTGTAAAGCTCTGTGTGAGGGATTGAGAGCCTACCCTTAGGGTTTAGGATTTAGGGGTTTAGGGCTTCAGGGTTGGGGGTTTAGGGCTTTAGGGTTGGGGGTTTAGGGATTTAGAGGTTGCGGGTTCAACTGTCGCAGAGGGTATCAGTAAAGGTTCAAGGCGGACGTCGGCGGCGGTGGGGCGAGCCCTCTACCTGTTCGTCAAAAACGCCGGTTGCATGCTGACTAAACTCTGTAACAATCGGATGGTTTGTATATTGCTGGCAGAGAAATTTCCCGCCTGGGGATCTTCTATAAAACAGTACCCAACGTTGTCATGATCATGGAATATTGGTACCATTGTGGTCATGTTCGTGTTTAGAGTTTAGAGCTACGAACTTGCACGGGGTCCTTGAAGGGGTTAGGTCTCCGAATACTCCCCGATGCCCCCACAAACCACCCAAACGTTCCATGAAGCCTGGCTCAAGCTATCATCATCCCTCCCGGGATTCACTTCCAGCCTTTGTCGTGGTTTGCAGCTCGCACGAGGCCTGGGTTTGCTCTGAACGTGGGTGGGGCCCATAATAAGGACTCAATTAGGCCCTATTTCAGGAATTTTAGTCCCCTACCCCCCTTATGAATCTGGCTGACCAAAGACTTCTAGCGCATTTTAAACATGGGAGCTCTGCACGTGCTTCCGTCGAAAGAACTACATCAACTCTTAAGTTGGATCACCCAATCCTCTTGGGCACCTATAGTCCCGACAATCTGACTGGTTAGCGCCACTATGTATGGTTTTTCTTGCAATGATTGATGTTTTTTGGTTGATACGTGATCTCTCACCCCTGCTTGGCAGCTTGTTGCGAAGGTGCTGTCATCTCACTTATGTCTTCCCAAAACCCCAAACCCAAACCCTTAAGAAACCCTAAGGCTCTTCATTCATTTGGGGCTTCGTGGAGGCTCCCTGCATATTCCTCGGCATGCCGAAGGAACCCCCGCGGGCTTGCGAGCAGAACAGGGCGGAGGGTTGAAGCAGTACAGTTTAGATGATGGACACAAATGCGACAGTATCCATAATATGGAAAAGAGCCCAATACTCCAACTCAGGTGGTAAAAGGATACCTGTAATGGGGGCCTCGACAGTTAGAACAGGTGTTCGGGATAAATTATGCTATCATGACACTTAGGTAGTATCACTAAGCATTCAAGAAGAAAAAACAGGCACCGAAAAGGCGGTCAATATCAATGGATCCATGCCTTCCTTCCCTATGTGGATAATCTCAGACCCAACTCTTAACCCTTCTAGCAACTTTGACAGACTCTGTGTAGTATCCTCAAAAGAGCCCTCAAAGTAGTTCCCCACAACCCTAAACCCCTCAACCCCAAATCCCCAACACCCGCCCCACTCGCCTCTGGGTAGATGAGAGGAAACATCCCCAGGATGCAGCCAAGGGAGATCCCTCGGCTTGGACCGGCCCCGGAAGGCTGAAGAGCCAACTAGAACACCTCAACTCGAAATTAAAAGGTCGGAACATTTTTGTGTGAGCTTGTCAATACCATGGGACCATTTGGGGGCTTGCGGCAAGGAGGAGTTTGACTTAGACATTCCCAGACTTGTAATGGTGCAAAATCGCACGGCCACACAATCTTGAAAACTAAACGCTAAACTTGGTCCTGAAGCCCCAACCACTTACTTGGAGGATAATGGGACTTAGTAAGTAAGGTTATAAGTACCCCAATTGGGGTTACAAGTACTTAAAACTATAGTTACCCTATCTATAACCCCAATTACTAAGTCCCATGATCCTCCAAGTAGTCCGGAACTTCAGGTCCATGGCTTACTTCCCAGTACCCGTCGTAGTCTTCCTGTCGCTGCTGGTGGCCGGCAGCGCGGTCCGCCGCGGGGACGAGGTCCTGGATGTCCGCCACGAAGATGCCGCCGAGATCCAGGACCCACACCCTCAAGCCTTCAACAGGTAAGTTCTGGGTTAGAGGGTTCAGTGGGTGTTGGCTTCATCCAGGGTTTAGGTGGGTTGCAACGTTGGGGCAACGGATATGGGTTTTGGGTGGGTTCGCGTGCCATACTCCAAAGTGGGTGACTTGTTGTGCGACTTTGTTGAGTAACGTTGTAAGTCGGGTCACCCCAATTATGGCGTCCCTACTAGGATGCTTGTATTTCTACCGACTTCACGTTTTACCTACTTGCGAAGTCCCCCGACCCCCTCAAAAGTCTTAGCCTTAGCCTGTAAACCCTAACACCCTCAACCCTGTCGGTCCCTTAAAGACCACTTATGGGATCCCTCATCATGTACAGATTCATGCCGTCAGGGGTGGTGTCCTACACCCTAAACCCTAAAAACCCCAAGCCCTGTCTGTTTAGGGTTTCGCTCGGGGTTTAGGGTTGTGGGCTTAGAGACGAAGGTTTAGGGTGTTGATGTATGGAAGATGCCTTAATCAAACGGTATTGGGCGATGAAAAACACAGACCTTGTGAAACCCTGCTTAGTACATGTTCCTTAGCTGGGAAGGATGCTTTCGACTTAGTAAGCAGGTTCTGGTAGAGGGTCATATGCAAGATATCCCCAGTTAGGGGCTGTTCAGTATTCTACTTATAAGCTGCTGAGCTCTTCAGCGTTTCCGGGGCTCTATAAATCCTCTACCCTTAAAATCACTATGCAGCCCCGTAACAGACGCTCCCTAGAGCCTAAAGCCTCAGCCGTAACCTTCATCTAAACTATACCTGAACCCTAAAGCCTCAGCCCTAAATCCGTGAACCCTACACCCAAAACCCTAAATCCTTAAACCCTTAGGGCTTAGACCCTTGACCCTTAAACCCTGAACCCCAAGCCCGCCCCTTCTTTGCCGTAAAACCCAGCTCGACTTAAACCCCGGCAATCCCCTAACCCCAAGCTCCACACCCTAATTTCAGAAATTTCTCAGGAGAACTTCACAGATATTCCGGAGCCAATCGTGGTGGAGAAGAAATTGAGCGACGAGAGCATTCGATTTCAGAAAAAAGTCATCATGAAATGCTGGCGGAAGATTGAAAATCCAGGTCCAAAGTTCGCCTCGTGCATCAAGGACTACATTGAAAACGAGTACAGAGGGTATTATTATGTCGTGATCTCAAAATGTGACATCTCTGGATTCGACACCAGAGCCTATGTCTTCGGAAAGTACGACTTTGGTGGCCTCACTGTCCTGATTTGGAACCTTGGCGTTCTTCTGGTTGGCTCTTTAGACTTTAACTTTTTGAGTCTCTATATGAACTATAACAAGGAGGCAAAAAGTTTAACTTTTAGGAGGGGTTCAGAAGTCAGCCAAGGAACATGTACAAAGTACCAGACCCAGGCTATTGATTCCCTCCCCGAGCTTTCGCCAGGGACCTGTTGGTACGTCGCGACGAAAAGAGCCATGGTTGGGGCTTGGGGCGCAAACATCTACACCATATTTACTAAACGGACTATACGTACTGTATTGTTGAAATGTATCTGTATGTACTATATGTAGGGTTCTTTGGAGGTTAAAGGGCCTCAAAAGTTTAGGGTTTTTGAGTTAGATCCTATGGTGCATATAGGGCTTGGTTTAGTATGGCTTACGGTGATTTACGGGTTATAGGGGTGAGAGGCGCTTTCGGCGTTTAGGGTTACTCACGTTCTTTCGGGGTTAGAGGGCTTAGGGCGCTTACAGGGCTTATAGGGTTCATAGTTCTTCGGGACTTTAGGGCATAAAAAGTTTATAGTGGTTAGGGCTTTAGGGTTGGGTTAGTAGTAGTAGAGTAGGGAACCTTTAACTTTTTTTGGGTAGTATAGTCCTTATATAACCCCTATATAACCAAAAAGGTTAACCTTTAGTTTCCCATGATACCCGACAAGTAGGGTGATGTTTATCAAAGGGGAAAAGGAGGGACCCTTAATAAGGACCCCTGGGTATATACCCTTAATACAGCTGTCATATACCCATTATATAGCCCATTATAGGGTAGAGGTCCCCATTAAGGGTCCCTCCTTTTCCCCTTTGAGTTTCGGAGCTTATAGGACTTGTGGGGCTTACAGGGCTTAGAGGGCTTACAGGGTTTGGGGTTCGTGAGGTTTCGAGGGCTTCCGGAGGCTTACGGGGTTTATTGTTCATTAGGGGTTGAGGGTTTCAGGGTTTAGGGTTTTAGGGTCTAGTGGCTTAGGATTTATAGGTTTAGGGTTGCTGGTTTAGGTTGTAGAGGGTTAAAGGTTTAGCATTCAGGTTGGTTTTGGGTTTTAGGTTCTTATAGAGTCCTTTGCATGTTTTCGCTAAGGGGGCCTTAAGAACAAGAAGAGGGTTTTGGCGTAGATGACACTAGCTATATGCAGAGAAATGGTTAGAGTCTTGTAGGGTGCGTACAGGTATCTTAGAGGGTTCGTATATTGGCGCTGCTTTAGGACGTCTGGTTAGTTGAGGATTTTGGGTTAACTTTAGGGTTGCTTTACAACTTTACATTTACGGGGTTCTTACAGGGTGCTGATATAAATTCATGTAGCTCGTATTTACCATAAATGTAACGGGTGTTCGTTGGTCCAATATTGGCCTGAACAGCCTCCCCGGGAGCCCAGCCCCTTTCGGGTTGAGGGTGGACCCGATTCCCCCAACTCCATCCGGCGCAAGCTGCTTGAAACCTGTGCCAGGCAAACTTTTTCCAATCGACCCCCCATCCGCCTTCTGTCCAAATCCCTGAACCCCTTTACCAGGTTGTCCGAATCCCCCGCGTGCTTAATATGGTTTGCAGTATGTTCCCGAATACACAGGGCGTCTCTTCGTCCAGGTGCTAAATCCCTAACACCCTAGATCTTTCATTCCTACACCCTAAAACACCAAACCCGGAAAATTGTAAAGCCCTCAACACCTAAAGCCCTGAGCCCCCAAACTTCCAAGGCCATAAAACCTAAGCGCCAAAGCCTGAACCCCAAAACCCCAAGGCCCTAAAACCTGAAACCCATCAACACCCCTGAAACCCTACACCCCAAAGCCCTAATACCCTAATTTGGGTTATAAGTAATTCTAACTATAGTTACCCTATGTATAACCCCAATTACTAAGTCCCATGATCCTTTAAATAGACCCGAAACCCCATAGATACCTTTAAGGAACCCTTATAGATCCCTTTAAGGAGCCCTTTAAAGCTACTAAGTCCCATGATCCTCCAAGTACAGCCCACCTCAAGGTGGTCCCCTAGGTATATACCTTGAATATAGCTATTATATAGCCCATTATAGGGTATGGGGTCCCCTTAATCGTCTTTTTCCCCTTTGATAAAGCCCAGAGACTCCAATACCCCTTAATTAAGGAATATTCCTTAAATTAGATTAAGGATCCTACTATAATTGAAGGTATATTCCTTAATTGAGGGGTATTGGAGTCTCTGGGAAGCCCAGCCAGGTGGTCCCACTACTCCGACGTTTGAAGCTCCAGGGCTCCTCGAGCTGACCGCGTCCAACCAAAAAAGTGGGGAGTTTCCGAATAATTCGGGGTACCTTCGTTTAGGGTGGCTATAATTTGGGGTTTAGGATTTAGGGGTTTCCGAAAATAGGGGACCCGAAAATGGTACCCTAAATACTAGGATCCTTATTATGAGGACCCCAAAATAAGGTACCCCTACTTTTCGGAAACTCCCAGATGGGCCTGAATGATTGCATTTCCTATTGCGGGAGGGGGGGGTGTTCTTCAATATGAGCATAGTATGGTCCTTATTGGTTCTTCAATATCAGCATAGTATGGTCCCTATTACAAATGTAGTATAACCAATGTACCCGAAACCCTATTCGAATTCCTAAGGCCCCTACATTACCGAAGCCTTTTGGGAGTTAGGGTGTTTTACTGTAAGGGGTTCTATAAACGAGGGTGTTTAAAGCGTTTGGGTTTTCGGGCGGCTTCAACAGGGTGGTTGTCAAAACTATGGTCCCTTTCTGGGTCCCTAATATAATACGGCACCTAATATTTAGGGTACCCAAGAAGGAACCATAATATTTTCAACTACCCAACAAGTCTTCTACGATGGGGTTCGATATTGAGGCGTGTTTGTAGGGCTTTCGGAATAATTAATTACCAAGATGCTCGCCCGGCTTCCGTACAGATACTACAATGCTCCCCGAAAGCCTTGTTCCAATTATTAGGGACCCTATCGTACAGAGATCGGTTATTTCGCTGCTGGGGCTCCTGGCTATAACTGTACGCGAATGCCCAAAACCCTATGTACATCATTGAGGACCCAACATGAAATGCACGGGCATGACTTAAAGTGAGGGACCCACACACCTTAAAGGATCAACAAAATGTAGCCCCAATTGAAAAAGCCTCTGCTAGGCCTTATAGTGGTAGGAAGCAGGTTGAAGTGATTAGGTGAGGAGACAAGTGATGGCCCTGGTCTTGTAATTCTGGGGGCAGGGTTTTGGATCTTGCGCAAGATACCCCGCGCGCTACATGACCTGCTCCCAACGAGTTGCCGTGTTTAGAAACTGGCGGTGCCTTGGTAAGGGGTCCTTCCAACAAGGATGCTATTGTTTGAAGTTTCTTTTGGGGAAACTCCCACCTCTCCCGAAGAAATGAATCCACGTGCCTGAGAGACCCATACTCCTTAAGTAAGCAATATACCCTCAGCTATATAGGGGCCCTCATTATGGTTCAATGAGATATATTTCCCAGCCTTGTTTGAGGCTTTTAAGCAAATGCAGAGCCGTGTTGGCTCCTCCCCGAGGTTCCTCAGCGGTACCTTTTTGTTCTTTTGATTCTAGTCTAGGTCCCCTTTATCAAAGCTGAATACCAGGAAGAATGGTACCCTGGTCATTAAGGGGACAGACACTGGAGAACCTGATCCCCAACGAGCCTCTCAGCACATGTGCCGCCACCGATCAGCGCGAGAAATCCCAAATCTGGTGCTGCCGGGATGCTCAGTTCACACTGCCGCATGCCGGATCCCGGAAAGATGTCAAGAATAGAACCCCAAAGAGGTACTAAAACTACTACTACGACTACTACTAGTCTACCACTATATGTGTTTAAGTCGGCCCTTCTGGGGTGTTCTTTTTGAGATCCTTGGGTGATGAAAGTTTTTGGCGTCGGCGATGCTGCACGCACCCTTACCCCTAATTTTCGGAAACTCTAAAATAAACCCTTATGGAGCCCTCTAAAGGAACCCTTACAGTAACCCTTATAGTATCCCTTTAAAGGAACCCTCTCTGCAAACCCAGCACTCGAAGCCCACACCCTTCAAAGGTTCACCGGCTCAAGGCTTACTTAGAGGATCATGGGACTTAGTAACTTTAAAGGGCTCCTTAAAGGGATCTATAAGGGTTCCTTAAAGGTATCTATGGGGTTTCGGGTCTATTTAAAGGATCATGGGACTTAGAAAGTAAGGGGCTCCTTAAAGGGATCTTTAGGGTTCCTTAAAGGGATCTATAGGGTTTAGTTTAAAGTTTAGGGTCTACTTGGAGGATCATGGGACTTAGTAAGTAAGGTTATAAGTACCCTAATTGGGGTTATAAGTAATTATAAGCATAGTTACCTTATTTATAACCCTAGTTACTAGGTCCCATGATCCTCCGAGTAGGGTTCACAACTCTCGGGCTCACTTTCTTGGTGCTCTTGCGAAAGGTCCCCGCATAGGACTTCAATACAGCTCATCGGGAAACCAAGAGGAGCACTAGTAATGATTTCAAGTTGGCTGTCATTGCAGTGCCAATGACCGCGGCGCGGAATCAGAAAGAAGGGGGAAGAACGGAGGGAGTGTTCCTCATCCTGATCCTGATCGAGTTAGGCCATTGGGAATGTTAGTTTCCCTTTTGGGTTCACGGGATCCTAGTTAGGAATGTTGTTCGGAGGTGACGAATCTGAGATATCAACGATTGAGGCTTTGATGATGAAGGACGAGAGAAGCCGAGTGTAAGTTTTCGTGGACGGACTTGTCTCAAGGTCTGAAACCCCAAGCCCCAAGCGTCTAAATCTAAGCCCTAAGACCCTCGAACCCGAAACAAACCTCTTTCTTCGTTGTGCGCTTTCAAGCGCCATTCCGAGGTGCTGGAAGTGGCACGGCAACTCGCTGCCAGGCTACATTTGAATCCAAGGACGCTTGGGGCTTCGGACGAATATAGCATACTATAGGAGCTGTAATAATTACCAATACTATTTGGGGGGGTTCCTTGTTATAACTAAATTATATTGGGCACCAAAGCCCTGTTCTAATTGTTAAGGCCCCTACATTAGCATAGTACAGTGTATTATACTTCGTAGCTGAGTGGATACACTTTACACTTTTTTGTGATAATATTACCCACTAGAAAAGTGAAAGTGTACACTTATGGGGGGGCTTATGAACTCAGCAACTAAGTATAGTACAGTATAGTATAGTTTCCCTTATAGTAACCCTTAGAGACCCCTTTAAAGGAACCCTACTCTAATTCTTAGGGCCCCTATAATAGACCCCTTTAAAGGAACCCTATTCTAGTTCTTAAGGCCCCTATAAAATAGTACAGTATAGTATTGTTTATCAGGCTACGAGCTTCCAGGGGGTGCCGTTGCAAAGTATAGCTGCGTATGTTGTGGGGTATTAGGGTAAGTTACAGCAGATTGCAGTGGGTTTAGGGTTTAGGGTATAGTATAGCAATAGTATATTCTAGTATTTTGAAGGACTAAAGCCAAGCTCCAACTTCATCAGTCCAGCATAGAGGCTCGAAGAATTAGCAACTGTATTCCCTACAGACTCCATATTATGGCGAATCTGTCCTGGAGTTGTTGAGTTCGTCTCCGGCCTCAAGGATGTAGACTTCTGAGCTCTCCGACGCTTGGAGAGCGGGGGCTTAGAGATGCGTGGCGCTGTCACCGGGTTCAGGGTTTTGAGATTTGAGGGCCCCAAAGCAGATGGGGCTTATGTATGGACTTGTTGAGATAGTCGGAAGCTTAATGGACCTAGCAAGTACTGTAATAATTACCAATACTATTGTGGTGGGGTCCTTGTGAGATTTTTTGCTATAATGGTCCCAAATGCCCTGTTCTAATTATTAAGGGCCCTGTGTTAGGCATTCACCAGAGGTGTGAGTACCATACCTTACTTAGAAGCCACTTGCTAAGTCGCTTAGATCCTTCAGGGATCGGCCTCCAACAGAAAGGAAAAAAAGCGAGCCCTAGTCAGGACAAGGGGCCTTGTCGGAAAGGCTTGCACGAGAAACCTGTGTTTTGAAAGTGAGCCTTCACAGTATCGAAGAAACAAGTTTGTCACGTTTGCGCAGCAGATTGGCCCGATAGGAGCATGGACTTGCTGTGGGAAGAGGATTCCTGAGGGAGGCGAGCAGTTGCACACATGTGCTATTCTGTGAAACGAAGTGATGGTGATGATGAGGGTTATGATGACGACGACGACGGAAGGTTCTGGTGCCAAAGCTACCGGTGGTGGTGATGAAGCTGACGATCGTGGTGATGATGATGATGATGATGAGGATGAGGATGAGGAAGAGGAGGAGGAGGAGGATCATCATCATAATTATCGGCATGACGGTACTTACAACGACCAGGGCGATGGTGATGATGCTGCAGGTGGCTATGGTCCTGCGGCTGATGGTAATGCTGATGACGATGATGCTGATTATGGCGAAGACGATAATAACAGTCGTAGTTGTGATCCGCGCTCCGATTGTTGCTCTTCACGAGTGCAGAAGGCATGCAAACCGAACGGCTGAAACTGATGCTGCAGCCTTTTATTTTCAGTTTTCCCGTGTTCTTCGAGCCTTCGAACGAGCCATGCCTTCCAAGGGTTGCGCAGTGGCCCTCGCCGGCGTGGGCGCTTACGCCGCCGCCCAGGCTTTCGTGGCCCCGACTGCCCCACAGGTGCAGGAGCAGCGCCAGGTGCGCCAGCTGAGGCAGCAGGCCACCGCAAGCGCGACCTCCACCACTTCCTCAGCGGCTGCCCTGGCTCTGGGCGCGGCTGGTGTCGCCGCGGCCGCCGCACAGGCCGGCAAGCGAACTCAGCGCCGATGCCAAGTCGTCCGCCAGGCCACGGCGGTTGCTGAGAAGACCTTCACCAAGATGCCAGCATCCGTGAAGCCCGGCGTCGTCACCGGTCAGGCTCTGGTGGACCTGCTGAACTACGCCAAGGAGAACGAGTTCGCGATTCCGGGAGTGAACGTGGTGAGCAGCAGCTCCATCAACGCGTGCATGGAGGCCGCCAAGAAGGCCGGCGGTCCCATCATGGTCACTTTCTCAAAGGGAGGCGGCCAGTTCATCGCCGGAAAGGCAGCTGACAACTCAGACGATGCCGCCTCCATCGCCGGCACCGTGGCTGGCGCCCTCCATGTTCGCCAGGTGGCCAAGCTCTACGGTGTGCCTGTGATCCTGCACACTGACCACTGCCAGAAGGCTTGGCTTCCTTGGTTCGACGGACTCATGGAGGCCAACGAGGAGTATTTCGAGAAGAACGGAGAGCCCTTGTTCTCTTCCCACATGTTGGATCTCTCCGAGGAGCCTCTGGAGGAGAACATCAGCATCTGCAAGAAGTACTTGGAGCGCATGTCCAAGGTGGATCTGCTCTTGGAGATGGAGCTAGGCGTGACTGGCGGTGAGGAAGACGGCGTGGACAACACTGATGTGGACTCCTCCAGGCTTTACACCCAGCCTGAGGAGGTGTGGCAGGTCTACGAGACCTTGTCTGCCGTGCCCAACGGCAAGTTCACCGTGGCAGCCGCCTTTGGCAACGTCCACGGCGTCTATGCCCCTGGCAACGTGAGCCTGAAACCAGTGATCCTGCACAACACCCAGAAGTTCATCAAGGAGAAGCTTGGCACCGACGACGACAAGCCGGTGTCTTTCGTGTTCCACGGAGGCTCAGGCTCTTCCTTGGAGGATATCCGCTATGCCATCGAGGCTGGCGTCATCAAGATGAACATCGACACCGAGTCCAGGCTTTTCTCGTTGTAGAGTTTGAGGGTTTGCTTCGAAAGTCTTTGCTGTGTTGGGGTTTCCTTTGATGTAAACCCTCGCCCCAGCACGGCCGAGGACACTCAGTGGGCCTTCTGGGACGGCATGAACGAGTACCAGAAGAAGAACAAGGACTACCTTCAGGGCCAGATCGGCAACCCAGAGGGAGCAGAGAAGCCCAACAAGAAGTACTACGACCCTCGCATGTCCCTCCGAGCGGGTGAGGAGACGATGGCAGACCGCTTGGTGAAGTGCATGGAGGACTTGAAGTGCATCGACCGTCTGTAGATGTCGCCGCCCAAACAAGAACAGGTAGCCAGAGCAGATTGCCAAAGGCAACATCCGACATCAGGAGATGTCCGAAGTTTTCCGAGTGTTAGAGAGTTACATGGCCCCCAGCTTGTCCCGTGAGCCATTTTAACCCCAGCAAGGTCTGGGTAGCAACACGTAGAGACGTTCGCCGTTCGGGCTGCAAAGAGAAGCGTCACAGTGGACGATGCAGCATGGGAGGTCTGTCGCAATGATCGCAATGAATCCAGTCCTGCAGCCTTTTGTTTTCAGTTTTCCCGTGTTCTTCGAGCCTTCGAACGAGCCATGCCTTCCAAGGGTTGCGCAGTGGCCCTCGCCGGCGTGGGCGCTTACGCCGCCGCCCAGGCTTTCGTGGCCCCGACTGCCCCACAGGTGCAGGAGCAGCGCCAGGTGCGCCAGCTGAGGCAGCAGGCCACCGCAAGCGCGACCTCCACCACTTCCTCAGCGGCTGCCCTGGCTCTGGGCGCGGCTGGTGTCGCCGCGGCCGCCGCACAGGCCGGCAAGCGAACTCAGCGCCGATGCCAAGTCGTCCGCCAGGCCACGGCGGTTGCTGAGAAGACCTTCACCAAGATGCCAGCATCCGTGAAGCCCGGCGTCGTCACCGGTCAGGCTCTGGTGGACCTGCTGAACTACGCCAAGGAGAACGAGTTCGCGATTCCGGGAGTGAACGTGGTGAGCAGCAGCTCCATCAACGCGTGCATGGAGGCCGCCAAGAAGGCCGGCGGTCCCATCATGGTCACTTTCTCAAAGGGAGGCGGCCAGTTCATCGCCGGAAAGGCAGCTGACAACTCAGACGATGCCGCCTCCATCGCCGGCACCGTGGCTGGCGCCCTCCATGTTCGCCAGGTGGCCAAGCTCTACGGTGTGCCTGTGATCCTGCACACTGACCACTGCCAGAAGGCTTGGCTTCCTTGGTTCGACGGACTCATGGAGGCCAACGAGGAGTATTTCGAGAAGAACGGAGAGCCCTTGTTCTCTTCCCACATGTTGGATCTCTCCGAGGAGCCTCTGGAGGAGAACATCAGCATCTGCAAGAAGTACTTGGAGCGCATGTCCAAGGTGGATCTGCTCTTGGAGATGGAGCTAGGCGTGACTGGCGGTGAGGAAGACGGCGTGGACAACACTGATGTTGACTCCTCCAGGCTTTACACCCAGCCTGAGGAGGTGTGGCAGGTCTACGAGACCTTGTCTGCCGTGCCCAACGGCAAGTTCACCGTGGCAGCCGCCTTTGGCAACGTCCACGGCGTCTATGCCCCTGGCAATGTGAGCCTGAAACCAGTGATCCTGCACAACACCCAGAAGTTCATCAAGGAGAAGCTTGGCACCGACGACGACAAGCCGGTGTCTTTCGTGTTCCACGGAGGCTCAGGCTCTTCCTTGGAGGATATCCGCTATGCCATCGAGGCTGGCGTCATCAAGATGAACATCGACACCGAGTCCAGGCTTTTCTCGTTGTAGAGTTTGAGGGTCTGCTTCGAAAGTCTTTGCTGTGTTGGGGTTTCCTTTGATGTAAACCCTCGCCCCAGCACGGCCGAGGACACTCAGTGGGCCTTCTGGGACGGCATGAACGAGTACCAGAAGAAGAACAAGGACTACCTTCAGGGCCAGATCGGCAACCCAGAGGGAGCAGAGAAGCCCAACAAGAAGTACTACGACCCTCGCATGTCCCTCCGAGCGGGTGAGGAGACGATGGCAGACCGCTTGGTGAAGTGCATGGAGGACTTGAAGTGCATCGACCGTCTGTAGATGTCGCCGCCCAAACAAGAACAGGTAGCCAGAGCAGATTGCCAAAGGCAACATCCGACATCAGGAGATGTCCGAAGTTTTCCGAGTGTTAGAGAGTTACATGGCCCCCAGGTTGTCCCGTGAGCCATTTTAACCCCAGCAAGGTCTGGGTAGCAACACGTAGAGACGTTCGCCGTTCGGGCTGCAAAGAGAAGCGTCACAGTGGACGATGCAGCATGGGAGGTCTGTCGCAATGGTCGCAATGAATCCAGTCCTGCAGCCTTTTGTTTTCAGTTTTCCCGTGTTCTTCGAGCCTTCGAACGAGCCATGCCTTCCAAGGGTTGCGCAGTGGCCCTCGCCGGCGTGGGCGCTTACGCCGCCGCCCAGGCTTTCGTGGCCCCGACTGCCCCACAGGTGCAGGAGCAGCGCCAGGTGCGCCAGCTGAGGCAGCAGGCCACCGCAAGCGCGACCTCCACCACTTCCTCAGCGGCTGCCCTGGCTCTGGGCGCGGCTGGTGTCGCCGCGGCCGCCGCACAGGCCGGCAAGCGAACTCAGCGCCGATGCCAAGTCGTCCGCCAGGCCACGGCGGTTGCTGAGAAGACCTTCACCAAGATGCCAGCATCCGTGAAGCCCGGCGTCGTCACCGGTCAGGCTCTGGTGGACCTGCTGAACTACGCCAAGGAGAACGAGTTCGCGATTCCGGGAGTGAACGTGGTGAGCAGCAGCTCCATCAACGCGTGCATGGAGGCCGCCAAGAAGGCCGGCGGTCCCATCATGGTCACTTTCTCAAAGGGAGGCGGCCAGTTCATCGCCGGAAAGGCAGCTGACAACTCAGACGATGCCGCCTCCATCGCCGGCACCGTGGCTGGCGCCCTCCATGTTCGCCAGGTGGCCAAGCTCTACGGTGTGCCTGTGATCCTGCACACTGACCACTGCCAGAAGGCTTGGCTTCCTTGGTTCGACGGACTCATGGAGGCCAACGAGGAGTATTTCGAGAAGAACGGAGAGCCCTTGTTCTCTTCCCACATGTTGGATCTCTCCGAGGAGCCTCTGGAGGAGAACATCAGCATCTGCAAGAAGTACTTGGAGCGCATGTCCAAGGTGGATCTGCTCTTGGAGATGGAGCTAGGCGTGACTGGCGGTGAGGAAGACGGCGTGGACAACACTGATGTTGACTCCTCCAGGCTTTACACCCAGCCTGAGGAGGTGTGGCAGGTCTACGAGACCTTGTCTGCCGTGCCCAACGGCAAGTTCACCGTGGCAGCCGCCTTTGGCAACGTCCACGGCGTCTATGCCCCTGGCAACGTGAGCCTGAAACCAGTGATCCTGCACAACACCCAGAAGTTCATCAAGGAGAAGCTTGGCGTCGACGACGACAAGCCGGTGTCTTTCGTGTTCCACGGAGGCTCAGGCTCTTCCTTGGAGGATATCCGCTATGCCATCGAGGCTGGCGTCATCAAGATGAACATCGACACCGAGTCCAGGCTTTTCTCGTTGTAGAGTTTGAGGGTTTGCTTCGAAAGTCCTTGCTGTGTTGAGGTTTCCTTTGATGTAAACCCTCGCCCCAGCACGGCCGAGGACACTCAGTGGGCCTTCTGGGACGGCATGAACGAGTACCAGAAGAAGAACAAGGACTACCTTCAGGGCCAGATCGGCAACCCAGAGGGAGCAGAGAAGCCCAACAAGAAGTACTACGACCCTCGCATGTCCCTCCGAGCGGGTGAGGAGACGATGGCAGACCGCTTGGTGAAGTGCATGGAGGACTTGAAGTGCATCGACCGTCTGTAGATGTCGCCGCCCAAACAAGAACAGGTAGCCAGAGCAGATTGCCAAAGGCAACATCCGACATCAGGAGATGTCCGAAGTTTTCCGAGTGTTAGAGAGTTACATGGCCCCCAGGTTGTCCTGTGAGCCATTTTGACCCCAGCAAGGTCTGGGAAGAAACAAGTAGAAGCGTTCGCCGTTCGGGCTGCAAAGAGAAGCGTCAGCGTAGACGATGCTGCGTGGGAATTGCGCAAGAGAAGCCTCGAAATAGTCGGTTGCTAGGGCCATAGACATAGACTTTATTGTCCGAGGTGTCAACAAATCATTACGTATACCATCAAGGCACTTCGAATCCACGGCTACCCTAAGAAGCAGAGAAACCCTTTCAAGTGGCCTGGTTCTTGTTTAAGCGAGAACGTAACTATGAGCTTAAGCTAAATTCGTTTCAGAGGAACCCTCGAATGCGTCCGGTCAAAAGCCTCCCAGTAGTTTTTTCAATCTGCCCATGCGTCCAGGACCCTGAAGCCCCACTCTACTTACTCTGGCCAGGGTGCGCTCCTCCTGCTGCGGCTGAACGCAAAGCCACGTCACTGAAGTCCTGCGAAAAAGGAAGTGTTCAGGCGTGTCGATGGTGCGTGGCTCCATTTTGAACTGGCCCCGATGGGCTTGATCCACTGTTTGTAGGGGTATCTTGCAGGGATCTAGTTTACAAAATTGTCTTTGGCAAAGAAGGGAGAAAATCTTCAAATCAGAGTGAGAATTTGGTGCTTCCCGGGACCCCTGCAATTGCGAAAGGTGTTTGGATATTGTGGCAGAGCTTTCTGACACGAATGAATGCCCTCAACCCCAAATCTTACTTTTGTGTCTTGAATCATCGTAAGCCCTTGGCATAACCAGTCTCTGACCGGCATCCACCTCCTACTTGGTGCTTCCTGTGGCTCAAACTGCCGCCTCCACACATCGCGCTCTCGTGCGGCTGGAAATCGCAGACACTGGTGCTGGTGGGAAGCCCGGCACTGGTTAGTAGAGCGCATCGCGACTTCCATCGTGAGAACTTGGGTAGTGTTGTAGGGGCACTGTGTAAAGAGGATTTACGGCTCAGGCTGCTGCCGAGCAAGACGCAATCGCTGGAAAGCGTGGCTGATTGCTGCAATTCGATCTTGAGTCCAAGGACAGAGATCTCATGGCATCTTAGAATCTGGGTTTGCCCTAAACCCCGAGCCCTGGAAACCCTAAACCTCCCCTAAACCAGGAAACGCCTCAACCTTGCTTCGGGCGTTTGAGGCAGTCAGGACTTGTTGAAAGGCACGGCTCCAGGCGCAAGGCTCTTCGTTGAAGACACACTTGGAGGATCGGGGGGCTTCGTAAGTACGATTATAAGTACCTTAATTGGGGTAGTAGTTATAGCTATAGTTACCCTATTTGTAACCCTAATTACTAAGTCCCATGATCCTCCAAGCAAGCGTAAAGCATGCTGAGCCCTCGGCAGTGTCTACCGGAGCCCATCCACGCATAGTCTGTTCACGAGTACAGTAGAATGCAATATAGTGGAATATGATTCCAGCTCATATCACATGATATGTGTATATACGTACACAGATTTTTACATATTATGCATGTCTTTGAATACATTAAGCTCTCTACCCTGAGCAAAACAAACTTTCGTCCATCAGCAGTATGCTGATCTGCATATCGTCGTCGTCTTGCATCATAACCCGCAAGCCTGCAGACCCCCGATAACCCCACCGACACCAAACGACTTCTACTTAGTAGGGTTCCTTAAAGGGCTCCTTTATGGGATCCTTTAGGGTTTAGGGATCTAGAAGGGAAAGTAGATCCCCTAATTTGGGACCCTTTGCTACTAAGGGTACTTTATAGGAATCCCCATTACGGGATCTACTTTTTGGATCCTCCAAAGGGGGTCTGGGTATGAAAGCCTGAATACTTACTGTACCATTCTTATGTCTTAAGGGTTCCCTAGTGTAGCTATATCATAGGATACCCCAAATTCCCTACTCTAAATATTCAGACCCCTTTTTCTGAAACTTTTCTCAGGGCCCTTCACAACAGTTCGTTGTCCCAGCCCAGGATATAGCCAACTAGCAGATGCCTCAAGTCCTAACGCTGATGCTCAAACCTCGGTCAAACGCTCAGTACAATCTATATAAAAAGTAAGAACAATAATAAGACTAAATCTGCCAGTAACAGCAAGAATAATAGCAAGAATTCTTATTCGGATTATTGCTATATGTGCGGTTGTCAAAATTAGGATCCCTTTGTGGGTACCCTAAATAATAGGTGCCGTGTACTATTAAGGACCCAAAAAGGGACCCCAATTTTGACAACCACCCATATACTAGCTTTGCAAGAAGTTGCTTGTCGCAGGAGCCTCAGGATGGACGTGTCCTTCCCGAAGAAGCCTGCTGCGCCCAGGGTCGCTTGGGCGGAGACACGGACGAGCTCCAAACCCTAAGCCCTGAATCCGTTGAGGGTTTTTTGGGGGGGTTCAAGGATTCAGGGTTGAGGGATTAAAGTGTAGGGCTTAGGGGTTTAGGGGCTTTGGGGTTTAGTTTCATACTTGGTCCGCAAAGTTTGTGATCTTACACAAACACGGTGGTAGCACTGTGGAGTTCGGTGATAGCTCGCCGGGAGGTGGAAGTGCATTGGGCAGGCAGAAGGGGGGCGCATCCTAAAATCCGCCCGGCACGCGGCAGGAGCACGATTGACCCCTTCAGAAAGCGGTACCGTAAGGGCCTAAATGTGTTACCACTACTGTTCTGGTGGTTCCTTTGATAATTATACTATAATGGGCCCCAGAAAACCCTTTTCTAAGTCTTCAGGCCCCTATATTGGTTCGAGACCACAACAAGGAGCCCCTGCTTCGAGCGAAGAAGGCCACATTCAGCGCAACCCCCGACAGCGCACAAAACTGTGGCGTCCGGGCCACTCAATAAGTTCGGGAGTGGCAAAGTGAATAACCGACCGGTACACTATCTTCTACTAGTTTATACTCTACTCTACTCTATTATACTCTTTTGTTGCGATAATTAGTAGTGAATTCGGCGTCATCGACGAACGCGACCAGCGGGGAACTCTGGAAAGCACGCGTGCGTCCCTGTGATGGTTGCCACATGTTTCTCGCAACTACTCCAGGCATCGTGCAACGCCTACTCCGCAAGCCGATGGGCCGTCCTGGCCAATTATTTCGCATAGTGGGGTAGTAGGGTTTACGGCTTTGGGCTGTGCGGTTTGCGATACCAGAGTTTGAGGGGTTCAGCGCTGTCTTGCATGGAGTTTCTTGCAGGATGGGGCACCGAAGTGGGTTTCTAATACTGGTTAACGGGGCCGTCATGTGAAGGTTGGAGTGCGCTGGTTCAGATCAGCCTTGCTTGATTGGCTGTCTCGCCTGATGGTGGTTGACCCTCACATGGGAGGTATCGTCCACCTCAGTGCACAGCTTGATTGCATCGCTTGAGTTTGCCAGAAAAGCGTAGGCAGTTCACTGCTAGCATCTGTAAAATCGAGGTGTGATCGCGCTTTCAGGTGGGTTGCAGCGTGGATCAGTAGGGGAGTACAGACCTGAACCTGCTTCCCTCGATAGGTGTTGCGTTCGGGATCCTTAAATTAAGACCCTCACGGAAGCGGCTTCAATAGTGAATCGTCTACATCAATAAGCTGCCTGATTCTACAAGTGCCGGACCAGTACATATCATACGTTTTACAGCATACATTATATATATATATATATACATATATCACTTTTAATACCTCCTATACAGTTTATGTCATATGCTATGTTTATACGTGTATGTGTGTGTATATATATATATATATATACATAGGTAGATTTAGATATAGAGAAAGACCAATGTGCATATCGTTATCTATAACTGTATACCTAGTATGTCCGTTATATCCACTCCTCCTCCCGTCAAGCACAAGCGATCCCAACATGAGCAGGTGCGCAGTTTCTTAGGGCCCCCGAGAGCCCAAAGCCCTGCTTGCAATCTGCTATTGGAATTCCTGCAGGTGCGGGGTAAACAACACTTCCGGACCTCAAACGCGGCTTGTAGGAGCCCTACATTGTAAGCCCTTATAGACTAGGCTACCCTGTAGTACCCTTATTCCCTTTTGTAGTCCTAGGTTCCCTATAAAGTTACCCAATACCAAAAAGAAGGCCCTTTTTGTTCCTAGGTTCCTGGGCATCCCCTAGTAGAGGGTTTGAGGGAACCCTTCAAGATCCTTGCAAAGCCTCCAAGCAGGCACCGCGACCTCCAGCTCCGGGACCGTCCCGGCCACTCGACAAAACTGGGTCAATCACTGCATGTGGGCCCCAAACCAATTTTAAATGAGGCGCCACATAGGGTTCAAAAAGGCTCTATACAGGTGGAAGTAAATAGGAGCTTAAAGGAGGCACAACAAAAGGCTCTTTTAATCCTGGGACCACGAACGAGATCTTGATCCCGAAGTCCTGTCCTGAAAGCCCGAAGGTTTGAATTTTACCAAAGGCCTACACTCTTAGGGCTCCTTATGATGGCTCCTCTTAACCCGAAACCCTCACCCTCCCTCATAGTTATCACAGCACTCCTTACAAGGTAAAGCTTTCTGCTAGACCTTGGATCGCTGAAGCGGACTAGTAGTGAAGGGCAAAACTTAGGAGACCTTAAGAAAGAAAACCAGTATTATTTGCCCCCAAACCCTTTTCAACTTTTGCAGGCTTTTATATTGAAAGGGTCCCATGATAGGTCTTATATAATACGGGTTCAGTGTGTTCTTCGGTTTCTGAAGGCTTTGCAGCGTTTTTATAAGGGTGTTTCTGGGCCTGGGTCCGAAGCCTCGTTCAAGCAAGCCTTCAAGTTCGAGGTGGGCATATCAGAAAATGATGGGCCTTGAGCCTTCAGTCCTAGCAGAACACAGTAGGCTTCTGCTTATATGGATCCTCAGATAAGGTAGTCACATTTTGACAAAAGGGTTTTGGTGTTGGTTCTTGTACGTTTGAAAGAATCACCCAGGTATTACGATCCGAGCTTCGACTACTCCCATGCATCTTGGCTCCGAGCATGTCACGAGTGGACTGGCCCCGGAGCGTTTTTGGTTGCAAGTGTGGGCATTGTATTCCTTTTCTGGGTTCCTTCAAAGATGTTTGTATTCTTACAAGGACTGATTGGGTTTTAGAAGGGTTTAACTTTGGAATAATTAGCCATGATAGCGAAGTATTGTCCCTGTCTCAGTATGCTATAATATCAGTACCGGAAGGGTTGTCACAGGAGTGCTGTACGGGCTCGAGGTTTTCAGCTTCCCCTTGTCATATGGCTCGGGAAATCGTGTTCAGTTGTCTTCCTTTGCCTCGCTTCAGGGTTAGGATCTCTGTTATCGGGATCTCCAAGATGTGTCTGTGCCTCCTTTTGCACAAGAAAAGATGCCTTCGGAAGTTCTTGGGCGACAGCGTGTTGCAGTCGACGTCGCTTATACAGGGGTTGGAGTGATGAGTATGCAGAAGGCTACAAGGTGGCAACTTGGGAAACCAAATCTACACCCCAGGCGACGCAGTATACAGCAGTATCCTTGGTAGAGTATTATAACCTTTATCCTTTCTGGTGTAATACAATCCCTATGTATTTCCACAAGGTCAACCTTCACGCTCCCTAGGAAACTGGACCAGCAAGTCCACTTTGCACCCTAAACGCTAAACTATGTAGTCCCTAGACAGTGAATATAGTAAAACATACGCCCCAAAACCCCGTTCGCTTTATTCAGGCCCTATCATAGGCCCCTTTAGATCCTTATGGTTGTACTATAACATACCCAAAACCCTATCAAAACCTTACAGAACCCAGCCTCATATCCCAAAGCACCTGCGAAGTCTCGCAAAGGACAGCAGCACTGCGAGGATCCCAGACTCCTTGAAGGATCGTGGGAATTAGCAATTAGGGTTATGAATAGGATACGATAACTATACTTATAAGTACTTGCACCCCCAATCAAGGTACTCATAACCATACTTAGTACTTGGAGGATCAGGGGACTTAGTAAGTAAGTACTGCTATAAGTACCCTAATTGGCGCTATAAGTAATTATAGCCACTTATACCATGAGACTTAGTAATTCGGGTTGTTATTCGGGTAACTATTCTTGTAATTACTTCTACCCCCAATTAAGGTATTGATAACCATACTTAGTACTTGGAGGATCAGGGGACTTAGTAAGTAAGTACTGCTATAAGTACCCTAATTGGGGTTATAAGTAATTATAACTACTTATACCATTGGGCTTAGTAATTAGGGTTATCATTAGAGTAACTATATTTATAACTATCTATAAACAATTAAGGTATTCATAACCATACTTAGTACTTGGAGGATCAGGGGACTTAGTATGTAAGGCTATAAGTACCCTAATAGGGGTTATAAGTAGTTATAAGGATAGTTACCTTATTTATAACCCGAGTTACTAAGTCCCATGATCCTTTAAGTAGACTCTCTGAGGTACGCGAAGCACTGGGAGGATCATGGCACTTAGTAACTAGGGTTCTAGCGTTCCCTAAAGGGCTCCTTACAAGGGTTCCTGTAAGGGGTCTATAGCGGGTTCTATAATAATAGGGTTTGTAGGGTTACTTCAAGGATCAAGAGACTTAGCAATTGGTAACTGGTGGAAAAAACCAGGAACTATAGTTATGTGTACGTATAACCCAAATTTAGGGTACCTATAACCTTACCTACCAAATCCCATGATCCTACTACTAGGTTTATATGCGGGGTCCTCACGAATGCTGGTGAGTGTAAAAGTTTGGGGTTTTATCCTGGGGAAGACTAGTGACTAGCGACAAATTCCGTGCTTGCCTCATATCAAGACAGGACCAAGTCAAACAAAGGCTGTCGATGTCGCTACATATATGATATTTAGGACATGGTTGTGGCTGATTGTGACTGCTCGTGCTACTTCCGAGCTTGGGAGCTTAAAGGAAGCTGAACGGTAGCGACGACGACAGCGTTGTTTTAATGAGCGTCCTCGTCATGGCGTTGTGGCTGCCTGCATCATCGTCGCAGCCATCACCGTCACCTTTATCACTAACAGCACAAAACGAGCCACTACACGAAAACACATACGGGAGCAGCAAAGACAAAGATAGAAGCAATATCTAGTAGATCATCAAGCTTTTACGTATTGAATACTTGCACCTGCAGTTATTCTTGCACATCTAAGCAAGGCCTCAAAGCGCCGTTACACACGGAATGCCTTTCTGAACTGTTGAACAAAGGTCTCCTCACTCGTTCGATCTTTGTGTAGGTGCTTATAGGGTGTTGCACTGCTTGCATTTAAAAGGCCTACTGTCGTTTCCACCGTCACCATCATGAGGCACTACCGGTCCAAGAGGCAGCGAAAGTGCTGGCAGAAGCTTCAGCACAACAACGAGCATTTGATGGAGTTTTCGCCCCGCACTTCGGCCAACATTGCGCCGGTGAACAGCTGCAGAGTCAGCTTGTGGGCCCCACAACAGATCAAAAGAATGGTCGTGAGACACACGGGGCCAGCTAATGTGATGGAACAGCACGTGATCTGCACTATGTAAGGCCCAGCGAAATGCCGGCACAGTAGTTTACAGCACCGGTACAATGTTGCGACACTGGTGAAGCAACCTCATCAAGAGACCCATGGTAATTGGGGCTCGTAATATGGATCCTGTCCTCCTACACTTCCTGCACCCTTAAAGCCTAAACCTGAAGCCCTATTCCATCCTTTCTGTAACCCGTGTCGTATCCCTGAGCCACAAAATCTGAACCCCTAAATCCTCATAGGACCTTTCAACATCTCTACTTGCAATGAACACCCTCGGAACCCTTTAAAGGAAGCCGTTTACCGGAACCCTATTGTGACAAGTAAGGCCCGTATATTGAATGCCTACAATACCTTTACGTACGCTTTTACAGGAACCCTTTGCAAAGTAACCCGTTTAGAAGCCTCAGGTCCTTTGAAGGGAATCCTTGTGTAAGGTCTTTCAAACCCCCTGAAGAATCCTTCTTACGGAAGCCTTCTACCTCTATTTTAGCGGGCTCGTGCATGTATTTAGGGGCTCTATCTATCTATCTACTTATCCTCTATCTATCCCTGTCTATAGTCTTCTAGTGGTGTCTATGGTGCTATACATTTTAATATATAATGCTGTACTATATTTACTATGATATTTACTATTATGTGTATATATATATATATATTATATTGTATTATACTATATAATATTATCTTATATTCTATTCTATTCTATTCTGTTCTGTTCTATTCTATTCTATTCTATTTTATTATATTATACTATATTATATTATATTATATTATATATATATATATAACAATAGAGATGTGTATATTCTCCTCTTTGAGGCCTGGGCCGGCCCTCCAGGGCTGGCCGGAAGCCCAGGAGTTTCAGGGAATTTGGGCGGTTTCTTTCATGGGTGTTTTAGGGGAGTTTAGGGCTTATGGGAGTTTAGGGGTTTTAGGGTTTTAGGGGAGTTTAGGGCTTCTGGGAGTTTAGGGCTTATGGGAGTTTAGGGAGTTTGAGGGAAGGAGGGCGGTTTCTGAAGACTCTTTCGTGGGGGTTTTAGGGGAGTTTAGGGTTATGGGAGTTTAGGGATTTTAGGGGAGTTTAGGGAGTTTGAGGGAAGGAGGGCGGTTTCTGAAGACTCTTTCGTGGGGGTTTTAGGGGAGTTTGGGTTATGGGAGTTTAGGGGTTTTAGGGCAGTTTGGGGGGTTTAGGGCTTATGGGAGTTTAGGGATTTTAGGGTTTTAGGGGTTTGGGTTTAGGGTTTGAGGCTTTTTAGGCCCTGTTGGTTTGTGGGTGTGGGTTGTGGCCGTCAGAAGTGCGGATTTAGGGTCGTTAGGGCATTTTGGTTTTGGGAATTGGGGCCAAGGGCCCTCGGAAGGTTCGGGTTTACGAGGGTTTAGGGTTTAGGGTTGTTGGGGCAGCGTGTTTTGGGTGCTTTTGTGGGGATTGAGTGTCGTGGAACTTTGAAGATATCGAGTCATCGGGTACGGGTTTATGGGAGATCGAGGGGCCGGGGAGATCTTGGGGTTGGTCGCAGCTCTGTTGCGGCTCTACTGCCGTTCTTGACAGCTGCTCTTGCGTTTCGAAAGTGCTTGAACTTGAAGCCTTTAGCGGGAGTTGTGGCTCTATGCTGCTGCCCAGCCCCTTGAAGTTTGCTAGAGGGTGCAAGGCAACCCTCCACCTCGATGCCTCTCTCCCTCTCTCTTGCTGTGTCTCGTGTTCTCAATCTTTTCGGCACACACGCATATGATATGTATGTATGTATGTACATATACTTTCTATCTGCATAAGCATGTGTCTCAACATACTTACATGCATGCTTAGCCACAACTATCTCCTTCCGAAATGTTGGACCCCGGATAAACTGAGCACTTGCCAAGGAATATCCTGTGGACATCCCCAGCTACGTCGATCCGAGGAACGCTCAGGGGAGGTTTAAGCTCTCGGGCTCAAGACTTAGTAACTGGTTATTTGAGGGACTTATAAGTACCATAACCCCAATGACGGTCCCCTTTAGGGTACTTATAAGTCTACTTACTACCTACTTACTAAGTCCCCCGACCCTCCAAGTATGCCCTGCAAACACCCAAAGACGCCAAAGCGGACCGGAATGCATGTCTAGCCAGACAACCCTCCAAACCTCTAAACGACAGGTACTCCCAAAAGAAGGGTTTCTTGTAAGGGTATTGCTGGCGACATCTCGTTTGATGAAGTCCAGTTCGCGAACACGAGGGATCTCCAGCTGAGCAACTTCTACTAGATGTTACATGACTGGCTACCCATAAACTGAATCGGGAGACTTAAACAATGCTATAACATGTTGGCACACGAACCACCACACCCGAGACCTCCTAAAGCCACCAAAACTCTGAACAACTAAGCTTATGCCAGCAACCCTGATCCCTAAACCCCTGACGCCGAGCAGTCGTGCAGACACCAAAAGGCCCCTCAAAGAACCCCAAAACCCTAAACCCCGCCATCAAAGACCCCGTGAGCCTTGCTACGCAGAGAGCCGTTTGCTGCTTACTTGGATGCTCGCGCGACTGTACAAGCCAAGTAAGGGCCTAAATAAGTTCCGACAGTAGTCTGGTAGGTTCCAGATTATACGTATCGTATACATATATATATATATATATATAAAACAAAGAGCTTGTTCCAATTGATAAGGCCCCTGCAACATTGCCTTGTGTTCAGTACTAAACGACGACATGGCCTAGCGAAGTGGGTTGTGCTTTAGTTGACAACAGAAAGCCCCAGCTAGGGTGCTGTTAGTCTCCAATGTTGCCTACACAGTAGCTAAACATGAAGTTTCCGACATATGACCTCCGGCCCCTCAACCCCAAACCTTCTTACCCTAACCCCCAAAAACCCCTGAAAGCCCCAAAGAACTCCTAAACACTCGAAAGACCTTCAAAGCGCTACAAGCCCCTGCAGCTCCGGTCAAGCCTAAACCCGAATCCTGCTTGGGGTATCATGGGACTTAGTAATTAGGGTTATAAGTGAGGTAACTATAGTTATGAAAAGATTTAAAAGGGTCATGAGTAAGGTGACTATTTTTGTAAAAAGACTTAAAACTCAACAATTAGGGTACTTAAAACCTTACTTACTAGGTCCCCTGATCCTCCAAGTATGAGAGGATGCCCACCGGTTCGGAGCCGGAGTACCTGGCCTCCTGCCTGGACTCCTTCTACTACCAAGGCCGGTCGGTGAAAGGTTTGTAAAAGGGCACGAAACCCAGACCCCCTTTGGAGGATCCAAAAAGTAGATCCCTTCATGGGGGTTCTTATAAAGTACCCTTAGTAGCACAGGGCCCCAAATTAGGGGATCCACTTTCCAGATCCTCCCGGGGGTCTGTGTCATACAGGGGCCGAAAATTACCTACACTATTTTGGGAGGGTTGCTTATTCTAGCTCTAGTACAATAATATGCCCCTCAATGCAAAAGAGGTGGGCTGAAAGTGTAAGAGGCTGGCAGGTTTAATGTACCCTTGCTCTTGAAGGGCTTGGCGAAAATCACAGTACCTGTCCTGCTCCATGGATGGGAGTCCGTCAATCAGGGGTATACATGAAGCTTCAAAATGCACAAATCCCCTGCCACTCCTTTGCCGGAGGAGCGAGCTGTGAACGAAAAGCTGCAACTGCCCGACCGGATACCAACCCTAAACCGTAAACGAAACTACCTCCCCCCCCCCTCCGCGCAGGCATGTCACCGATGCTGCCGGATCTTTCAGATGAGTGGAGGCCTGTGCAAAAACTACGGGCTTCGGGTTTGGGGGGCTAATGGGTTTTAGAATGACACCCAAACAGCAGGAAACCCCCCCGCCCGCTCCACCTCCCCCACACGCCACGCCACGTTTAGGACATCTCTCTGCCCCGATTCTTTGTGTCAAGATGTTCGTTCTGAAAGGTTCCCTGAGGTCTAAAGTGCTATGACAGTGCCTCCAGGGCTTTGGATTTAGTGGTGCGATATTGTGGTGAGGACTTCTAGCATGCATGGAAGTGTGCACGCAGGCTTGGAATTCGTGTACTTTTCAAGATACTGCACTGCACGAGGAAGACCCACGCTGCTGTGACGAAGTCTCGGTCTTGGTCCACCTATCGACCCGCGACGAAGGGTGCCTTCACAAAACCGAAGATGAAGTGAAGTCCAAGTTTGCCAAAGCTCACCCTGAGCCCCTAAACCCCAAGCCCTGAGCCCGCAGACCCCTAAACACTTAAGCCAAAATCACCTGAACCCCTGTGCCCCTAGGCCTGAAGCTTTTCCGGAAGCCCCAAGCGAGAATCAAGCGACTCCCATCCGCTGCGCAGCCACCCCATGCAAAATCATCTCCATGGCGGCTGGGAAGAGCAAGAGGCCGGAGGGCCGGAGAGCTCTAGGGATTATAGTATGTTATAGTATATTATAGTGTATTATGGTATATTATAGTGTGTTTTCGTATATTAAAGTGTATTATAGTATATTATCGTGTATTATGGTATACTATAGTGGATTAAGGTATATTATGGTATTTAGGGGCTGAGGATTTTCGGTGAAAACCACAGAGACAGTTGAGAATAGCAATGGTACTGATAGTAATAACAATGATAAATATTGTTATGCACTGGTAAGAAGGGGGTTATGGTTACCAGACAGGGGATATGAAGGGAGAATGACCGTCCTGACTAAGAACTTCTGCAATCCGACATGTTCGAGGCTGCAGTATCAAGACTCCAGAACTACAGTTGAGCTGCCAGAATATTTGCAGCGGAACATGGAGGTTTCCGAACATAGGGGACCCCCTGTAGTACCCTAAATTGTAGGATCCTTATTATAGGGACCCCCAAAATAAGGTACCCCTCGTGTTCGGAAACTCCCACATGCATGCAAACAGCAGCTGAAGCATGGACACCCAAAGCTTCGACAGCTGCAGAGCCATCCTGGTCAAGCCATGCTTGGAGGATCATGGGACTTAGTAAGCAAGGTTATAAGTACCCTATTTGGGGTTATAAGTAATTATAAGTATAGTTACCTTACTTATAACCCTAGTTACTAAGTCCCATGATCCTTCAAGTGGTCAAGCCATGGTGAGCAAGAACCGCGTGCCCCTGTGAAGATGCAAGCCCAAGCCCAACTTGAAATCCCAGAACCAGCATTTCAGTGGTTCCTCATCCTGATGTCCTTGCATAAGCCCCTGGCAAGAATTCGGTTTTGGGTTTCTGAGCATGATCCCTAGGGTCAAAAGTTCAGCTACCTCTTTGTCGAGGGCCAACCAGTGTTCGCAAGGGTTCATCAGAGGATTCGGGATCAGAGGACGCAGTAAGTGCGATATATATATATATATATATATATGGTATGACATAGCATGTATTTTTGTATGTATATGTGTGTGTATATATATATATATATATGTATGTGTGTAGGGTCGGCACTTTGCGCCAATACAGGGACCTGAATAGTTACCGATGCTATGTTGGGGATCCACACTATCAGTATAAGAGAATATACCCGCCCTACAAACCTGTTCGAATTATTCAGAATCCCATAAGACCGACATTTATGGGAATTAGGGTTTAGAGGCTCCAGCGTTTGCAAGGCTTTAGGGATTAGGGGTTCCGGGTGGAATGAGCTGATTTTGGCTTCCAAAACGGATACCCAGCTCGGCCGACCTTCTTTTGCTTCACAACCGGAACTTAGATGCGGTTCGTTTGGGCCCTCAGGGTTTAGGATTGCTTTAAGGATCCTACACAGGTTCCTTAAGCGTTCTATAAGGGCTGGGGCTTCGTGAATTGAACGTGCAGCAAGACCTTCGATTCGCCGATAATGTGTCAACCAAAGAAGCCCCCCGGTTAAGAGTTTAGAGTTAAAGGTTTAGGGAATAAGGACAATGTGTCACAATTCCGATGGTGTAGGGACTTGAGGCAATGCCATTCAGCCCAGGGACATAGCATGGAGTCTACGCCTCAACCAGGAGTCCTGCACCCTTTCGATCGTAGGCCCTGCTCAGAGGAAGACGCGACCTAGCAGACCTAGCAAGAAGGTACATTGAATATGAAAGTCGCTTAGCATGCTATCCTGCATATAATCGAACTGACGACTGACGACCTACTTGCAAAGTCTTCTGATTCTATAGTTTAGGTAAACGCTGCTTAAGCCAGAACGAACACTCCTTTGCACAGCTCGCGGCCTACGACCGTGGTTACACCCGGAGCTACGCCGGTGTCGGGGCACAGGACCCTGGGGCCCGCAAGAATCCGTTCGGCTTGGTTCAGGGTCACGACCATGTTCATTGTTACTGGTAATCGTGGTTGGCGTGAAGGGTATTGATTCCAGCGCCATCACGAGCTGGACCGCCATCGCAAAACACCAGAGCTTCAGAGTTGAGGTTTAGGGTGACCGAATACATCTATCGTACAGTATAAAACCCCCAGCTCTGCCTCAAACGTAAAGCTGGAAAAAGAGAGCTGGTCAAAGCCTTGCATGGGCTTGCTAGGGATTATGTGGCATTGTTTGAGGGTCAGGGACTTAGTAAGAAGGGCTGGTAGGATAGCGCTGGTTTCCGGAAGTATACCCTAATTGATATCCTTGCCTATTGGAGGATCAGGGGACTTACTAAGTATGGTGATAAGTACCTGAATTGGGGCTATAAGTAGTTACAAGTATAGTAACCCTTATAATAACCTTAGTTACTAAGTCCCATGACCCTTCAAGTAGGAAGGCCTGTGTTGCATACCCAGTTGTCTGACCTGCAGGAGACGCACTCCGAGTATGGCAAGGAAGGCCTTCGGAGTGGCCTCATGCGGGTTACAAGAAGCTTTGCAATTGGGGATTTGTACTTGGAGGATCATAGGACTTAGTAAGTAAGGTTATAAGTACCCTAATTGAGGATATAAGTAACTATAACTATAGTTCCCCTATTTATAACCCCAATTACTAGGTCCCATGATCCTCCAAGTAGGGATGCTGTAGAGGTTTCTTGGTATTGAGGTTTCGTAAGGGTCTTTATAGGATGTTTACAGTTTACACGTTGGTTTAAAGCAGTAGTTGAGGTCTTCTGCTAAAGAACTTGGTTTATGTGACCATATGCAGGAAAGCCATATTATACAGAATTTTTACTCACGCATGCATACACATTATGGACCGCGCCTGAGTGGGAGGCTACGTCAAGCCTCTCAGCAAGAATGCCGACTGCTGGCACAGTCCTTCAACTCTCATCCTGTCATGCGCATATCATCTGCATTTCAGACAATAGGGACCCTTATCATAGACTCAAACCTTGTAGATGTTCGAGCGATAGAAGCCTAGAAAGGCCTATCTTGCGTCGCATGCTTGTAAGCCATCTGTTGGGGGGGCTTCTTGCTTTCCGATCGGTCAAGCAGTCTGGGAGTAGGATCCTTCTACTGCCCCTACCCAGACCCCCTTTGGAGGATCTAGAAAGTAGATCCCCTGATTTGGGGCCCTATACCACTAAGGGTACTTTATAGGAACCCCCATTAAGGGATCTCCTTTTTGGATCCTCCAAAGGGGGTCTGGGTGGTTTTAAGAAACCCCATCCCTATCAGTTCGTTGATGGCTTTTGGCGCGTTGCAGGCAGCAGCAACTGCAGCACCGATGACACTGATCAGGCGTGACCTTTCATAAGGAGAATGTGGACCCGAAATAGTGTAGAACCCTCAAAATGTCCTCAAAGTACCCTCATAGTACTGGGTTTGTTTTTTTACGGTGTAGCCGGTGTAGTGGTAGGCCTACGAACGGTACCGCTCCAGACCTCAAGTCCTTGTCGGATCCGTATTTTAAGGGCTCCTGAGTAAGGCACACCCAATCTTTAGGAAACTTAACCTCCAAGTTCAACAAGTAGACTCTCCTGGGTTTGCCTCTTATGGACTTGGACGGGTTAGGGCTTTGGAGACGTTTGTGCTAGGGTTTTAACAATGCCTTTGTCTTCTTCAACCCAACCAACCGAAGACCAGGCTCTGTTCTGTTGGGTTTTTTGCAGGTTGGTCTACTTGAAGCCTTGGGACACAGAGCAAGTAGGCGCTCTTTTCTCATGGATTCATATCAGGGCTTCACAAGTCGGATAAGTACCAGAAATGGGGATAACCCTGTCACTGAGGCCTATTCATTTGTGGGAGGTGGTAATGACAGACTCCAAATTGGCAGCTTTCGAAAAGATGCTAACTTTAAATATCGCAAACCGAGTGACATCAATGCGAGCCTCAGGCTGGTTCAGTGCCAGAGCTTACGATAGCAGGTCATAGCTTGGGAATGACATGTCATCTACCTTGTAGGGTATTATCCCTAAACCCTAAACCCTATTCACTCAAGCGCGCCAAGTGTTCACCTTTTTGACCGACCCAAACCCTTTGCCAGAAAGCTTTGCAAGCCTAAATTATTGAAACCCTAACCTTAACCCTGAATAACCTACCTTTTTTTAGGGTTCCTTGTTATGATTTCCCTATACAAGTCCTGAAACATGTAGGTTATTCCAGGTTAAGGAAGTCCCTAAACCCTAAACCGCCTTGAACTGTTTGAGACCCAAGAAGCTGCCGCAGGTGAAGGGGGATTTTGTCACCAAGGGGTCGGCAAAGCACCACCTCGGTCTCTGCAAACCCTGCGCGTTCGTCTTCAAGGCCGGATCCTTCGGGGTCTACTTCGAGGATCATGGGACTTAGTAAGTAAGGTTATAAGTGCCCTAATTTGGGGGATATAGGAAATTAGTATTATTAGTTACTAAGTCCCATGATCCTCTAAGTATCTCTAAGTATCTCCCGAGGGCTTCGTGTTCAGGAGATCTGCGTCAATCTGGAGGTCCAGGGGTCGTAGTTCCTGTGGGTGGGCCATCCTATGCTGGGTAATTTGAGCACTGTCCTAGTAGTAGAGTAGGTAACCTTTAACCTTTTTGGGGTAGTATAGTCCCTATATAACGCCTGTATATAAAAAGGTTAACCTCTAGTTCCCCATGATACCCGACAAGTAGGCTGTCCTCTGAGATTCAGCAGGGTGCCTTTTCCTTACCTTTGGTTAATAGAGAATGGAGGCATGCGGTACAATTATAACTACTATGACTACCATTCTTCCATTCCCTAATAACCAACCGAAGGTGATTTTCGTGGTTTTTGTAGTTTTGCTTTAGGAGAGTTGGAGGGCTGCAGTTCTTTGGGCGCATAACAGAAAATCCAAACAGAGATTAGCCCAATGAGCTTGCGTATGCTTGCATACATGTGTATATATGTATGAGCATATATGTATGTATGTATGTATGTATGTATGTATGTATGTATGTATGTATATGTATATGTATGTGTGTGTATATATATATATGTATGCTTATTCCCCCGCATGATCCATGGCCGCTTCCTTTTAAAGGGAGTGGATCATGGCGGTGGGGATATTTACAGGTTGTGAAAACACTGCCAGGCTCGAATTTCCTCAAAATTTGTCAAGTTGGAAGCGCCAAAACATCGCCAGGCTCGAATTTCCCCAAAATCTCCGCAACCATGGCCCCGCACTCCACGTAGATGCCAGGAGTTTGGGATTTTGGTGAATTCGAGCCTTGTTCTAATGAAAGAAAACAACACCACCAATTTTCTTTCTCAGTTTTGAAGGTATGAAGTTGTCGTGGTCCTGGTTTCCCCTGAAGCATGAAGATACATGGAGGTTTTTTCACGTTTTATGATGAGCCAAAGCTGTATCTTTTTTGGATAGATAGGAAACACCTCTGTTTAGTGTTGTTGCTAGTAGGCCAAACACACCATTGTTATTTTTGTTTCACTGAAGGAGTTGTTGCCGTCAAGCGCAGCGGTCGCCTAGGTCGTTGCCTACCGGCGTGGCTCTGCCACTGGTGGGCCTGCCCTTCAGCTCTTTAGCTGGGTGTGCCTACTCGGCTAAGCTACTCACAGGAACTGGACACTCAGCCTACTCAGAAGTCTGGAGCACCAGCACCTGTGAAACAGCAGCTGTGGTCACCACCACCTGCCTCAACCAGGGTTACCATGCCTGGCCACCAGACACTGGGAGGGAAAGGTACCAACCTCTCATACCTCCACCTGGCGAGGACAGCTGGCTGCGAGAACTACAGAGCAGCACAAGGAAGGTGGCCCTCCCCTTGTTTCCGCCCACTGTACAAACTGTACAAAACTCACTCACACTTTTGAAGCACCAAGACCCAGAGGCAAGGTCCAGTGGAGACACAGGTAACTGAGGCCTCACCTGGTTAGTGCTCCTTGATTGGACATGACTGGTGCAGTTGGCGTTCTCGCTCTTACTAACCAAAGGACCCAGAACAAGCCCAACCAAAACAAAACCTGCCACGGCGTGAGAGCAGGACAGAGGCTCTCACCTCACTGGGGCCAAACAGCGAGGGAGCCACCTCAGCTTACTGAGCAAGCCCCTTTGCCACCAAGGGGAAGACAGCACCACAGAGACCAGCGGCACAGCAGCTCGCAAAAGGTGGGAGGAGCCTGGGCGCCCCTCAACTTGGTATTTTTGGCGCAGGGCCGACGCCTCCCCTCAATTAGAAGCGCAGGGACGACGCTTCCCCTCAACTCAACTTCGCGCTAGCGCGGGGACCACGCCCTGCCACTCGGTCCAAGCCACCCAAAGCCACAGCCACACCACGAGTCTCTTATTGCATGAAGACGTCACACCCAAAGAGCAGGGTTGGGGAACACCCTATCTCCACAGGGCATGAGCAGACTCCAAAGCACACAGCAAGTGGATTGCTACCAGCAGCAGCACGATGCGAAACCCAAACTGCACAGAAGGAGGGCAATAACACGCCTACCGATGCCCACACGAGTTTGGGAAGGAGAAACCTCAAGGTGGCGCTTGAGGACTCCTGCAGGCTCCGAAGCAGAGGACACCTACGACATCAGACTTCTGCTACAGCTGCTTCTCAGGAGCCGCTGCTGTGCAAGACCTGCAAGGCGAAACCGCGGCGCACAACCCTGCACCTCCACCCCAGTCCGGGGGAGGAAGGGAAGTGGCTAGGCCTGCTTTACAGCGAAGGAACCCTAAAACCCAAAATAAACAAAAAGGGGAGGCGCCGCTACCACTCAGCATCCTAAACCCAGGTGAGCAGTTCGGGCGGCACGCAGCCTACACCCAGAACCTGCACCTGTCGAGGAGCGAGACAGAACAGAAGCAGCACCTCTACTGGGAAGGAACACCTCCACCAGTAAGGATCAGGGCAAGGACACCTCGTCCCTTCGCAAGCAAAGCCCTACCGTGGCAGGCAGTTGCTGGCCAAGGCCATCAAACAGACTGGCTTCACAAGCACGCGCAGCAGTTCAGGCCTTTGGTCACACTAAGCGACGCAGCGCCTCTTGCTGGTTAGCACCAGCAGGACACAGCACTACGCGCAACAACAACTAGAACAGGGTTCCCCTGGACTACCTGGCTGCCAAGGGAAACACCCACGCCACTGACAGTGACCGGGTACAAGGCGCGCGCAGCAGCAGCGAGGAAAACCTCACTGCCACCCCATGGCCAAATCACTACAAAGCTGGGATTGGGTACGAGCCTGTTGCCCCCACACACGTTAGGCCTCGAGACCCGCGTTCAGACAGCTACCAGTGACTACCTGCGCACAGCCCACCTTGAGCCTTGAGCCATTGCTTGAGCCAACTGAAGGAGTTGTCCTCATCCCTTATGGTACGATGAGAAGAGCAGCGATTTCTGCTCAAACTGTTCATCTTACGTAGTTCAACAGACTTTACATGATAATCAAATACATCTAAAGCATGATGGGGTTACCCTCTTGATGCAAAACAGATACACGCGTTCGTTCATGTTTCTTGCAAGGATAGGAAAACAAAAGCCTTTGTAGTCATTGACAGAATTTGGGAGTTAGGTAAAGATGAAAAGATTTCTCATTTATGCCTCTCTGTGATGACGGAAGACTTCCCATCGCAAGAAGAGTTTCTCCTCTCTTATTGAGAGAACACTGATTGTCCAGAAGCAAAGGAGGTTTCTTGTGTCCTTTAGCCCTACGAACGAGCTGTAGGCATGCATAACGGAACGCCAAACGGAATCCGTTGTGGGTTTCAGGTGGTTTTCAAACCACACAAATAAGTAAAACAAGTAGTGGCAATTAGCGGTGAAGTGGAGAAACAACCGTAAATGCCGATGGATTCGTCGTTTGAGAAACAACGGACAGAGACTAAAGATGGTGGGAGAACAGTCGGCGAGAAAGCTGGTATGGATCATAGGGGGGGGCGTGACCATATACATTTATAAATATATACATATATATATATATGTATATATATATATATATATATATATGTTTTTGTTAGCTGTCTATTCAGGAGCCTACACAGGTCTCGGGCCTGAGAGTGTGTTCTGAAATTACCGATCTAGGGCTTTTTCTCAGTTGAGGTGGCTAGGTTTAAACGTCCGATGCTTCGGTAGGCTCGCAGTTCAGTAGGAGATGTATGGTGCCGCTGAGCGAAGAGGTGGTCTCAGTGCAATGCGAGACCACGAATTCTTCAGTACGCAGTGTACTGGGCTTTCTGGTACAGTTGGGCTCCCTGTAAAGAGGGGTTTGAAGGATCAGCATTCGGCCTCCTTGACTTTCTGAAGCTGCCCATGTCGCAAGAGACTAGACCTCGCATGTCCAGTTCCTCAGAAAGTAACGGACCACCGTACCCCAAGACGGTAAGCTGGGGATCATATAGAGACTGCAAAATAGTGGCCCCAAAAAAGGTTTTTGTACTCCATCCCTAAGAGATGTTCTAGTCCGGAAAACCTTCACCGGGAGCTCAAGGGGCACCTTCGTTTGGTCAAAATGTAGGAAGCTGATTAAGAAACCCTGGCCCTAGAACCCCACAACATGAGGACCCAGGTTTCTTAATCAGGTTCTTGCGTAAACTGGTGACGAGGGCTGAGGGTTTTGGATTTGGGGGCTAGGGTTGCGGTTCAGGGTTTAGGACTCAGGGATGTGATGTACTGCGGGGTGGGATCGGGTTGTCGCAGGTTCTTATCCACGAGAAAGCAGAATAGCTGAAACGAAATGCACCTTAAGCCATCATGGGCGAGCATTGGACGACTAAGCAAGAACACAATGAAACCCCCGGGCCAATTTGACCCCTGGCCAAGTCATGCAGCACGCTTTTAGCCAAGAAAGCATCGCTTGCAGAATGGATGCAACTCCGGCTGGGACTGCGAGTTCTGCCACATTTGTGAGCCTGGTGAGAAGAAGCGCCGCAAGAAGGCGGCCTGGGCATTGAAATTCTGCTGTGGTGATTTCACAATCACAATCTATCGGGGTCCTTAGAACAAGTGTCGCACTACTGGGGTCTAGAAGGGTCCCTTCTGTCCTTCAAGAGCCTGGCAGTCAAGAGGCTGTCAAACAGAGGCTTAGATGTGCGGCATAAAGTCATAAGGTTCAGGGATCTAAGGTTTCGGCGTATAAAGATGGACTCATTGAACTACAGTAAGTCTCGTTAACACCTAGCAAGTAAGGAGTATCGGAGTCTCCGATCCTTGAAGTGACGTTTGTCGGGGAAAGATAGCATGTAAATTAAAGCGTTTGCGGCAGCAGTCTCGCTTGTTTCGGGATTCGGATTCGGAGTCCTTCGCTCGGTCTACCCTGTGCGCCTTACATGTCGTGGTCTCGTTCCTAAAGCAGCATCTTCGGATAAAGAGGTGCCCTGCATCTTAGGGGCAACTGAGGGACCTAAACCCTTGCAGCAACCCTTGCAGAATTCGCATAGCAGCTCTACCTTGTACTACTTCCTTCCTTCCTTTGTACTACTGCTACTACTACTACTACTACTACTACTACTACTACTACTACTACGTACTACTACGTACTACGACCTACTAAGGAGAACGTAGTAGTAGTAGTAGTAGTAGTAGTAGTAGTAGTAGTAGTAGTAGTAGTAGTAGTAGTAGTAGTAGTAGTAGTAGTAGTAGTAGTAGGTAGTAGGTATTAGGTAGTAAGTAGTAAGTAGTAAGTAGTAAGTAGTAGGTAGTAAGTAGGAAGTAGTAAGTAGTAAGTAGTAAGTAGTAGGTAGTAGGTAGTAGGCAGTAGGTAGTAAGTAGTAAGTAGTAAGTAGTAAGTAGTAAGTAGTAAGTAGTAAGTAGTACGTAGTAGGTAGTAGTAGTAGTAGTAGTAGTAGTAGTAGTAGTAGTAGCAGTAGCAGTAGCAGTAGTAGTAGTAGTAGTAGTAGTAGTAGTAGTCATAGTCATAGCAATAGCAATAGCAATAGCAATAGCAATAGCAATAGCAATAGTAATAGTAATAGTAATAGTACGAGGTTCCCAGGCCCCCAAAAAATCCGAAAAGTAGATCCTTTAATGGGGTTTCTATAAAGTACCCGTAGCAGTAGAGGACCCCAAATTAGGGGATCTACTTTCTAGATCCTTCGGGGGTTTGGGTTGGGGTTGGAGAGTTATGTAAGGTACCATTAATGGGATGTGTCGCGAAACGTCTGATTTCCTCAGTATGGCATCTTTGGTTCATTTCTTCGGCAGGAACGCCCTTTAGTAATGGCAAGAAATAGTAAGATCTATCAGGAAGAGCCTGCAAAGCCCCTATAAGACAAGAACCTAGAAAAATACCCTTTAAAGCAAGTTTTCGAGCACAAAGACACAGTTTGTCATGCATGGTGAGCGACGTTTCGACTGTTTGCGCGGTTGATCGGGTCGTAGGTTTTAGGATTTGGGACCTCGGCAGTCCAGAAGTCTAGGAATTTTTGTTGATCTAGGGTTGGTTGAGAACCGGACTCGCTGTGAGGGTTTAGGGCTCTGTAGAGGGCTTTAACGAGGACCTTTGGTTCTGTATAGGAGGGGTTCAGGGATCTAAGAAGGCCTATGAGGGTTCCATACTAAGGTCAGAGGCCTTTACCTTGGCCGCCCACAACCTAGAGCGTCTGAATGAGTCGTAATGGTGTGCCCTAGTAGTCGCTATGCTATCATAAAATTACCCAAAGCCGGGTTCTGATTCTTCAGTTGCCTATATTAACCCGCTATCTATACTGCCTGCGTGAGGGTGTTTTGCAGTTAGGCGCTGACACTTGTAGCTTCGTCGGGTTCGGCAGGGCTTCTCACTCCTGTGTGGGTTCCTTATCCACGCCCCCAGACGCCCGGGAGGATCTAGAAAGTAGATCCCCAAATTTGGGGACCTACTAAGGGTACTTTATAGCAACCCCCATTAAGGGATCTACTTTGTGGATCCTCCAAAGGGGGTCTGGGCCTTTAGGGACACGGTTTTCCCGCTCCCTTCTCTCAAACCCTGGCTGGAGCAACAAGCCTGAGCCTTCGAGGATGCCCATGGTGGGGCCTTAACAATTACCGATACTACTTTAGGGGGCTCCTTACTGAGGTCAAAGGGAAACTGGGCCCCACTAAACTATTTTGGGTATTAAGGCCCCTACAGTAGGTGTTTGATCCAACTTGATACCGCCTGCGCTAGGCTACCCTAAACCCGAAACCCTAAAGCAGCAACACCAATCGCGGCAAGAAAGAACAGGAGCGGAAGCAGGTTCGCCGTCAGAAGGTCGTGTGAGGTGGCGCAGGTGCCACTGGGACGATCCGGGTGCTTCCGAACAGCCAAGGGATTTTGTGAGTGGGTCATATGTAGAGTTACAAGCATCCCAACCGTTATCCAAATTTTTGTTCTCCTAATGATAAGTGTACCCTGAACTTTGCAAGAGGAATTCGGGGTTGGGGCTTTCCAGGTTTCCGGTGTGGGGTGGGCAGCTGCACTGCTCTTCGACCGCAACAGCTTGAGCTTTCAGTGCGATACTGCTTAGCACCGTCATAAAACTCCACCCAACTCGACTTAGGTTCCAGGGCTTCCATTCGGATTTCAGGAAAGCGGTTGTGACAATCCGGACGGTTCCTGCTTACGGACGAGATGGTGATGACAGTGGCAGCTGAAGTTGTAGTAGTCGTCACGACCGCCGCTGTCGTAGTTGCTACTCAGTTAATGCCCACCTCGACGTCCGTGAGTTGCATCAACAACACTAGCCTTCTCTCACGCAGTACATATCGAGAAGCGCTTTTCGACAGTCCTGATGGCAAACGCAAGCCCTCAACAAGCTCCTTGTCTTCACTTTGTCCAGGTGTGTGAGAGACGCTTCATTTGAGTTGCCGTCCAAGTGTGGGTGGTTGGAGCTAATTATCGATACTATTTTGGGGGTTCCTTGTTATAACTAGAGTATAATATATTTACCTATACTATTTTTGGGGGGGGGTCCTCATTATAGCTATGGTACAATGGGCCCCAAATTATTAAGGTATGAAAGTACCCGTATAGATCCCTTATAGTAACCCTTATAGGCCCCATCAAAGGAACCCTATTCTGATTATGCAGATCTCTCCTTCTGAACTCTGAGAGAGGGTCTGTGAGTGTCACGAAACACGAGGATGCGGTATAGGGTTCTCATTGAAGCAACTATAGTGATATTTGTTTCTGACCTTTGGAGACAGGTCATCTTGCATTCTAGGCCACAATGTCAAGCGCCGACGCCTCAGCTCCCATCACGAGGCTGCACAAGCATCCCTACTAGGGGGATCCTCGCAAAGGCAGCGTAACATACTGAGTCTTGGGGCCTCAGAACTGGTGGAGCGGCGATTCTCGAACTAAGGAGGATAGGACCAGAGTTGCGTTCATTGGATTTTAGAGAGGAAATGGGGGCGGCAGCTCGTGTAGCAGAGGCAACGCGGTCATGAAGAGACCGCCAAAGCTGTGTGTCGTGAAATCTCAGACTCTGCCAGGGAACAGTCGGCCTATCATTGCGGACTAAGACAAGACACACAAGCTGATTGGAACCTACCTAGTTAGGGGCCTACTACCTCCAATAGTTTCTGTGTGGGCAGGTTTGAGGCTCCTGGATTAGCGTTTCGGGTGTTGATGGGGGTGTACCGGTAGCCCGATGTCTCGCGCCTGAATGCCCTCTTTAACCTCTTTCCATGCTTGGCTTCGCAGTCAACTCTAGCGCCACTCCTGTGCGCTTGTAAGGAGGATCTTTGCACGTACGAGCAGCGACTAAGCAGAGAGATAGAGCAAGAGAGAGCGAGAGTTGCTGCAGAGCAGAGCGTCATATAAGCCGCAGATCCCAATACTGATTCACTACCGATGAGGCTTGCGACCCCTAAGACTCACAAGGTGCATCAAGTATACGGACTCGCACAGATCCTGATTCATTAACCCCCCCTTCCTTATCAGGGGGGCCGAATCTTGGCATCTCTTCTTCGATCCCGAAAGAGGCATGGAGGTCTACGAATCCGGTGGTTGCCACTCTCAGTCCTTCTTACGAAGAGCTTTGCTTCTCAAGGACAGCCCCGAAAACTTACCTTCGGTTAGTAGGGAATGGAAGAATGGTAGTAACAGTAGTTATAATTGTACCCCATTCTTCCATTCCCTACTAACAAAAGGTAAGAGAAAAGGCAAGGAACTCTGAATTTCTTCGGCCTCGAATACAGGAGGTGGAGTCTGAGAGGTGTGAAAAAGCGCAACAGAGTTTTTGGTATGCCTCAAGAGAGGCCAGTCGCTGCGCATATAGGAGAGGGGAAGTGCGAGAAGGGTTCTTGCGCTTCCATCTAGAGAACCCATTTAACAGCTGTGCACTTCCGCTGGGTTTTGAATGCCGCTTGCAAAATGGCTGTGGTATGCCGTGTGTCCTTTCGGTCGTGGGTTGTGATGTTGCTATCGTTACCTGATAGACTTGTGGTGGACATGCCGACCTGCAGGCGGAAAGCCGTGTCTCATGGAGACTCCGAGAGGATGTGCTGCCGTTCCGACAAGATCAACTCTGTTGCAATGTTGGAAGTAGAACGACAGTCTCCTCATGCACTGGCAGTAGAGTAGACAGAAGCCTGGTATTGAACATTTCTACTTCATGTATCAATTTCACCTCTGCTGCAATTTGGTTCCCAAGTCTCAGACCTTGTCGTAGCCAGTCCATGAGCTGTTCCAACACTACTTCTGAGGGCTCTTTCATATACTTACACTGTAATGCTACCGCAAATCAATTTCAGAAATCATTCTAGTCCCTGCCATAAACCCCCATAGATCCCTCATAGAACTTCTGCAGATCCCTTGTAGTCACCCTAGTCTTATTATCCTCCTCCCATCGTCCTAGCGAGACGATGTCCGCCCTTCAGCTCACACAAAACCGCAGCCTTGTGTCCAGAAAGATCCAAGCTTAGAACTCAAGAGCTGGATTCGAATAATTCGCGACAATATGCCCCCACAGTTTAACTTTGTGTATATATATATATATATATATACATACATATCCATGTATATATAGATGTACATATGTATGTTTATGTGTTTATATACCTTTAATAAGCATGCTTCCATTCTTTCCCCCCGAAACAACACCCTACTCTGGTAAGGCCCCAACAATACACACCAGACCCCGAATCGTTACCATAAGGTGCCAGCAACGGCTGCGTGTCAAAGCAAGTTACACTCTTACAAAGGTCTGTGCAAGGACACAGATCGGCTGGCCTGGTCTCAGGCTCCTACGGGGAAGACCCGATGGGCAGACTCCGGGTCTATATTACCTGAATAGTCAGTAATAGTGTTCCCTCCCCTAGGGTGTGTGTATATATATATATATATATATATATAGCCCTGTTCTCATGATTAAGGCCGCTACATTGCAGGACCTGTGGGTTGTTTCAAGGCTTGCATTTTGTTTGGGTTTCAAAGGCAAATAGGGGAACCTAACATAGGCTCCAATTCGCAGTGCAAGCCAAGAATATCGGATGTCGTTGGCTGGTTCACAATATTGATGATTTCACCGCTGAGCAAATATTAATGTGGCTTATTTGGATACGTATGTTACGACCACTTCGCAAGGCTCTTAATCGCCTGAGCTGTTCTGGGCCGGGAAGCCTATCAGCTGAGATGGTGATGTTGTGGAGTTTCCGTCGTTTTCCTTGTTGAGACATCCTGTCAATTGCTTTGACCTACTGTTCTTTCCTTCGATGTCCTCTTTGCAGTGGTATCTTCTAGTTGAGATTCATGGTTGTTGGTTTATGCGCTTCTTTCTTGCTGGCATAGGGGGCTTCAGGACAGACCGCAGGGGCCCCAAGACACTGAAAATGCCTTCGCTTCGCATTTCGGCAAGCCCAGCGTGGATCGGTGTAGGCATTTGGCGACTCAAGAAGATCCTCAGGAGCCAGAGGGCATGTATGTACAGGCAGGCCATTTGGGAAAGTGAGAGTGCGCCAGTGGCAAATTTCTAAGAGCACGATGCTTTCCACAGGAAGCTGACAGAAGGCAGCCTGTGTGTGGCAGCCCTGGTCGACGGACTCTGCTGGCACTGCAGCTCAAGAGTGCAGCAGACGAAATCACAAACAGGTAGATTAGGACTGGGTGTTCGGATTGGCCTACCTCCTCCGGGAGGCTATTCCTGAAGTTCCGACAGCCTAACAGCGAGTGGACACCTGTGGGATCCGGATCCTACAGGTGCAAAGACGCATCGTTGCCGCGGAACCGAATAAAAAGGAATCCTCGCATGACCACCGTTGTTTTTCGACATCGGGTCTTCTGATTTAGTACAGTACACAACGACACACCACACCGCCATGAACTGCCAATACAATGTCCTGGTGGGTGAAGCACTATGCCAGAAGCGCCTCGTGCAAATTACTGATTCTTGCTGTGGTCCATGTCGGACGGTGCTGCAATGTCACACTACCCTACACCACGTTTAATGCAATCTTCAACACCGTTTCTTTTTCGGCCTCCAGTAGGGTATGCTGGCATGGAAGGACGCTGCGGTTTTGGAACTGGTTATGGATTTGATTTGACACTGCGAGCTTGTTTAATCCTGGTCTCGGGCTGTAGGATCTTTGGAAGCTGTGCTTAAGGCTTGTACTCACTGCCCGTGAAGTCATGACGTTCGGTGCTGTTTGTTGTGCTTTCTAATCTTGTCGCAGGGCTCTGGGGCTTCAAGATACTCTTGCGAATTTGTTAGTGTATTAAGCCGTGGTGCTCATTTGTCGAGGTGTGATGCACTGCAAGGAGGAAGAGTGTCATGGTACATTGGTTTCGTCGTACATATACATAGGAAACACATGTATGTATATGCTTCTCTATACGTGTGTGTGTGTAAATGTATGTGTATTTACGTGTATATGCATATATATATATATATATATATGCATATATACGTATACATTTATTCATTTGGTTAGCTGTTTGTTTATAAGATGTGTATGTACATATACACATGTGTACACACACATATACATGTACGTCGTACGAATACATCTGCATATAGATTTCGACAAGCACGGCCGAGTATTGTGGACGCTGGGCCGCATGATGTTATGAGTCATGAGGACCGTCCTAAAGGTGACCAACGTATGCTCCTTTCCGCACGTCTGCAGCCGAAATCCCGACAGAACTTTCGACAATCCAAAGCCTCGACACCAAGTGACAGCTAACTTCAAACTCTTCGGGTTGAGAATCCATGGACCGAAGGCTTGAAATTTCGAAACTCCTTCTCCAACCCGAACCCCTAGTCGCCCGAAACGCCAGAATGCGACACTTCAGAACCCTGGACTTGACAGCAGAAACCGGGAAGCCGAAGCGAAGCCTTTTGGAATGTGGGTTTCGAGCGCCTGCAACAAGAGCCTAAGCAAACGCAAGAGGCCATTAAAAGCCGGAGCCAAAGCCCACAAGTGTTACATTGCACTCTTAGCATTATTATCACCACTATGATCATTATCCGATCACTACTATCATTGCTATCATTGCCATTACTATGATCATTATCCTATCACTACTATCATTGCTGCTGCTCTCGCGCAGCATGCTCCGTTCCTACGCCTGGCGGACTGCTCGGTGCTGGCCGGGGCGACTCTGGGGCCGATCTTCGGTGGGATTTCAGGGTTCGAATAATTTGGGTGGTTGTCAAAATCATGATCCCTTTTGGGGTCCTTATTGTTATTTAGGGTACCCAAAAAAGGGCCATAATTTTGAATCATGTACATCGAAAGCTTATTGGGTTTAGGGGTTAGAGTTTACTTATAGGCCCATCCCTGAACCGTTTTCAGTATACTATCCCTGAGCCTAAATCGAAGATCACGAGACTTGGAAAATAATCAATTAATTGTGATTTTGAAACAATAGGGCAATCATAGGCATCAACGTTCCAAGTTATGGTAGTCTCATGCAAACTCGCCACTACTTCTTGCCACGGCGAGGAATTGTGCGCTTGCAGTGGCTACCGTGAAAGCAAGGGATATTTTGTTGGTTCCTGAAAAGGGGGCTATACGGCTGCTGCAAAACGGGTGGTTATGGGTTTCTAGGATTTTAGTAAACGGGCCTTGTGGCGTGGTCGACATGCTATCAGAGGCTTCCGGGTATCGCTGGTGGGCGTTGTGGCAGCTCTCCTGTGCTTCCATGCGGTAGCCCACGATCATTGCGCCCCATCAGCAGCCTCTTGCCTTCGCCGACACCACGCGAGCACTCAAGGTACCACCACGCTGGTCGAACCAGATCCTCCGTGAGAGCCTTGCTTCTGGTCAGGATTCCACTGCAAACAGCGCCGTGCAGCTTGGAACCGGAGTAAGGGGAGGAAAGCTTGTACGTCGTGGCCTGCATCGCCCTCGTGGAGACCGGCACGCTGCACCCACACATCCCTCCCCCCACCCCCCGGCAACGCACTGCTCCTCTTTCTCGCTGAAGTTGTACTTTCCCAGACCCCGTACGGCCGTAAAGGATCTGAAATCATGCTAGGAGACCCTTAAGGCCTTTAGGATCTGGATGATCGCAGGGATCCTTAGGGGTGTAAACCCTGCCAGTAGCAACCGCCAAGTACTTGTGAGACCTGAAGTTCCCGAAACCCCAAATCCTGTGTCCATGGGCCTAAACCCAGCTTGGGCCTTGAACCCTAACCAAGTAGTAGAGTAGGTGACCTTTAACCTCTTTAGGGCAGTATAACCTATATATAACCCATGTATACTCAAAAAGGTTAACCTTTACTTTTCCAGGATACCCGACAAGTAGGCTAACATGGGCCCCGCAGCCGCAGCTGCTCCGTGGACTATAGTTTCTTGCGAATTAGCTTGGGAGTTTCCGAAAGATAGGGGTACTATATTTGGGGGGCCTTATAATGGGGATCCTGCTATTTTAGGGTACTATATGAGGGTCCCCTATTTTCGGAAACTCCCGCTTGGCTCAGCCCCAGAGCGTGCAGAATTCCTGGCCAAACTTGCAAGAAGGTATACTGATGCATGAGACCATCTCGGAGATGCCCGTCGTAACCGTAAACCTTGAACCCCATAACCCTCGAGCTCCAAGCTTTGCACTTGTTTGGGCGGTCAACGTACGCTGCAGCCGCGACAGGCCTGGTGTTGCCAGGGCTTTACCCCAGCGATGCTTGAGGCCAGCCTGACCCTCTCTGCTTCCGGCATCAACAGATTCGTCTTTCAATGATGTTCTGATGGTTTTTTGAATCTCTACTTAAAAGATCATTCTTTCAACGTTGCTAGAGTTTTACTATGTGATTTAGGGGCTTGTCAGAGGCCCCATTGCTGCTATTCACGGATACCTTTATCAGGGTTCTATGACCCAATATGAGGGTCGGAACAATTTCAACTGGTGTCCACCCTCAGTCCTTGCTATAACTGTAGTACAGCGTACCAGTAAACGCAATTCAATTCGCTGTGGACCCGGGGTACGTCTGCTGATTGTGCACAAGTCTCAGGCTGACCAAACCCCGAAAAGTCTGCCCTCACGGAAAACGTCAAGAAGCCATAATAAAGGGAATTCCCAAAGCATATATGTTTCTGAATGTTTCGGTGTCTTAAAACACAAACCCAAAAGTCTTAAGCAGGTGGGGTGACGACCCAAGGATTTTGGATTTTGTGCCCAATGGCTGAGGACTCAGGAAGTCACATGAGGGTTTCACGAAACGAGGGTACAATTCGAGCACTTATGTGTAAGGGAATCCTACTTGAAAAAACACTTTTCTGACATCCCACATCCTCGGCACCGAACATGTTTCCACGCTGCTTCGGCGCTTGGCTAAAACCCTGCTTGGCATAGGGGACTTGCAACAACGAAATTCAAAAATGGGTTTCTTGTACGGAGACAGACTATAATGGGCTACTGAGGCTCAGTGTTAAACCCCAATATTCCTACCCTATATTTTTGAGGCCTCGCCCGGCCCCGGCACGTGGCTTCTGCGTGCACGTGCACCACCCGCAGGACACCCCCAGGGTGGCAACTTTCAGATTCATGTCCAAGGTTCTTACGAATACAAACACTGACACTCACACTAGCACTGAGACTAGTACTAACACTGATACTAATTCCAATACTAGTTCTAACACTCATACTTACAGCTGGGTCTTCAAACAGGCGGCTGGCACCTGACGAGTAAGTGTAGTGTAGGGGCAAAAAGTCAGGGAGCCTCATCTACCTAAACCCTAACCCTAGTAGGGCACTTATGACTTCTCTGACTTCCTTGTTGCGTTACCTATACTATTCTGGGGGCTCCTGATTATAAGTATAGTATGATACTAAATGGCCCCAAAACCCTATTCTGCTTGTTGTGGCTCCTGATATTAGGCGCTTGACCAACAAACCCCTTCCCGCGCTGAGGAGTGTACTCGGGCTGCTGAGATTTGGCCTTTCAGGAAGGGGTCGATACCCAGGGAACTGGCAGGAGACCCAACCAAGCCTTACAAAACACTCACCTGCAGCCCTCATAGTAGTTTACAGGAACACACATGTTACGCTTCAGAGCGACCCTACTACTCTCGTTGTTTCGGTGGGCTGTGATGTCGGCTGTTTCGGTGGAAGATCGCGTCTCACAGACATGTCAGGCTGCGCCAGCTGAGATCATGGCTATATGCTACACCTAAACCAGACAACCTCACCCAAAAAGCAAAAGCCTAAGCTCCAAAGCCCGAATGCCCCAACCCTAAACACAAACCATGAAGACTGAACCGTGCTGTTGCAGTTTCCACCCATTTTTCCCATTATCCATCCTTTGCACCCGGCCGCGTGAGGAGCCTGAGACAGATGAGGTCAAAGCCCTCAAGGCCCCTGCCATGCAGTCCATCAGGGCCCCAAGGAAGTTTTGGGGGCTCCCAATACAGGTGGCTCAGTCAAGGCTTATGGAAGTTTAGTCGGTTCTTTTGCAGAAAGGCTGCTGCACTATTGCCTTGGGCACCCCGACACCGAAGATCAACAGTGGCCTCCCAGCATGGAACTTGGTGAAACCACAGTCTCCAAGTTCCAAAGATGGCTCAGGTGAGGACTACACAAAAGGGGTTATATATGGGGTAACTATAGCAAAAATTATTGATAACCCCAATTAAGGTACTTATAACCTTACTAAGTCCCATGATCCTCCAAGTATACAAAATGCCGAACCCAAGCTCTGCGACGCAGAGTCCACTGAACCCTCGACAAATCCGTGCCAGTTCTCACAAATATCGTCATTGAATCCGTGCGCCAAGCCAGAGATTTGTTGCAACAGGCTCCACTCTCCTGAACCCAAAGCTAAACCCCGAAGCACGCCGAGTATCCCAACAAGTTTCCTGAAGGTAAGCTCAAAACCCTAAACCCCTGAACGCCTTTATTGACTCAATCTTCAGCCTAAACTCGGAAACAGTAAACCCCTAAACCGGATTTTGTAACAAAAGTGCCTTGATAACTTACATCGGGTTTAGAATGGGTTCGCTTTATTCTCATTCTAAGTTGCCCACTCCCCCTCCTTTCAGGCAGCAGCGCAGAAGCTTTTGGAGGAGCCAAAACGCGCTCTGACTGTAGGAAGCGTTGAAGAAGGGCTTATTAGGGCGGTAGTTTCATGGTTTTGGATGTCAAAGGGGGCTTAATGGGTTGTAGTAGGGATTACACTGTTAGCACTAGGAAGCGTATGAGGCAATCCTACACTCTTAAGCAGCCTTTCTGGCTTCTGATGCGCGCACGGATGATAATGGCAGTTTGCTGCAGCAGCTCAACCTCAAAAAAGCTTGTGATAGTAACGTGAACTTGTTGAGTTAATGCTCGCCAATCGGTTTCTCCAAACTATGTATGGCGATTAGGAACGCCCTACACCCGAAACTCTTATAGAACTTCTGTAGAGCCCTTGAAAGGAACCTTTTTTAGGAGCCTTGTTCATGTGTTTAGGGCCTGGCTGGAGGATCATGGGATCTGGTAATTAGGTTCATGAAAAAGGTAGCCATAGTTCTACTTGCTTATAGCCCCAATTAGGAGACTTAGAACCATACTTACTACGTCCCATGATCCTCAAAGTAGCCTGCAACACCCCAGGAGCTCGGCTAAGCTCAGAGGTGCATCTTGAAACTCCTGACGTGTAGGCGCGTCTTGAGAAAGAGGACCACATTTTAGCATAGCATAGTGTAGTAAAGCATAGTGTAGTATGTTATGGTATAGCATGCTGTAGCATAGTACAGCACATTCTTCAGAATGACATGAAAGAATGAGCTTCAGAAACATCCTAGAAGTCTCACGCCTTTGCAGCACCCTAAACCCTAAACCCTAACCCTAAAAGTGTCCACGAGATGAGCCTTTCTTCAGGACCCCGCACTGGCAGCCAAGGTGCAGCAAGGGGCAGAACGAAAATGGCTGGTGATTTCGGATCTGGGACTTTAGATGTGGGGGTCTGGGATCCAATGTTGTGTATTAAGTTTTATGGGCTATGCTTTGGTGTTTCAGGTTTAGTGCTTGGGCCTAACTTGCCGGAAACAAGAGCCTGAGCCCTAGTCGCAACATTGCTGAAGAAAGAAAGAAGCCTCTGAAAAGTGGGATGAAGGTAGGTCGGATCATCCACCAGCGGGCTGCCACCAAATTTCCTCTTCGACGGCTTCGGTCGAATAGAATGCAAACAGATCAGAATACAGAGACCCGAATATGGTCGCAATACTCAGCAGCAGGGTTCCTTACCACAGTTCTACAGGCAAAAACACCCCAAAACCCCATTCTACGGTTAAGGCGCCTATGTTGCGCGATGGTCCAGCGCCTGCTCAACAAACTTGCTTACGAGACCTGCAGACTCGAAGTATTCCACTCCACAACAAGGCTACTATCAGGTTCTTTTGAGGGTATAATGTGGGCATCATCAGCTGAAGCTTTCGCATGCTGGTCACGGCGGATGTTGCGCATGCTCTTGTGCCAGTGGTGTTATGTTGGTTCAGGCGCAAGTACACCCTGCAAGGTAGGACCCTCTTTGTCGTGCCATCCAAACACCTCAATCTCAACTTGGACCATCAAGTCTCATCAAAAAAGCGACACTTTGCATTCTTGGCCATGCTCGCCGAGTCGAGTTTGTAGTCTCATGGTTCTGCCGCCCGAAAGACTCCCAAGCCCGTATGCGTCTTTGGAAGACTTCCTGCACGAGGTCGCCAAAACCACGGCTGCCGCGGAGTTTCTGGAGCAATGCGAGCCTGAAGCTTAGATTTTGCTTTGGCAGACATAGGCCTGACCTTAACCCCAAAGAACCTGTCATAAACCCCTAAAAGGAACTCTATTCTAATTAGTAAGGCCCCCACATGCGTAGTTCTCTAAATTTGGGTGCCTATTTTACAGATCCCAAGTAAAGAAAATCGGCTCGCTTATAAAGAGGACTCTAAATGGGATGCTAATTTAGAGAACTACCCATATATAGGCCAGACCTTAACCACAAAGAACCTGCCTTTCTTCTATAACTTGCACAAGGAAGTCATCATTAGAAGCCCGTCCTCATAGGGTTCAAGAAATAATTACGACATGGTTTGGCAGAATCCTGCGCTGTAGATCTTTTGGCTCAGCAACACATGACCCATTGCAGGTCGACAGATTGCAGCGAGGTTGCGAAGTCTATGACTCTGCTTCGGTTCTTCCCAGGTTTCTGCCTGCACTGCACAGAAGCATGTACATGCATAAATGTATATACACACGCATCATTTGTGTGTATACAGTACATAGACATGTGTATATAAGATATATGTATAGTGTATACATACATGTCTTTATGTCTCTATGTATGTATATATGCACTGTATGTATATCGAAGAAATGTTGATTTGCTGCTTTTGTCTTCCCCAGGGCCGCTGCTGCAGACTCGGAGCAAGCAGAGGCCTCGAGAGCAGCGCCCCAACATGAAAAGCGTAATATTGGGGTCGAAATTAGAAGCTGTATTCCCTGATGGCCCGTGTATACTTCTGCTCACGAATCCTCAGGGTTGTTTTTCTAGTTATACACAAAAAACAGGCCCAAACCCTATTGAGAGTATTGAGGCACCAACAATTGGTTGTGAGCACCGGTGCAGGTGCAGGCTTCTGAGTGGTCTCGTCGGATGAGGATGTCTGGTTTTTTCAGAAGATGCTTTCAAATGGGAAGCTCGAGTCATCGATTTTCTGACGGGGGTGTTCACGGAGCCTTCCACTGTGTATCGTGAAAGCTCAAAGAGGGAGCATGGGAGCCCACGGAGAAAGATTTAGGAGACCCCTGTTTGGGGTTCGGGTTTGTTCTTTCACCTGATGCTGTTCCCTGCTGAGTGAGAGGGGTTCACAGCCTCAGTCTTGCAACATTTTGATGAGTCGAGGCTTGCAGGATGTTGACTGTACGGACGCTGCGCTTTCCTGATGAACCCTGCCACTTTTGTGCGAACTGTGGAAAGAACGGACCGGCACGCTTTGACAGCGCCCCTGTGCCCCACAATCCAGCGTACTTCGGATCCGACATGACACATAAGCCACAGCCAGCATGGGCTGCTCAGCATGGGTGATGTTAAGTATGGAGTTAGGTTTCTAGATGTACGTACGAAACCCCTTTGTGGACAGACTTTGGCGACGATGTGCTCTACTGCTTGATGCTGAGCCCTCATTAACCACGACCCCTGCGTTCACAACAAGCATAGCAGGAACCGCTCCTTATTGCGACAGGTTCACTCAGAAGGCGTTCCCATGAAGTCCCGGAGTAAACACTCCGCTTCTCTGTGGTCACCACCGCCAAGAATGCGGCGGTTCAAAACAAAGGAAGCACGTCTCACGCGTCAAAAAAACGATGGTTGGGGGCAGGCCGCTGGAACGGACAGGGCCAAGTTAGGGTTTGCTTGAAAATAGGGACCCAAATATAGTATCCAGTAGGTTCCTCATTATAAGGACCCCAAAATGAGGTACTCCCAATTCCTTTTCCGGAGTTGTTTTCATCGAGATCCTTAGGTTCGGAGCTTTTACAGGTCAACTTCTTCTGTGAAAATGTCCGATCACTTGCAGTCCGAGGCCTGAAGGGAACCCCAAACCCTACAAAATAGTAGGTCATGTCCCGGTCATAGAAGGTTACGACCCATGCCATAGTAGGGCTTCGGCTCCAGAATAGTAGGTCATGACTCCAAAATTGAAGGGTAATCCGAAAGTAGTACGGTTTAGGATCCACTTTTCCTGCGTGCGGAGGCTCCTCATCCAACATTCCGCCAGCTGGAGGTCAGCTTGGGCGCTCACTGGCAGTTGTGGGTGGACAAGCTGCCGCTGTAATCATGACTCATCGCACCCCCTGCTCTGCTGGTCGCTATAGGATGAGTATCTCCTTAGTCCACGTATGACCTTAATATAGTGTACCGCAAAACCCAAATTTAAGTATTAAGGTCGCTACACCATAGGTTGCAGGGAGGTAGTGGCGACACTGTTTCAGCCCGCAGTTATGGTGCAAAACTGCTGGTGCTGGTCTCTCGCTCTCTCTCTCGCTCTCCCACTCTTTCTCTCTCCTCTCTCCTTTCTGCCCATAGTAGTGCCACCTTGTCCTTGTTATTGCTTTCAAACTCTCATTTAGTCTCTCTCTCTCTCTCTCTCTCGCTCCCTCTGCTATGTGCAGTTTATCTGCTTCTACACAAACATAATATGGCTATGTGGATACACAGATGGGTAGCAGCACTTCCCCTTGTCATGTCTCGTGTGGAGTGATTCTGAGCTTGGAAACCCTAATCCTGACCTTGGCTACGTCTCTGATGACAGCGGCCTAGCAGTCCCAGCAGAAGGAGAGCAGTTATCATACGGGCCTTAAGATTTACCTATACCATTTTGGAGGTTCCTCATTATAAGTATAGGATAATGGGCACCATAACCCTATTCTAATAATTAAGCCCCTATATTATGTTTCGGTTCTTCACTGCACAGCTCTACTTCCTGCACAACTTCATCCCCTTCATCGGCTTTGGTTTCTGCGACAACGCTGTGCGGGAGCCCAGAACAGATTTCACGGAGTGCTGGGAGTTCCGCCATACCCTGAAATTAGGGGCAAAGCAAAGGTGTAGCCCAATGCGATATTACTACGAGGAGATGGTGATGGTGATGATCACGGCGCTGATTCTGATGATCAGGTTTGAAGCAGACACGACAACTCGAGCACACATCTCGGCACGCTAGTTTTAGTGTGTTGGCAGAAGTTTCTTTGCGACCAATGCTGTCAAGCCGACGGCGCGTCGACGATTCCGGCTGCTGCTGCTGTCTTCTGCGGCTGCTGCTGCCGATACGGCTGATGCTCCTCCTCTTCATGCCACACGAATACTAGTCCTGCTCCGAATCCTAGTCCCTGCCTTGTGTTGCTGGTGCTCGCGTTTGCATGAATACTCCGGGTCCAGTGACCACGAAGATACTACAGAAGCTTCCTGCCAGGATGAGGTCAAAAATTGTGCAACTCCAGTTCAACACCGAACTCCGATCCGATTTAGAACCTCTCCCGTCTGTACTCTGTCCTGCTGCTTCTTGATAATCACCCCATGTAGAAGCCCGAACAACCACCAAGAAATACTATTCTGTAGGGTACATTCTCTCCCGAAACCCTATTCAAGCTATGCAGGCCCTAGATTTGCGCTCAACTCACGACGCGAGGGGCCGCACCCAACCTGAAACCTGCCATCGCAATCGGAAGTCGTGAACGCCGAGAAACCCCCTAAAAACCCAAAACTCCAAAACCTTAATTGAAGGAACCCCACCCCTTCAAGGGAACCCTGATCTAATTTTAAAATAGCTTTACAGAGGAACCCTTTGAAGGAGCCCCCCCCCTTCAAGGAGTTCCCCCTTGAGCTAATTCTGCTCAGATCATGATCCTCGCTGGCCTGGCCCTTACAGAAGACTTTACTGGGGGGTCTTCATTTACAATGACCCTGTGGGATGGTTATTGGATGTGGGAGTTTCCGAAAATTAGGGGCACCTTATTTTGGGGTCCTTATAACAAGGATCCTAAATTTTTGGATACTATATTAGGGTCCCCTATTTCGGGAACTCCCATTTGAGGCTTTCAGGAATCAGCTGCAGTGGTTCAGGGTTTTCAGGGGTCTTGGAAGTTGTCTGTGGGTCCTTTGCCGCTCCGGGCCGTGTGGGTGCTCTTTGGAAATCTGGTCGAACCTGGGTAGTAAATGCTACATCTAGCACCACCACCACCACCACGACCGCTATGACTACCACTACGACTACCACTGCTGCTACTACTGCATTTACTGCTTTCAACTGCTCCTGCCGCTATCTATTCAACAGCTTCAGAGCCCAAACCTTACCTTTGGTTAGTAGGGAATGGAGGAAAGGGGTACCATTATAACTACTATTACTACCATTCTTCCATTTCCTCCTAACCCTAAACCCTAAACCCTAAACCCTAAGCCCTAAACCCTGAGCCCTAAACCCTAAACCCTATTAACCAAAGATAAGAAAACGCCCAGCTCTGAGGCGATTACATCGATGCACGGCTCGGGCTAACCCTCGGGCTCAGTACCATGGCGGCGGCGGCCTGGGGCAACACCTTCAGGCGTGATATACCGCTGTTTAGGGTTTACGGTTAGGGGTCCTTAAAGGGCTCTTTAAAGGGATCTATAGGGTTCCTTAAAGGGATCTATGGGGTTTAGGGTTTACGGCTTGTGCCGACAAAAGCAGTCTATGATAGGGCTACTACGAAGGGCCGGTACCCTACCTTCAGGCCAGGAAAGGAGGAGGATCGGTTTCTGTAAGGATCCTTGCGTAAACGGAACATTTATGTTTTCGGATTATGGCTTCTTTGATAGAGGGATCTCCTGGCTTGAGGGGTCAGGGGACTTAGCATTGTAAGTACCATGAGACTTCGGATAACCCTACGCCAGGCAACTTCAACCTAGCGTATAGACCGCTTCGTACGTGCCCCGATCCTAGCTGGCTTTTTTCAGGCCTCTTGCGAAAGGCTCTAAACCCTGGGCCTTGAAACCCTAGAGCCCGAATCCCGAAAGCCCGAAAATATCCAAAAAGCCTGAGCCCCAAAAGCCTCTGACACAGCACAACTTCGAACAAAAGTTACTTTGGCATCCTCATCAAAAGAAACTGCTGGACAATATGAAGAAGCCCCTCTGCTATGACCCAATCAACACGCCCTGCAAAGCCCTGTCAAGAAGCCTTCGAACGCCCTTCCCAGAACCCGAAAACCTTGCAAATGCCAGAAAAAGCGACAGAAATCCTCAAAACAAACCCTAAAACCCAACACAAAGAGCCGCGAAAAGAAGCGGAAGCTCTGTTGCAGTGATGTCATCGGGCTTTGGATCTCCGGTTTCATCGAGACCTTCGTGGCCTCGCATGGGGCTTAGAGGTGTTGGGCCCGTTGTCTCTGTGCGCAGGTCGTTACCGTGTTTAGGGTGTTCAGGTTTTTGGCCGTTTAGGGCGTTTAGGGCTTGAGAGTGAGGGGCAGTTTGGGTTTGGGGGGACCTGTTCGCCTTTCTTTCTCCGCTGTCTTCTCGCGCCAGCAAGTTCAAACGTAACAGGGAGAGCGAGCTTCAATGATCGGATGTTTGTCCTTGGCGTGGGCCCCATGTATAGGTTTGAGATTATACACCAGAGCCATATCTTACGAAATTGGGGCATGTCATAGGGAGGCTCAGAAAAAATGCGGGGGAAGGGGGCGTGGGGGACTATTCTTCCTTACATCCAGCCAATATCAAGTGAGGGCCGCTTACCCCCCTTCCCCCTACCCCGCCCTAAGGGTCCTTATTATGACCGGGGGCAAGTTCTCACTTCAAGGACTGGGTTGCCACACCACAGCTTGACGAGTGGGCAGATGTCCTGAGCTTGGGAGATCCGTGCTGTTGGGAGCAGAAGGGAAGGGCTACGTTAGATAAAGTTCCTAGACCCAGACCCCCGGCAGGATCCAAAGAGTGGATCCCTCAATGGGGGTGTCTATAAAGTTCCCTTAGTAGTATAGGGCCCCATATGAGGGATCTACATTCTAGATCCTCCCGGGGGTCTGGGGAAGGCTCCCCATACATGTTCCAGGTTATACGGGTTCATTGCTTCGGGTAACCCGCCGTTCGTGGGCAAGTGTGAAATGGACTGGCACAGACTATAACAGTTATGATGTGTTATACTATACTGGGTTAACTGCATTATGCTATACTCTGTTGTGATGTTTGGGCATGTCATGCAGAAGCCGCTGATGACCTGGACACTTTCGCAGAGCAACTACTTGACGGTGGGGGTTTCGTGGCCTCAAGCAAGCTCGGTGCTTGTGTTCAACTTTTCACGATCGCTTTGGAGTGAGGTCATGCCCGCACATAGGGTACCTCATCATATGTATAGTATACCTCAAACCCGTTTCGAGAGATCCAGATTTTGAACTGTATAAATCCTCGGCTCCACATTTTGAGGCACTGCTCGACTCGTCTACTTCTCTATGATCATTGCTTGGAGGATCATGGGACTTCGTAAGTAGGGCTATAAGCACCCTAATTGGGGATCGCAAGTACTTGTAAAAACAGGTACCTTACAAACCTGGTTCCTAAGTCCCATCATCCTCCAAGTATCGATCCCAGAACTATCATTACGACAAAAACGGGAGTTCCCGAAAATTCGAGATACCGTATTGCGGGGTCCTTACAATCAAGATCCTACTATTTAGGGTACATTACGAGCCGCAAGTGCTCCCAAGGATCGATTGGATACTGCCCCCACTCTGCAACAGTGTGCTAATACTTTTAGTGTAATTTGGGGGCTTTAAATGATTACCAATACTAGTTTGGGGGCTCCGTTTTGAAATTATGGTATATTGGGCCCCAAAACCCTTGCATACAGCCAGTGTTAGGACCCCCTAAAAACACACTTACAGCGTGGGGGCAGTACCCAATGGATCGAATGCAGGGTCTTTTCATGAAATTGTGCAGAGGGTTCCTGCAGAGGGTTCGCTTGATAGAGTTGTATCAGGATCTTTTGGGCTTTTAGGATACACGGGCCTGAGTGACTACAACAAGGTGCTGAAAAATTCTGCGAAACAATGGCACAAGTCCCTCTAAGAAATGCTGTAATAATGGAAAACAAAGCACATGTGGTGAATCAAGCTCACCCACAACATTTTTCAGTTCTGGACTATTCCTCAAAACCATCGAAACCCTGGCCATGACACCTTCCACCAAGAAGTATCATCTCCGCGGTTTTTGTAGATTTCCAATTTGGGTTCACTCGGACCAGCAACTGTTGGTCATTCTGAACACTTGGAGGATCATGGGGGACTTAGTAAATAGGGTTATAAGCAAGGTAACTATAGTCATAATTACTTATAACCACAATTAGGGTGAACACTTCGAGGATCATAGAACTTATTATAACTCCAGTTAGGGTACTTATCACCTTACTTGCTAAGTCCCATGATCCTCGAAGCAATCACGAATGAGCCGCAGGAAGAAGCAGAATCCCTGGAAGCCTGGATCCCAAACCCGAGAAAAAAAACCCAAATCCTGAACTCAACACCAACTTCCCTGTGGGAGTTTCCGAAAATTAGGGGCACCTTATTTTGGGGTCCTTATAATAAGGTTCCTACCATTTAGGGTACTACATTAGGGTCCCCTCTTTTCGGAAACTCCCACTTCCTTGCACAAGGGAGCTGTTGCAAGTCCGCATCGTCAAGAACACGTCGATGATTGCAGGCGACACGGCTGCCTATCCCAAGACCCCCTAAACCCCAAAACCCTAAACCCCAAAACCCTAAACCCTAAAACCCAAAACCCCAAAACCCTGAACCTCTGGACCCCTGGACCCCCTCCTGGGAACCCAAACTGAGTCAACGAAGCCACGGAGACAGACTTCAACCTGAAGCCCTGAACCCTAATGTAGGAACCTGATTACGAAACCTTGGGCCCTTATTAAGGCTCCTTATATGAATCCTACTATTTTGGGGTTATACGCCCAGGTTTTTTTCAGGTTCCTACATTATAAACATTAACCTCCAAATCTGTAATCACAGACTGGTGGCTCCAAACTGGGGTCCCCTATTCAGGAGTCCTCCTGATAAGGCTACTACGTTTTAGGGTTTGTATTCAGCAGTGCACTCATGCGCTACGAATCCCACCAACCCAGAGAGCTCATGATCCCGATGCACTCCGATACACCTCAACGAAGGAATATAACATCGTCGGGGGTCATTATTAACTTAAGGTATTTCCCCACTGATGGAACACACCTTAATTCGTGATGTGGAGCAGCCCTGGTATATCATTTATTGTATAGATCCTGAACTCGGTGTTACAGTTGGCTCTGTAGCCTTACGGGCCGGTCCAAGCTGAGGGATCTCCCTTGGCTGCATCCTGGGGATGTTTCCTCTCATCTACCCAGAGGCGAGTGGGGCGGGTGTTGGGGATTTGGGGTTGAGGGGTTTAGGGTTGTGGGGAACTACTTTGAGGGCTCTTTTGAGGATACTACACAGAGTCTGTCAAAGTTGCTAGAAGGGTTATGAGTCGGGCTTGAGATTATCCAAATAGGGAAGGAAGGCCATTTTAGAATTTCCCGAACACCTGTTCTAACTGTCAAGGCCCCTATTACAGGTATCCTTTTACCACCTGAGTTGGAGTATTGGGCTCCTTTCCATATTATGGATGCTGTCGCAGTTTTGTCCAGCATCTAAACTGTACTGCTTCAACCCTCCGCCCTGTTCTGCTCGCAAGCCCGCGGGGGTTTTTTCCTTCCGCATGCCGAGGAAGATGCAGGGAGCCTCCACGAAGCCCCAAATGAATGAAGAGCCTTAGGGTTTCTTAAGGGTTTTGGGGGTTTGGGGCTTGGGGAAGACGTGAGTGAGATGACAGCACCTTCGCAACAGGCTGGCAAGAAGGTGAGAGATCACGTATCAAACAAAAAACCATCAAAGATTGCAAGAAAAACAGAAATAGTGGGGCTAACCTGTCAGATTGTCGGGACTATAGGTGCCCAAGAGGATTGGGTGATCCAACTTAAGAGTTCCTGTAGTTCGGGCAGAGCTCCCAAGTTGAGAAATGCGCTAGAAGTCTTTGGTCAGCCGAATTGATGGGGACCCTTAGGGGGAGGGGGGTAGGGACTTATACTTCCTTAAATAGGCCTTATTAAGTCCTTATTATGGGTATCAAGGCCCCTACCCCCCTAAGGGTCCTTATGCCGAATCCACGAGTTCACGTTGCCTGCATCCTTAAATGTAGAAGTGGGAGTTCTTTTGAGACGCACCCCAAATGATGCACCGAAGTGCATGATCCCTCCGTGTCGGAGGACCAGCGAGTGGCTTGCGATTAGCCCCGAACCTGCTTGTAAGTTCCAAGGTCATCCAACCACAGCTTTACTCAAAGACTTGGAAATCCGCTAATCTCCGAAAACCCTCATCACTCCCTCTGAGGGATATCGGTTCTCTTCAGTTCTTGCCCCGCAGGACTGGCGCTTTTGGCCGTCTCGACATGACTTGGAGGCACAATCTCCCTTGGCATCAGGGCTCGAGGTCCAGGTGCGCCTTCATATTCAGCATAATTATGGCCCTTGCAGTTCGGCTTGTCAGTACAACCTTATCAAGGCCAGGCAACGACCTTCCACAAAGCTTGGGAGACAGTTACGTTCGTGGGAGTGGAGAGTTGGTTCCGCTTATGTCCCGTTGCTTTAGACCGAATTGGTGTGGGGCGCATGATGCAAGAATGAGCTGTCCGCCACATGACGGTCTGAAGCCTATGGCTGCAGTAGGAATGCGGCGTGCCGGAACCGAATCTCTCAGATTTCTGGGAGCTGGCAGTTTAATCAGACCTCGACCGCGAACTTCGAGACACATGGAGACAAAAGTGAGCTGTTTCCCATCCAGTTTCCCCAATCGACACTACGAACGAGTGCAAGAACCCCAAGAAACCAGAAACAACACAGGCACGGGCATCCACATGCAGCTCCGAAGCCCCCTGTGACCTGTGACATCGGGCCGATGCCAGGTTGCCCAAGAACACCTCGATCTCGAGTCTTCCTGGCTTCCTTCGTGGGGGCTTGACGATGTCTGTGTTTGTGTGCAATCTGGCTACTTGCCCCTGTGTGAGAGAGCGTGTGTGCCTGCTTGTGTGTGCAGGGTGTTCTCGGGAAGGTGTTTACTTTCTTCGCTGACTTGCGCATTTTCTTTCCTGCTATCTGTCAACAGAAGTCTGATGATCACTAGCGCTGTTGCCCTTGGCTCCTTGGGACTTGAGTCTTTGGTGTTTTCATGATATGGCGAAGGCCTGTCTGAAGCTGCCTGGACCAACTGGTGAGATCCTGCATTCTATATTATATGTAGGAAGTTACGAAAAAGGCCAATCATTTAGTACCCGAAATTGTGGGACCCCTGTTTCAGGGGCCCCTAAATGAGCTTTCGAAAGCCCCGCATGAGCAACAGTACCTCAAGCGAGTCTTCATAGGTGCGCCTTTAAAACATTGTCCAAGCTGCTTCTTCGTCACCACGATGCTTTTGGCAGGCCATCTCCCACAAACTGAGCAGCGGCGCGCCACAATGGATTCGCCACAGTATGGTGCAGTAGTCCATTTTTCGCCCGGAGTTGAAGTCGGCTGCATCATGGTATGCAGCAGTTTCGACCAGCATCTAGCGTGAGCCGAGTCAGACAATTAGGCTTCATAGACCCTAAACTCCAACTCCGTTTCGGGTGTCTTCTTCGGCTCACCAGAGAGTCTCAATCAACAACCCTCAGCGTCCCAGCGTCCGGCGCTCCCGAGCATAGGGGATGGACAGCTGTGTGACTGGTTCTGAAGTAAGAAAGGATACTTTTGGTTTCTTGTATTACAGGCGTTCATGAGGACTTAGAGGCTGTGTAGAGAGTTTTGAGGTTTGCATGTCGGTCTCTTGAATTGCGACATGTTAGCGGCTTAGCGTCTGTCACTCCAATGCTGTAGTCCGACAACATGTGTATATATATATATATACACACATATATATATATGCACCTATGTATCTATTTATGCGTTCATCAACTTATTTGCTGATTCATATACATAACTGTTTGTATATATATATATATATATATAGATATATATATAGAGAGAGAGAGAGTTTACCTTTTCAGAAGACAAATGCGGATATCACGACACCGTGTTTCAAGAAACTGTGCGAGGTTTTTCAAGAATAACGACAGGGCAAGTTCGGACATATGTTGGCACATGTCAAGAATAAGGAACCACGTTTTTCGGAAGCAACATCTGCACGTTGCATTTGGGTGTGGCTGCCTGGATGCAGCCGTGATAATTTCATGTCTGCATTCATTTCCGTATATTCTATATTCGTACAGGTCTGTAGTCTGTAGCAGGTAGAAATTCATGGAGACAATTCTCAATTTATCCCCTGCATGATGTCGTATCTACAAACAAGTATGCGCCCTACTTCAATACATGTCGCCATATGCATTCAGAAGGTGCGTAGAAATGCATGCGCATTCTTGTTGTCTTTCTTCGGATGCGGCTAGGCCATGGGCAATTGATTTGATCTGATGCACATGGTTTGGGATTGTGTGTGTGTGTGTCATACACAGTGATGTGCCCTTCTTCAAACAAGTGTAATACAAGTGACCGCATGCATCCGGATGGCATATAGAAATGCATGGCGATCCTGTGGGGGGGAGCTTCATTTTTATTTCCCTTCATCAGACCACGTCATCAATTTAATACCTTATTGTTTGTAACATGCTGATAGGGTGGATAACGCTAGTATAAGGCCGTATGACATCGGCCTGTGTATAACGGGCATACAGTGTACATGATTTGTACAGTATGTATATATATATATATACATGTGTATACATATATTGTGTATATCATGTATACGGACTGTTTATAAGATTGACACAGTATGTAACATAGAATATGTTTGTATAACCTTGTAATTTGTATAATGTATATCTTGCACAGATTGTGCATTATATTTACAGGATAACTGAGCTAATGCATATGATGCATATATTTTTCAAGAGCTATACAATACATAGATGGTATATAATGTACAAGAGAGCAGATAATGCGTACAATGTATATGCAGCATAAATGTTCGTATCATAGCTGTCGATTGCAAAGGTCCTGGCAGCGCACTTCGCTGAACGTGAGGGGTCGTCCCTGTCGTTGCTTTTGTCGTCGTCGTTACCAATGTCGTGGTCTCAGTCATTGTGAATATTTTGTCGTTCGTTGCAGCAGCTGTCATCATCGTCATCGTCGTCGTTGGTGGGGGCGGTGGTCTCAAAAGATTGGTGACACGAGGAAGCGAATCCTAGACTTCATCCCAAAATCCCTGGAACTATGCATGTAGTCTGTAAGGAAGTACCGGAATGTACAATTAAGTTTTCCTTGCTGCAACCCCTTCTTACAAAAACACGCGTCAACGGTTTAAGTCAAGCCAAGCCTATGCTACCTCCCTCCATATAAGAGGACCGCGTATTCAGAATACGGCAGTTGTTGGAACAACTCGTACGATTTGGTGTGAGGTCGTTGTTATCCGTATTTTTCAGAAGCTGGTTGGGAAAGAATATTTGGCCAGCAAATCACAAAAAAAATGTTAGGCTCTGCTATTGAAAGAAATGCTCGAACAAAAGCCTTGGAGATGACGTTGCGCAACTTGAGAGAAGTATTAGTGAGTGATAAAGCTAATTGTAGTAGTAATACAAATCATAGAAATAACGTGAGGGTCGGGTGTAGGGCTGTCAGGCTACTCTAAGATCGACCGAAATTTGACCAAGATCATGTGCAGGCTCAGAGGTGTTCCTTAAGAGTACTTCTCATGTCCAGCAGTTACTTTTCATTCGAAGTCGGCTCTTGATTTTCAAGGTTATGAAGGGTGTATAGCCAAACCCAACCCTCGAAAAGTAAAGAACCAGTCCAGAAGCACCAGTGGAGCGATATGCTTTGGCTGCTGTTGAAGCACAAGAGGCGTAGCCGCGATCGCAGGAAGCTATTGAGAATCATCTTCCTTTCCGGCCATGGGGGCCAAGATCTCGCTGTCCAGCAGCAGCGTGCACTCGCTGAAAATGTTTCGGGCGACATCTTCCTAAACATTCATGTCAGCCGCGATCCACCAAAGCTCGAGCTGCCTGCGTGACATTTGCAAACAATGTTGCCCCGAAGATACGCATGGAGTCCCCAATGGGCAGGCACAATAGCTGGTCTTTCTGCACGAACGAATTCGCTATGAAGTCTAGGTCAAGTAGTGTCACATTACAGCACATCGGTTCGTACCGAGCATGAGTATTTGGGAGGAGAGTCCCCCTGTAGTGCAACGTCGAATTTTCTCATGCACTGAGCGCTTCATTTGAAGGAGCGCCTGTCTATTTTCTTTGCAAAGCAAGAGAGGCCGATTGTCGATGACATGCACAGATAGCCCCAAAGTACGAGAACGAATCGAACGTCTTGAAGCCCCTGAACCCTCGAGCCCTCAGCCCCGGGAACCCTTGCAACAACAATCACATCGCCATCAACTGCCTCCTCCGTTTTCCAGGGAGGCTTTGCAGCGTGGAGTAGACGGAAAAGGTCCTTTTGCAACGAGCATCGCTCCAACATTCAGCTAGATTGGCTAAGAGGTACCGAGCAAAAGGCATCTGATGTACGCCTTTGTTTTCTCTATCGATATTGTCGATATTCGTTTTGATTGCTTTTGATGACAACAATGTCTGGATGCACCTGCTTTTGTCGAGCCCTTCACGGCGCCGACGACGTCTGTTTGCATGAGTCCTGGTGGCCTAATCTTCCCCTATGTATGTACATATCTGCAGATGTTATACAAACGGTGCAGGGTTTAACAACTTGGTGCTTTCAGGGTTTGGAGGCTGTGCCCTGGGGTTTGACAGTTGGGGAGTTTCCGGTTCAGGGTTTTATGCATTTTAGGGGTCTAGCAGCTCAAGGCCTTTAATATTCAAAGTCGAGGGTTCTAGGTCATGATTTTTGGTGCTCTGTTGTGCGACTCAGCCGTGCCTGCCAGCTTTTCCACGTCGAGGCCGCATCGCGGACAGGTTATCCGGGGCAGGCACCAAGGGTGCATTTCAATCAGATCCTTTCTTCTAGTCAGGGTTGCGTCATGAAGTTAGACCTGACACATAAACAAGGCGGTTTATGCGAATATAAAGAATGAATGTTCGCCACGCCAGCAAGGACTTCAGCTTGAGCAGAAGCTCCTGGAAAATTGCCTGCTCAGATAGGTTTCACGAAGAGCCGATGTTCAACAACATTCTACAAAGTGACAGCATCTAACGACATGTCTGCAGTGATTATGAGACGCCACGCTTATGTGGGGATGTAAACATGAAAGCGTAGACCTCGAAGCAGGGACTTATTAAGTAGGTAATAAGTAGGGTTATTATTGGGGTAACTCCATTTAGGGTACTTATAGCTCTACTTATAACCCACACGCGGTCACAGCGCCTCCGCGAATGACGCCGGCGCCCAGCTTCACCCGCTCCACACAGGCACTCGGACGGAGGGAAGGGGCCACGAATGCCGACGCGAAAATAGGAGCCCAAACAATGACCAGTTTTCTGCCTTCGGATTTTTTGTATAAACCTACCAAACTATGTTTGCAAAAACCCTGTTCTAATCCGTAAGGCCCGTATAGTATGGGCGGAGGCTCAGCGGAGCTACGGAAGCTTCAGGATGTAACTGCAGACATTCTTGCGCAGGCAGACCCTGTTTCGTCTTTTAAAATTTCTATACGGGCCTTGATAATTAGAACAGTGTTTTGGGATATCTTACAATATACCTCCCTACGCTAGACTTCCCAACAAGCTTTCGGCCCTCAAGGGTCCTTAAAGCCCCAAAAGCCCGAAAGCATCAAGACCCATTGAACCCTAAACCCCCCAAACCTTAAGCCCCTAAACCTTAAACCCTGAACCCCAAACCTTGAAGCCTGAACCCTAAAACCCTAAAGCCTGCCTTTGTCGGAAGCACGGAGGATGCCCCTCTCCGGCCTCGCCGAGTCTTGGGCGGCGCCCTTGCAGTCGCCGCCCTGCTGTTGGCAGGCCAGGCCCACTTGGAAGATCATGGGACTTGGTGAAACTGGATAAGAAATGAGGTAACTGCAGCACCGTGGTCACTCACCTCCCCCCTGACTGGTCGTCCATTAGCTTTTTGGACAAGACATTGGTCGCACAATTATAACTTTGCTGAGGCACCATGGCCAATGCTCATGCATGTCCTAGACCACCAGTATGTCTGTTCCTTGATCACACCTCGCCGGAACCAAACCGAAGCCTGCCGAATGACGACCATCAGACGTGGATCACTCGGGCCTGCGACGGAACCATGAAGGTCCTTCTCTTCCACAAGAACGCCCATCCGAGCATGACCAATCGTCGACCCGCCACACGAAGTTGAAAAGTTATGCAGTTGGGAGAGTGCACCCACCGATGCTTCTCAGCCCATGCGTCAACCCAATTCCACAAGCCCGGCCACTGGAGCACCATGTTGTCCTACATCAAGGCATCCATCACGGAACCACTGTCCAACTTTCGACAACAGCGATGCGCTACCAATGCCTCCCCACCCCCACCAAAGCCCACAGCCATTTGACACCAAGCTTCGAGCTCGCAACATTTCAACGACACAGCCATGCAACGAAAAATCGCAGAAACGCCAACCGCACCGGCCTGCACACGCCACAGATCAAGACGATGACTAACCCCCATGATCATCACCAAAACAGCAACTTGGGGTTTCGACAATGTGAACCACGCATGTATCACAGCAGTGTAGCAACCTTGACAAGCCCAATGGGGCGGCGTTCCTTGTTTATTTCAGACTATGTCGGCCGCGTTTTCGAAGTCCGACGTCCGTTTCACTTGCCCGCTTTCCCTGCGACAAGCCGCGATCAATCCAACCACAAGAGCAGCAGCATCCACGTCTGGATATCAGGCCAAAGATGATGCAAAGGAGCTCCCTTTGCGCGTAAACATTCCAAGTGCCTCCAGGCCCTGCCTGCGAGTCCTTCGCCTACGCTGGCCGGGGCATCAGCCCTCTCAAGGAAGACGTGGAGGCATCTGTCGGTAACGCAGTCCTTGCGGATGGAAGCACTTCACGTACGGACCTCAACAACCCAGAAAGGGTTTCGGGGTACAGCGAGTGTACTGTTGGAAGTGTACTATTGATGATCCGGGCTCCCGCATTTCCAAGAAGGTCGGCACCCACCTTCACAGTACTGATAGGTGATAAGACGTAGCTTCTTCGGGCTCAGGGATCAGAAACGTGTGGTCGTCAATGTTCCACCATCAAGTAATGCAGGGGCCTTAATTTTTAGGAGTTGGGGGATTCCTTACTATAACTATAGTATACTTTCCCCCCAAACCCTATTCCAATCATTAAGGCCCCTACATCATCGCCCGGGCAGACAGGAGCAGCGAGGTCTGTTGAAGCCTTACGTTGAATCCCAGGAATCTGCCTCATCCGATCCGGAGGTTCTCGGCGTGCTGAGGGGGCGTCTCGTCGTGGCCTACCATATGAGCTTAGAGGCCCAGCGCCAAGATTTCGACTGCGGGGTTTCTGGGACTCTGGGCTACCACCCACAGGGCATGAGCACATGACCTCTGCTGCTTTTCTGCAGGTTCATCAGAAGTTTAGGGGCACTCCTGGATCGCCTTTTGGATTTTGGTTCAGGGGCAACTGGCATGGTTTTTTTGTGCACACACCGCAGTGCCGTTCAGGCGGTGAATGTCTACGCCAATGGCACCAGGCTGAAGCCAATGAAGGGCAACAACTGGCGGAAGCAGGACCTTGCCTCTTGCTGTTCGTGTAGTGACCAAGCTTTCTTGTTTTGCCCTCTCCGACAGAATAACACTGCACACCTGATGTCTGGTTGTTCTGACTACGTTATGCCGTTATGCTCAAACGCACAGACAGTTGGAATCCATGCGCTCTAGGAGATCCGGTACGGTGAGCGAGACTGCAAGCAGTTTGCTCAGCTCAGTCAGTTCTACTCAAGCTCATGCTTCTCTGGATGTATTTGCAATGTCTCCGAAGTGTAGCACAAGCTTTGAGGTATGCCGAGTTTGCGATACCACCGCTTCCTGCGGACATCAACGTCCTGGGCTCCCCCCTCAGACGTCGCCTTCCGTCACGTCAGAAGCTGAGAGCCCATGAAAGCCGCCTCGAGCCCCTCAACCCCAAAGTTCCCAACCCAATCCTCGAAAGCCTACTTGGAGGATCATGGGATTTGGTAGTAGTTGGGGTTATGAATAGGGTACCTAAAGTTATACTTGCTTATAACCCCAATTAGGGTAATTATAACCTTACTTACTAAGTCCCATGATCCTCGAAGTAAGCCACCCAAGTCCTGCGGAAAGTGTCCGCTTTCCTGCAGAGGACGGGTTGTGGGAGGCAACATCTTGATCAATGCCATGGCCCCAGTGGTCCGCAAAGCAAATCGAGGTTACTGCAAGGGTTCTGTAGGGGTTGCTATGAGGTTTGGGTTTTTGGTTTTCGGGTCGTTTCCACCGTGACGCCGATGGACAAGAAGATGTTGCGCAAGGGCTGTCGAAGATGGGTGGCCCAAGTCATTTGGATTTGGTTTAGTCCCAAAACTTATGGCACCCGTCGTGGTCTGCAACTCGTCTTGCTTTCTATAGGAAACATGGAGTGAGCTGCCCTCAAGACCGTGCTGAAGCGTCAGGGCCCGGTGCGTCCATCGGGTGCATTTATACTAAGAATATACTAAGAAAACTACCCTGTGTTCATCCAAGTCGCATCCCTGATCATGCAGGTGTTGAGGAAGATGTGGGAGTTTCCGAAAATTAGGGGTACCTTATTTAGGGGTCCTTATAATAAAGATCCTACTTTTTAGGGTACTATGCTCGGATCCCCGGTTTTCGGAAACTCCCATGTGTTCTGCTACAGCCAAGTCCTTTGCATCCGAAGATGGCGGGGTAGGGTGGTAGCAGCAGCAGCAGCAGTAGTAGCAGTCGTCGTCGCCATCGTCGTAACCGTAGCAGCCGTCGTAATTGGTTTAGTAGCAGTGGCTGTAGCAGTAGCATTAGTAGAAGCAGCAGTTGTCGTCGTCGTAGCCGTAGTCGCAGCCGCAGTCGCAGTGGTAGTGGTACTAGTGGTGGTGGTAGGAGAAGGAAAAGTGGTAGGTGTCGTCATCGTAGGGAACCGTGACAACACCCGGGGCTCCACCGTGACGTAAAATTGGCCAAACGAGTTTGCATTGTTTTGCGTGCATAGCCTATCTTGTTGGCACTGGTGGCGCCTTGATAGTGTTTGTGAGCTAGTGTTGTTTCTTTGGCGTTTGGAATCAACGAGCAGACCGCCACCCTGTTCGTCCCGAATCGAGCCTTGGGGTGCTCTGGCACAGGTAACGCACTTTCTGCCAGAGGATAGCGCCCCCAGTGCTGCACTGTGGAACCAGCTGGCACCTTAGGGCGCCTCGCGTAGGGCCACAATTCTGGAAACCGCAACTGGAGAGGTTTGCCTTCGCGCCCAGCAGCCATGATTCAGAGCTACTCTGCCGTCTATTCCTTCGCGCGACTGCTCAGGATGACACGAGAGTAGCCAGGAAATCACAGCTGTAAGGGAGGAGGGACTGCAGTTTCTTGGAGGCACACGTGTACATCTTAATGAAGTACCTTGTAAACTCGCAACAGCAACAACAATAGCAAGAAGAAGCAACAAGAAAGCTGCCGCTCAGGGACTTCATGCGCAAGAAGCGCGTGGTGCCACAGAAGAGATTGCAGGCCGGTGTTGTGAAGGCGAGCAAACCAAACGATTATGGCGATGATGATGGTGATGATGATGCTGCTAATGCTGATATGATTGTGCCTAAGATGAAGAGGCGGGCGAGAAGGAGAAATGCCCTCAGTCTCGCTTGATGCTGATCAAGATGCTTGCCTTCAGAGAAACCAACCAGGCATTTTTGTTTTTGAAACTGGCATTTCGGGTTTATGACAGAAGCTGGTAGTGGCGATCAGGAAATCCATCTCACAGCCATGAAGCTTTAACCGCTTCGGATTCAGGGCCTGTCAAGTTGTATCCGAAGGCTGGACGCAAGATGATCGGAGGACTTCGTGACGGGCGGCCAGTCGGCACTTACGTCCAACGCACACTGTCGCGGCGACACTGCATGGACCATGCACCTGAGATTTGCCCAGGAAGAGGCTGAGCAAAAATGGAGGGCAGATCAGAGAGACTATTGAAAGCTAGCTGCTTGTACTTCGTAGAGCATCCACCTTGCGGTTCCTTCGTGCACTGCTGCACTGCAAACGAAATCTCCGCTTTTTGCCTCAGCTTGCCAGGGCATGGACCTGAGAGGCTACGACCCACGGCCGCCGAACGGAAAACAAAAAGATGGAGGTGAATGTCAAGGTTCGTTTGAGCTTCAAGAAGGTAGTAGCTTCGCGCAGCTCAAACGCAGCCTCTGTGTATGTGCGTCGTGTGGACGTTACTTTCGGATGAAGAGCATGTTACACGCGACTTGCATCCTCATCTAGGGATCAGACACAGAGAGAATCGACGCGACCAGGGCTCAGAGCTCGCCGAGACGTTCGCACCGATTTGTTTCTAAGACACGTGGGTTCAGCTTCGTCAGAGAAGAGAGCGGGGGCGTTGCATGTAATTGATGCAGTTGGGAATTGATTTGGGCACCCATGGATCAGAGGCGACTTCGCCATAACGACACATCACCCTGACAAATACACTGACACAGCTGCAGGGAGGAATCCCCCTATCCAGCCTGAAACACGACGTCCTACCACCGGCGATAGGACAGTAAGTGCTTCCGTTAAGTCCTATCGCAAGGGTAACGTCGGTGAAGACTGAGACCTTCTCGAGCTAGCCATGCTGCACAGAGGACCCGGTTCAGGGAGTGCATAATCCAGCTGAAGCTTTGAGCTTGAACGCAGGAGTCTGAACAACTGTTCTCTTGAATTACAGCATAAAGTATACCCCCGACACCCCATTCAATATTATTGGCCCCCATATTCGGAGGTCTCGCGCCCAATTACTCCACAGGACATGGCCTGCCTGGGTCACCCTCGAGCTTCCCGTCGTTTTCCGGATTTAACACTCCACCTCACATCTGCTGGCCTGCTCCGCTGCGAGAAGTGGCCCCTCATATCATTGGCTTCCCTGCAATATGGGAGTTTCCGAAAATTAGGGGTACCCTGTTTTGGGACCCTACTATTTAGGGTATTTTGTGTGTCCCCTGTTTTCGGAAACTCCTGTATGTAAACCGGGCGGATCAAAGGTCTTTTTGGATTGCCAAGTGAAACAGAGCAATCTACCGAGTGCGGGACTGACTGGTGCGTCTGCCGATCCCAGCCCCCTGTATTCAGCTCATGATGTGTCATTAAATCTTACGAGTAGTGTTCTGTCACAGGGTGTCAGTTGTCGTTTGCCCCCAAGGAAGCCAAGCTCTAGTGTGGCGTGTGTGTTGACGTCATATTTCGTGAGTGCTCCAAGCTTCCGGGTCTTGTGCATGATTTTTGCAGCTGGCTACTGATGTGAGACTGTTCTGATTGATGCTCAGATACGTCCAGCTCCAAACTCACAAAGGCCTGACCCCCAAACCCACTCGCCGCACAGCACAGCACCCGAAGAAAGCTCGAAAGCAGGACTCCTCGCCCTGCGTCGCACCGGGCGAGGCGAAAGAGTGAGGGAGACGTCGGGCCTTTTGAACTTAACAGATGGGCTGTGGATAGTTGGTTGTAGTATTTCCTTGATAGTCCCCTTATACTAGGACGCCCAGTAGTACCCTTATTCCCTTTTCGTAGCCCTAGGTTACTGGGCATCCTAGTATAACTACGCTATCATATACCCAGGGATAAAGATCATGATAGTGGCGGCATGGTCATAGTAAGGCGAGCACAGACAGCAAGAGCAAGACCGATGAGGAGAGCAGAATGACAAAGAAGAGCTTGAGTAAGAGTTGAAAGAAGTAGGGTCAAAACCCGATCAATATACCGAGAATGGCAATGAGCAAGACCAGCATATGCTCGAGCAATCGTGGCAGGAGCATGTTTTGATGCAAAGGGTGATTATCCGTGGCGATGATGATGATGATGACTGTGTTCGTTCCGAGTCTGTTGTGTGACAACGTGAACCGGACATGTGTTTCTGAAGTTCCCATGCACGGTCTACACTAAGTTTAAGTTTTCGATTCGGCTGCGTAGTTCCGCATTCATCGTACAGCTTTTCGAACTCCAGGGCGTGTTCGATGTCAGTCGGGCCATGTCCAGCAAAGCATTGTTTACAAGCACAAAGAGAGGGATGGGTTTTCGGGTTCTAAGGGTTCACAATTAAGGGTACTTCCCCTGACTTCAAGGCTTATTTCCGCAGTTGGACTCCTCCAACAGGTCCCAGTTTAAGCATTGGTAGAAACCCTAGCGACTTTTGTGTGCCCTTTCTCGAAGCCCTCTTCAACCCTCTGAGTACCCGATACGGAATCCAGTATAGAACCCTCACAGTACTCATCAACCCCTTACAGAAACCCCGAGTAGAAGCCTCAGCGCCCCCGACATAGGACCCCTGCTAGCCTCTCCATAGTACTCATTGTAGAAACCCTTGCAGCACTGAAAGTCTCCAAGAGAAACCCTTAACTTTCGTCCTTGCCCGTTACAAAACCTCTAGAACGCTTACAGTAGTCCCTTTAGGGGCTAACCCTAAACCCTTACAGTGGCCCCTTTTGGGGTTTAGGGTTATAGGGAGCTCCAAGCAAGGCGCGGTCCTGGGCCGAGCATGCTGGGCATCGTCCAGGCCGCATGTCTCCAGAGCTTGAGTCTATCTAGAGGCCTGAATGATAGAATAGGGTTCCCGAAACCAGGTTCTATAAGGGTACCGTAGGGGTTGAGGGACCCTCACAAGCAGGATGATACTCAACCTGAGTTTAGGGTATATAGGGGTCTTACTAACGATATATGATCCAGCTCGTAGCGACTACCATGATCAACTCGGGCCTGAATACTACGTAATTACTACTATGTCTTCATAGACACATATATTGCATCTCAGTGCGAGAATGCTAGATGGAACGGCCTGGTGCCGCAGGTGCGCGCACTCAAGTCAAGCAAGTGCGAGTTCAAGTGCTGTTCCTTGCCCACAACCTGCAACCCCGAAAAGACTCCAGAAAAAGAAAGAACCTCCGCTTGAAGCCTCTTGGTTTAGGATTAGGTTTTCCCACATATCGGCTTGCCCTGAGCCTGGAGAGGTCTGCCAGCAGTCTCCGGGATCGACTGCTGCCCAAGCTGTTTGGCTGCTGGAGTTCAGGGTTCAGGGCTTTGGGCTCAGAGATTTAGGCGTTGAGGGGTCGAGCGATTCACGGTTGAGGGGTCCGAAGCACCCAAGATTTCTTGGCAACCTCCCTTTCGGACTCCTTCCCAAGCAACAATCGCAAAATCGGGTCCATGTGTGACGCTATGTAACTACTTCTGGGACCTCACTAGATTGGTTTGCATGGGTCAATGCTGTGTGTGGGATTTCGTTGCTGTGACTACAGACTATAACCCTATTCCCTCATACCCCAGAGGCCCTATACAGTAACATACCCTACAGTTCCGAATAGACCCCGAAAACCCTAACCCCTAAAATGCCTCAAGCCCAAAAACCCAAACAGTCCAAAACGACGCCGACATGAAGCGAGCTCCGGCGACTGTTCAGGCTGCCCAAGGGCTACTGGCTGCCCACCATTGCCGCTAGCTCCCCAGGTTTCTCTGGCTTCACCTATTCTCTAAGTGAGGGCTGAGCGTTTAGGGTTGCGGCCCAGCCTACCACTGGACCACAGCAGCGAGTGAACCTTCATGCTTGGGTGCGTCTTCTCTCGTACCTGTAGCAGCAGACGGCGCGTTTGTCTCGAGACTCCTCTTGCTTTCCTGATTCAGGTGGGCTGCTTCACCATTGTGTCCTCCGGCGCCAGGGCCTCGATCGACAAGGGTGGCAGATTCAGAGGATGAGGGAGCCTTCCTTCTAAATAGAAAAATTTATGTGCGTGGAGCAGTAGTTTTTTGACCGAAATAGTGGGATCCTGACTATGTGGGACCCGAAATATGGGACGCCTCGTTTTTCAAGAACTCCACGCGCCGCCTTCATGAAGGCTCTCTTCGACCTTGCGATCCGATGGATCTCCAGGCGCCGGGGAGTCAAAGCAACAGCTGGGCCTGGGACATACGAATAGCGCTTGAAGGATACTGATCAATACCCTACTGTCCCCTGAGCCTTCAATCAGAGTGGGCTACTCTAATCATGAAGCTCCTAAGACCGCTATCAGCCGGATGCTAGGAGAGAAGAGGACTCCGACGAGTGGATGGAGGCAGCTCACCAGATCTTCTCTGAATGCATGGGAAACTCGGGGGCTGTTTGGGGTCCAAAGCTCTTGGCCACTAAGCAGGGCTGCCCTGACTTTGTGCGGAGAATCCCTCACCCCAGAAGTTCCCTAAAACTCCCCTGAAGCCCCAAAACGCTCCCAAATGCCAGAGGACTGGGACGAGCAGCTCTTGGAAGATGGCGGATTCCCCGAGGACATCGCAGCTGCGCTGGCGACTTGACCGAAGTGCGGAGAGGCTGTGCGCGATGGTTTCGAGGTGAGCTCTTTGCTAGGGATCTCTGCACATGAGTGTTTGTAGATCATACATGTATGTAGCTGGTAGGCCGCTTGGCTTACAGGAATAGGTCCTTAGCTTGTCATCAAGGGCCTGGGGCTTCAGATGCAAGGATTGTTGGCTGAGGGAAGCTTTCAAAGTAGTGTAGTTTCCATGCGTCTTGGGATGTGCTAAAAAATTTTAAGTATCGTCACAAACTAAAACTGACCTACTATAGTTCGGAGTCTGCATCGAACATGAAGCTGCACAACCCTTGCATAGCACGATATGGAGCATAGCTACAAACAGGGCAAGGAGCCTCATCACGAACACTGTTGTTACGAAGCAGCTGCTACGGCGGATATTCAGACTGAGTCTGCGGAAGCTCTGGGAACTGCTTTGCCCAAACAAACCATCAAGGACCAGAGTTTAGGGTTTTCGGGCGATCTAAGTGAGGGTGTATGTAGCCCTCTGCTGTTGCTGCGCTAGAAGATCTTCCTGACTTATGCTTACGCTTCAACCTCATGCGTCGTAGTATGCTACTTGGGACACGACAGAATCTTGTGCTTGTCATCTGGGTCGCACTGATGATTCGGAAGGAGGGGTTTGTATCCACTGACGTGGTGTCCAAGCTAGATTCGTTCACAAGTAAACCGTGTACGCAAGGCTAAGTACACGCTTGCCTTGTCTTCAGGCTGCTGGCCGGGGACTCCGACAAAGTTACGATCATGTGGGCCACGGCCTCGGCTGCCAGACTCTTTTCTGTTGCGAAAGGGTGTGTTTTTCTCGCAGAGGTGCACCTCAGATGTTGAGTTTCCCCGACAAGAAAGCCAGCATTTTTGGCTTCGGCTGCAGGCACCCGCCACGTCTTCTTCATCCGGCACGCGCAGCCCGGAGACGGCGAGCTCGCTGCTTAGGTCTGCGGCCATCGGCCCCGGCTCGTAGCCATGAGTTCGACCGCGGATACGGATCCCTTAAACTTGCGACTTACAGCGGTCCATACAGCGGTCCATGCGATGTTGCGGAAGCTCTGAGCTTTTGGCAGTAATGTTGGATGGGTTCATGTGATCATAGGTGCTTCGTTGATCACGTTCCCTGCCGAGGCCACTGACCCCGCTGGGCATACGCCAGGCCGAAGCTACTGCTCAGAGGCGGACCGATCATTCATGAGTGGTTGGCCTTGAGGTTTCACGGCACCCTAAGATGCTTTTTATGAACGGTTTGCTTCATGGATGCGTCTCTGAGCGAGGCTTCAAAGCCAGATTGTCAACTTGAAGCGCAAGGCAGCGCACCCAGCAAAGAGACGCAGCAGTGTTCGGCCAAGCCATGTTCCACGATTGCACAACGGCGTTACCATCGAAGCTCTGAGACGCCTCATTCTGTGCTTCTTGCTGTGTGCCAAGGTGATTTTCCACTCGCCCGCCCCGGAGGCCAAAGCCACCGCGGACATCATCCAAAAGACCCTCGGCAAGGCACCAACCCCGGTGAATTTGGCCTCGAGGCTAACGTGCAGCCATACAGCGGGGGGTTTGAAAAGTAAGGGTGCCTTCTTGATAGGTTCAGATGTCACGACACAAATCCTATTATTTAGGCTTTACGTTAGAGAATCATTCCTTTTTCCCACGGGTTGCAAGATAAGGACAGCTTGAAAGCATCAAGGTTCCTTTGTCGGTCGGCGTGGCTCCGAATCTGGAAGGGTCGGATGAAAGCAAGTCAGGTACCCTTGAACCAGGATAGCAAGAGGCTGTATGAACGAGCCCTTCAAAACAGCTACCCGGTGCCCCTACATGAACACAAAGAAGAGTCGAATCCAGCGGGGCAGGTTCGGACCAAAGAGTCCCCGCTGCTGGCCGAAGGCATCCCGGTGGTGGCCCGGCAAGGATTGAAGTCGGAGATCACCACAACATTGTTGAGAGCAGGACAGCAGGGGACCCCACTGCTTTCGGGCGGAAAGTTGGTTTAAGCCCTCGCGGCAGGTTCCCAGCCCCGCGCCGGCCGCTCCGACTTGCTTTCGAAGCCTTTGCCGAACCGCCTTCCCTCCTGATGTGCCAGGAGCAGCTGCAGGAGATTCCTCACGAGGCCAGGAAAGCGAGTGGTTCAAGAAGACTCTGAGAAGTGTCTTTGCCGGAGGTCCTCGCGAGCGATGGGGCCCGTGCTGAGGGGGCGCTCCGAACTCACGTGGTGCGCCTGCTGCGATCGCAACGGAAGCTTTGTCATGGCTTTGCCATTGTCTTCCCCTGTGCAGTGGCGGCCTGCTGGTGGTCCGGATGCGAGTGCCGAGGCATGTTGAGAAGAGACTCTGCACAGGGCAGAGGGCAAGTTCCAATCGATGAGAGACCGCCTCGACAGTGCTCTTTCTTCTCGTCACCCTGAGAATCTGACGAAGTAGTTTACAGGCATGACAGGAACAAAACACTCGGAAATACAAGAAGCAGGAGGCAGAATCAATGGTCATCGGTTGGAATCAGAACGAGAGTTGCAGTTACGTTGCACGCAGCGATTCCCCATATGTTGCATGGGTCACAAGCAAAGACAATCGGTGGAACTCGCGATACTAGTAGCAGCAGGAGGAGCGAAGTACTGTTCGTGGACCTGTCGTGCCGTGCAGGTTGTCATCGGCCACGGAAATCTCATACGATACCTCGTGTGTGGGGCTCCGAGTTCTTGTCATGAGCACTGCAGCATGGCTGTCATGTCGCGTATCCCTCTCGTGATGACTTGACATGTGTATTTGGTCCTTTTGCATCTGTGGTAGATGATCATGCACAGCAACCCCCTGAAAGGGCAACGATTGCCAGATGTGGCACTGATCTACATAGCTCACCACAAACCTTCTCCGTCCGCAAACAGATGTCAATAACCTGTCAGTATATCACATGCACAACATCCTTTGAGGCTAGAGCACTCCGAACATGTAGGAACGGCTCTCATCGACTTTTTGTACATTTCTTTACCGTGCACGCAGTGCTGTGCCCATGTGACCTAGCAGCGTTTTGGTGCTGTGGGCCCCGCGCGTACATTCCGCAGATCGCTTTGCTGATACTTGGCAACTAAGAGCACCAAGAGTTACTATGGGGCCTTGGGGCCGTAATCATTGCCAATACTATTTAGGAGGTTCCTTATAAGGACTACACAATCATATACCCCAAAACCCTATTCCAATGATTAATGCCCCGTACTTTACTTGCTTCGAACAGCTTCCCTCGGCTAACAAGGCCTCTTGCACTTCCTCTCGGGCTGCAACATAGTCCCGGACACTTAAGGCCACAAGCCGATCTGTCGCCGAAGTTGTGAACTCTAAATCCTTCGACCCCCCAAAACCGTTGACTTTTCAATAGAGGGTTTTTATAAAAACCCTCTATGCAAGTTGCGAACTCTACACCCCTATAAAGGCACCAAAACCGTTGACTTCTCCAGATTATCACACTTAAAAGCACTCGTCATCTCCGCAGCGATGAACGGCTGAGGCCGGGCGCTTCAGCTGAGCCCCTTGGTCTGGTCCCGCTTCGCCGTGGCGTCCTGAGCTCACCAGTCCTTCCGTAGTACCTGATACTTGAGGGGGGTTTAGGGTCACTGATGGTCTGTCAGGCGGAGGATCCTAGAGTGGACCCTGGTTTAGGGGGCTATCAAAGATGGCAATCGTTGCCAGCTACAGTAGCCGTCGTCATAGACGTGAGCGTCCCAACAACAAGACGTGCACTTCATTTTGGGTACATCACTTGTTAGGTCTCTGAACAGGGCAGTCAAGCAGAATGCATAAGGGGATTATCTAGTCCAGCCGCTGAGTCTGAGAATGCTGCTAGCTGCGATTTTAGACCTTTGATGCGCCGCAGTCGAAAGCAAATCAGCCTACCAAACAGACGCGAGGAGAGGGGGTGGTGCTTCCGACGGTTGCTGTTTCGATTCCAGGCGGGCCACTCGACGATCTCCTGGATCGAGATCCGAAGCGACGGGGCGGCTCCGGGGCCGCACTTGGACCTTTGCTTGCGCTCCTGGTCCCAACGAAATGGCTCTCCACGAAAACAGATCCATCTGCCCATCCGAGGTGCTGCTGCGTGAGTTCGGCAGCGCTGGGCATCTCCCGCAGGAGCTGCAATCCTACAGGCGGCCTGGCTGCGGTCTTAAGAAGGTCATGGCCGCAGGAGTGTGAACTTTACCTCGGGGCACAAGGGCCTACAAGGGCGCCACCTCGGGGATCTAAAACAACCCTCCACCAAGAGACAAGAACTTGATCCCCCATGAACTGCAATGTGAACCATGCATGCGGCATCAACGTCCAGGTTCCTCCTTCCAGATCGAATGCCAAACTCGTAGCCCGCACAATTTCCTTCTGGGACGGGACCCTTGAGGTGACCAGTGTCTTCCCCGACTGATGGACCTGGGCATGCCTGTTCTCTGCAAAAATGCCACTGGAAAGCTACAGCTGTGAATCGTTCTTTGTTCTTGGGTTCCTGTGTCTTCGTTGCTGACTGCTGGAGTGCAGAGCCTGCAGATGTGTGGCTGAGGGCAAAGGATTAGCGAGTCATGTTCCAGAGCTTGCGATGGTTCCTCGTGTTGCCAGTACTCCAGGCCGCCAAGATATACAAGTGCAAGTGGCCACGTTCAGTTTTAAGCAGTGGCGATCCCAACCTCACTGTAACCTTGGCAGATGCTTCGGAAGTCCAATGCGATAGGACCGGAGATGCAAGCTTCCTCTGTCCAGCGGCCTGCGACTACATCCAGAGTGAACCCTACCAATGCGTGGGGCCCATTGAAGATGGAGACGTGTGCAACACAGTCTGGGGGAGGAGCAGCCTCAGCTACTATAAGATGACCAGCTATAATGACACTCATGCATGCACGCAGCGGTTCAACAGCGACTGCTCTGCAGACATGGGAGGCGTCTTCTGTCAGGAGTTGCAGCAATGCTATGGCTCGTATCAGGAGGTGGGAGTTGCAGAGACATCGCGGGCTCCCAACATAAGCCCCCCAAGTAAAAGGAGCCTCAATCTCAGCACGCCGAAGAAAGGGACCCTGGACCCTCCGAAAGGTCATCTTCGACCAGCCGACCTTCCTGGCAAAGTACGGTTACGAGCCTTCCTTTTTGCTCCAGCCCTTCGAGATCTTGGAGCCTCCGTCTTGCCACTTCTCTTGTGTTACGGAAGGAAAAGTAAGGTAGCTTACAACAAAAGCAAGGGCATCATTGCAGTCTGAGTTTAACGACCCGATTATTGTAGCTCAATGAAGCGAAGCTCCGCAAGCAGAACCTGAACCCAGGCTATTCCCTCAGCGGACCAGAGTGCTGCATGGCCAATATCAACTTCTTCCGCTGCCTACACGACGCTCCGCCGGTGATTTACCATGAAGGTATCGCCGGAAGCGCACAGGAGTGGGCCCAGAAGCCGGACAAACCATCTATCCATTCGGGTTGGGGGGGCAGCTTCTACCCCGAGTACACAGAGGTGCTGACCTGGGGAACCGACTCCTGCACTCGAGGTGTGAATTCGTGGTACCAGGAGATCGGTGTTCACAACTTCAGCATTCCAGCCGTCCAGAATGCTGGTGGTTCCTATAACAGCGGCCACATGGTGATCCTTCTTTGGCACAATCATACCATGGTCGGTTGCGGCTTCGACAACACGCTCTCAGCTCCCATCGTGGTTTGTGATTTCTCCTGGCCTCACCAGGGCCACAAGGGCCCAGAGGCATGGGAGGCCAACTTGAAGCCACGAAGTGAGACAGCCACACAACAAATGTGCCGAGACCTTGCCATTCATTCCACACGATTTCCTATGTTGGCGGCGGGACAAGATCTCACAGCAGAACAAGTCGCTTTGCTGAGGACTGCGAACGCAAGTGCTATACTCGCAGCGAACATTTCTGCTGGCTCCAGCAATGCCACTGGGGCTGGAGAATCGTCCACCAGCACAACATCAGCTCAGTCCACCAGCGCAACAACATCAACAACATCGGCTGACACCGAGGAGGATTCGCAGTCGAACGATAGCGGAGCCAACATGACTAATTCGGAGACGACAACGCCTAAGACCTCAGCTCCCGCAAATATCGGGCAAGCCTCAACCGAGATTCCATCTCTTGTTGTGAGCTCGCTGCTGATTGCTCAAGTGTTCTGAGTTTTCAATTCATGAGCAGCAGCTTCAAAGCCGAGTGGGTGTATCTCACTATTCTGCAGCTGCTTTCCCTTCACCTGTGATTCTCCCCTGGCGCGCGTGTTGGCTAATGCTTTTCAAGGCAGAATGCTCGCCCCCTTGCAAGATGCACCACGAAGCGAAAAGAAGCTGAATCAGGTTCTGATATGACGACATAGTAGGATTTATAGTGCTCACTTGAATGGCTGTCATATTGCTGCTGCTGCAGGCCGCGACTGCTATCCCTCCTCTACTTGTGTTGCCTGTCCACCTGCGAGTCCTGTACGACAACGACAAGTATTGCTACTGCTACGCCCACAACTACTTACTTCTTACGCGGTGGTGGTAGTAGTCGTAGTGGTAGTAGTCGTCGTAGTCGCAGTCGTGGTGGTGGTGGTAGTGGTGGTGGTGATAGTAGTGGCATGGGTTTGGGTTGGAGTAGGAACAAGAGCAGGAGTAGTCGTAGTGCTTCTACTACCACGACTAATAGTGCTCTTGCGAAGCAAGAAAAAGCACAACAGCAGCTTTGGAAGCCAATAACATTTGCTCGCGTACCGTTGTCCAGCATGCCCCGCTCTTGCGTCTCCGCCCTTGACGGCGAGCTCGTCGAATTGCTGAGGATACTGTTGATACTGCCAGTATGCTCAATACTGACATGAAATAGCGTCAGCAAGCACCAACAGGTGGACATGTGGTTACAGTTGTGAAGCTGGCAGTCCGCGGTCAATCAGCAAGTTTGCATTCCGTGGAACCAGTCAGCCGTTCTGGTACTCAGCACGAAGCCCCCACGGCATCTATCACTTCACAGAATCACGCGCACCCACTCCGATACATTTTGAGGAATGTTGCTACAGAACTCGACTGCTCAGTCCCTGTTGCGAACTATGATGCAGCATGGCGAGTGCCCTCCGTGCCGTGAACTTCCTGGAGGGCTTGTCCTACCCGCATCACCCCGTGTTCATGCGGCCCTTCGACTTCTCTGTACGCTAGAGATCAAGATGGTGTAGAGTTTGTAACTCTTCAAGTTGCCGAGCTTTTGTTTCTTACGCCGTGAACCCGGGGCCCTGTGCCTGTCTGCGTGTTTGATTCAGGTTCCCAAGCTTGTCCTACCCAGTCACCGAAAACTTCTTGGTAGAGCTGGGCGGCTTGCTCGTTCCGATTCATTTGGACTGTGACCGGAACCGCTCAGCCCACTGGAACGTGCTTGGGCTCGGCAACGGCGATTTGCTTGATTTCTTGCGATATGTGTAGAGGAATTCGCATGAAACTTTATTTGAAGAAGCGTCAGCACCCCGAGGAATATGGATGTATGAACTACTTCTACGCATCGCCGGGCAGGTGGACGAACTGCTATTTGTACGAGGCCTTTCTGCGGCAAGTTCAATATGGGAGACGCTCGAATAGGAAGCAAGAATCCAAAAGGAGAAGTGCTCGCGAGGCCTACGTGCGTGGCGGGATGCCTTACATGGAGCCATCCTTGCCTATCATCGATGAAGAGTACAGCGAGCACGTGGCAGTTTATCAATCTGTGCCTGGGCCTTTCTAGTGCTTGCTAATAGTTGCAAGGCGACACAAATCTTGGGGCTGAATTGTCTTCTGCCTAACTTCCTTAAACTTTCCTAAACCCTGAAGCCTTATCCCTCATGCTTTCTGCAATAGGTTCAAAACAGCAGAGAGCCCTTTAGTCCCCAAACCCGGACGCGCATGGAACTTTTAAAACATGTTCACTTCTACTGCACCCTACATCCTAGGATCCTTGTTATTGGGGACACTTCAGCAAGCCGTCTTCCGAAACCCCTACGTATCGAAGCCCCCCCTTCTGAGATCCTGCGAGCGCGGGGCTCGTACGTGATGGCAGAACTGGGTGCTCGCTGGGGGACCTGGGGGGCACGTGCTGCTGCAGCGCTGGCAATTCTGAACCCCATGCCGGGCGTTGTGGAAAAGTAGAACATTCGCCACTTTCCAAAGTCCAAAGAAAGCACAAACCTTGTAGGATGCGGAAGCATGCCCGGAGGAGTAGAGGAACGTTGACCAGAGGTCTTGGAAACTTCAGGACCTGCCCGTTGATTGTTCCCTGCAGGCCATATGTTCTGCACTTCGTGGAGTCCGATCCCACCTACTGTCGTGAACTGTCAAGTGTGATGGCTCTCAACAATTTCAGTTATTCGCTGGATTGTGAGAAGGCTTCGCACGAAGGCTTGGCCAAGTGGATCCTGAGCCAGGGTCCTAGTGCTGCATTGTGATAGGTCCAATCAAGGAAGTTCAAGGCCAATCCGCCAGTCAGAGGAGTCAAGCAGGGATTACTGCCGTACTTTATACTTGCTGACTAAAAGAAAGCCCAAGGTCAGGATCATGTTGACCTGCTGGACCTTGACGTGCAGGGAGCGGAGAAGGATCTCATGAGCGACCCAGCTCTGCTTGAGGCCACTGTCAGATTCGAGAGCATACCAGTATACATCAGCCGTATGCCCAAGCACATCATTGTATCCATATGCTCCTGGCTTCAGAATAATCATAACAATGGCAAGTTAAAACCCGAAATTTTCGAGGCCATTGCCAGCAAGGTGTATCGCCTGGTGGTTGGCACGCATTCGCCGGAGATCCACGACGAAATCGTAGCACGGTTTGGATCGTGGATTGTGATTTACAACATGCCATATACCCCAGACAAGCAACTGGGCAGGCCAGTGGTATGCCTTACAGTCTTCGTTTTTCGATTTTGTCCAAAAGGTTGGGGTTTACCAACTTCTTCAAACGTTTTCAGAAGCCAACTTAGGCAGTGCATTCGCCAGTTTCTTCGGGGAGCCCATGGCGAAGCCGGAGTGGACGTGGCACATGTCCGGAAGATCTTGGAAAGGGGTTGTTTCAATTGGAGCCCCTGGGGTCGGATTCCTAATTGGGATGGCGAGCTCATCGTCGACAACCCGCGCTTTGTGGCTGCCACCAGGCATTTTTCTATGTCAGACCAAGAACTCATCGTCGACGAGCTCTTGGAATAGAACTCTGCCGAACCAAGTGGCAAGGCCTCACCCTGCCAGCGGAGTTCCGCAAGGTCGCGTACAGAACTGTCCAAAACAGGTTTAGTGATAACAATATGAAGTGCGAGCTGATGTTTGAGCTCGGGATGCGGGCTGAGGATTGCTGGGGAAGGTTGAATCTGGGTGTTGGAAAATGACAGTCGGTGGTTGGGATTAGAGCACGACTTTGGCAGGTCCTGCCTGCAGTTCGATTGTTTTCAGTATCGACCACATTGGTTAAGCAACTCGTTTTTGTTTTGAGTGGTGTACACTCCGCTCTCGAGGTGGGGTCAGTGAACAAGGAATGCAGCACCGCATGCTATTTTCCTCCAAAGTCCCGCTGCGAGTACTGTTCAGAATAAGCCACCTGCCGCACGAGTTGAACTCAACTCTGTTTTCTGGGGAGCGCCTAGCTGTGTGAGAATGAGCGCTGTTTGTCACCAGCCGTCGCATACCAGAGAATGTCAACTGCGTCGCCACATCGAGGAAAGCTCCCAAACGGCGTCACTACATTATGCCTCCAGCGCTCGCATTCCGTGACTGAGCGAGGAAGGGTAAGCACCGAACATGATGGTTTCGAGCAAGCAATATGCAACCTCCACCCTCAGCTGGAGCAGGATTGGGCGGGCTGGGGGAGGGGAGGCAGGAAGGAGAGGGAGCCCGCACTTTTCGCCCCACATCTCAGGGCAGCCTTTTGCGAAGGGTTGAATGAAGAGGGAGTAACAATGCGCGGGGAAGAGAGAGGAGAGAGAGGCGAGAGGGGGAGAGAGAGAAGAGAGAGAGAGAGAGGGAATGGGGGAGAGGGAGAGAGAAAGAGAGAGAAGAAGAGACAAAAACAGAGATAGAGATAGAGACGGATAGAGAGTGAGAGCGTGAGCGAGCACGACGGGGAGAGAGGGAGCCGGAGGGAGGAAGGGGTGGTATTTAAGATATATGATGAAGTGGTGCAGCTAGATGAAGGCTCGTCTTAAGATATGGGCCGGAGAATCTGAAATTAAGTTGTATATGGAGTCGAAATCGAATCGGAATCGACAAATGAGAAGGCCGTATTTCATAAAAGTATTGAACCGGAAGCGCCTATCAGTAATTAGAGGCTATAATTTTTGATATCTCGAATCGATATCGCTAAATGAAGGGTCGTGATTAAGGCAAAAATTGCCTCATGAATGAGAAGAGGGACCGTATTTTAGGTCTATTGAGTCCTAATCGTTAAATAAGGATATATATTTAAGATATATATTTGAATGATATCACGAAAAATGGATTTGTTGAATATATATTTTGAAGCGGACTTCTCGGTTGTTAATGAGTGGCCGTATTGCAAGGATTAAGATGAATGATCGTGATTTATATATTTGAATTGATATTATTGAGTGGGAATTTCCGAAAATTAGGGGGTGTTTTATATTAGGATCTTTATAATAAGGATACTAATATTTAAGGTATTATAATACGCTCTCTTATTTTAGAAATCTCTAAATTAGAACTCATATTTAAGATAAAAATTTGTATATTGAATTGGAATTATTGGTCGTTAAATGAATGGTCGTGATTCAAATAAATATTTGAATCGAAATGAATAAATGAAATCTCAATCAAAATAATTGAATCGAAATCGCTAAG
>CAJNDT010006066.1:140000-219420 GCA_905221615.1 Symbiodinium sp. CCMP2592 | reverse complement strand
TGGGTAAAGTAGATGGTGGCCCGCCAGGGGGAGGTGGAGATGACTCGCCTCCCGAAAGCGACGGCGACGGGGATGAGCCCGATGACGATTCCCGTGACAAGAAGAAGAAAAAGAAAAAGGACAAAAAGAAGAAAAAGAAAAGAGACTCATCTGATTCATCATCATCGTCATCTATCTCCCTATCTAAAAGGGACCTCCTGAAGATGTTCAAGAAAGTCGTTAAGTCGAAGAAAGACAAGGATGATGTCGAGGAAACCGAGGCGACAAGGGGAAGGCCCAAGGTGAAGGAAGCTGAGAAGATTGTGTTTCCAAAGTTTCCCCAGCCAGAGAACTATCGTAACTGGAGGCTTCGCGCACGCGAGGCTGTGGTCGCCGCCTCTGACCGTCCCGATGAGGCTTTCGAGTGGCTCGGTGAAGTGTGGAAGGATGATACCACGGAAGAGTCCCTTCGTGATCCTAACGGTTTCACAACGCTTGATGCGAAGATCCTCTCGGCAATCACAAACATTCTGGAAGGTGATTTTGCTCGCCAGATTGACACTTTTAAAGAGAGGGAAGGACACGAAGGACGCTTAGTTCGTGGCCGACAGATTCTACATAAGCTCAACGCTTATTTGTCGACCAACGCACTCCACGGGTCTGTGTACGATATGGAGGATCTACTCAACGTCGTCATGCTTAACGAAAATCTTGTGCAATTCGTGCGTAACTGGGATACTGTCCTCTCAGGCATGAAGAAAGCACCTGCTGACGATGTTTTGCAACCCTTGTTTCATAGACAGGTTAAGAAGTGCAAGCCTTTGGCGCACGACATAGCCATCTATGAAAGGGCAGTAGACGGCACACAGGAGAAATCCTATGAATATCTGTACAATGCCGTTAACCGAGTCATCAAGATCAAACGGCTTGAGCGCAACCGGGAACGGATTGCAAGGCAGGCCGCAGCAGGTATGCCATCGGCACCCGCACCGCTAAAGCGTGTGCCCAAAGGCTTCTGCATTGACTTTGTTCGGAACGGTTCGTGCAACAAAGAAAAATGTTCCTATAAGCATCAGATACCCGAGAAGCCACGTGGTAGGACACCAAGCAAAGGTAAAGGCCGAGGCAAGTCGCCCTCCGCAAGGGGGAGCCCATCTCCTGGGAAGATTAATGCTGAGTGCAAATTCTTCAAGCATGGTAAATGCAACAAGGGTGACAAGTGCCGTTTCATACACAAAGGCCAGCCTTCTGCTCCTGCCACTGGTAGCGGTAGAGAGTCTAGCGGCGAAAAGAAGAGTAAGAAACAGAAGAAAGAAAAGAAGCATAGGAAGAAGTCTCGCTCCAGCTCTAAAAGTTCCAAGGGTAGTGGAGGCTCCAAGGGGAGCAAAGGCTCTGGGAACAGCAAGGGCTCGGGGGGGCGGAAACCTAAGGCTTCGCTTCCGGCCGCCGTCTGCCTCTTAGGCGCACGTGTCGCAGGTTCGGCATCCCAAGCCGATGCACACGCTTTCCGGAAGGAAATGCCGAACTTCATTGACTCGTGTGCAAGCACCGCTCACGTTGCTCTGGCATCTGTGCGATTCTCGAATGCTCCTGAGTATCACTACATTCCCACGCCCCCTGAATCTTCCAAGTGGCGTGAGGTTGAAATCGAGCCGAGGGTTTTCAGTGAAGAATTTCCTGTTAACTACAAGCCCAAACCTGATGGGCAGGATGTTCGGGATGCTTTGGCGACAGCTAAAATGCTGAGGTCAACCGTTGAAGGTATGAACCAAGGTACGAATGCAGCATGTAAGATTATGTGTAAGACTGAGTTCGGTTGTGCTCATTGCATTGCGCCCGGCATATCTGTCGGATGCCCAGCAAAGGGGAGCCGATCAGATCCTGTGATTGAAATGGAATGGATTGCCGACACTGGCAGTGCTCAGGATTTGATATCGAAAAACGTTCTCGGTGAAGTAAAGGATTTCTTGTCGGATCGGCCTATCAACATGATTACCGCCAACGGACCTAACTATGCTGACAAACAATGCAAGGTTAGGATTCCTTCGATCAATACGACCGCCGAACCATATGTTCTGCCCGATTCACCATCCGTTCTCTCGGTTGGACAGAAGTGCATGGAGGAAGGGTTTGACTTTATCTGGAGAGCTAATTGTAGACCCTACTTCAGGGACCACAACGGGAACAAGGTTTATCTCGATGTGAAGGACAACGTTCCATACCTGAAGTCTTGGAAGGAAAATGTTGCGCTTCCCGCGCGACCACGTCCGGAGCCCAGCCTTCCTGCATCGCCGGTTGAGAAACCTGGCAAGTGTGTTGAGGAGTCAGAGAGGATTGCAAAAGAGTTACTTGAGAACCTTGACTTCCAGTGTAAGTCTTGTCTGAAGCTACTGCAATCTATGAACTGCAAGCCCTCCAAGAGCAATCGTAAGTCAATTACAAACAACCAGAGTCGCACCGACGGAAACGTCGAGTACCTTGTGCTTGGCGCTTTCGCTCATGGCGGCGTCCAGGGCATTACTAACCGTACGCAGAAGTATGCCCATTCTACCCGATACATCAATGCATTCCTCCAGAATCATGGAATGACGGGAGATTGCTCATCGGTTTGCATCAATCACGGTTCGTCCGTTAAGGTTCACAAGGATGCTCACAACATGAAGGATTCCACCAATTTCACTATCAGTCTTGGCAGCTTCGAAGGTGGTGAACTTTGGATTCACGACCCCGCTGCCCGAAAGGGAGAGCACAATGTCATCACTCAGAAGGTAGGGTTGAAGACTTTGTATGGCAAGAAAAGTGTCTCCCGCAACAAACTTGTGAAGTTCGATCCCAAACGTTTTCACTGTGTTCTTCCTTGGAAAGGGGATAGATGGAGCATTACCGCGTACGTCAATCGAGCTGTTCCCAAGCTTCAGAGCAATGAAATTGCCAAGCTTCGGAGTTATGGGTTCACTCTCTCTAAGCGTACTGCGATTCCTGCCCTCGCTCCCGATTCCGAGGATGAACGGCCGCTTGAGGACCTTGTAACACGGGGTTCTGCGGTAAGGCCTTCCGAGCCTAGGACCAAGCCTAAGGTCAAGATTAGGGAATCGGAGAAAAAGAAAGAAAAGAAACCTCCTAAGTCCGATGTTGCCGAAGATGCATCTAGCAAAGCCGCTGAAGAGTTCGACAAGCTCCTTGAAGGTCTTGAAAAATCAGGAGCAAAGCAAACTGCTGAGCTCAGTGAGCAAGAGCATCTCAGTCGAATGATCGATGAGTTCGGCTCGGACATCGAACCTGATGAACCGCCCAAGCCGGATCTTGGACGACCTCCTGACGGAGAGTCTAAGGTCCCAGATGGGGAGGGCAGTTCTGATCCCAAAGTTCTTAAGGGAATTGAAAAGCTTAAGAAGGAAGCTACTTCGTTGCATCATCTCATGACACACATCCCTAAGAATCCCTATTGTTCGGTATGCAATCAGGCTAAGATGTACAAGGCCCCGGGTTACAAGACCGATGGCTTTCGTTCCGTCGAAGCCACCAGCTTCGGTGATCACATTACCGCCGATCATGTGGTGATCTACAGGGACAATCATGAGGTCATTGAAGAAGCTAGATTGGCTCTCGTGATCAAGGATGTGGCGACTTCATTCATGTATGCGTATCCTTCTGCACTGAAAGATGAAATGGAGTGTAAGGCTGCACTTCAACATTTCGTTTCGAGTAAGGATAAGGTTGGTGTCTTCTACAGCGACAATGCCAAAGAACTCGAACGTAGTGCCAAGTCTCTTGGTTGGAGGCATGAAAAGAGCAAGAAGTATATCCACCAATCCAACTCGATGGCCGAAAGGGCAGTCCGTTCCACGACAGAAGGCACGAGGTGCAATTTGTTGCAGGCTGGATTGTCACATGTATATTGGCCACAAGCCCTCGAGCATGCATGCACTGCATTCAACATTTCTCACCCTAACGGGATTGAGTATGCTCCCTGGTATCGCAGACTCGGGACAGCCTTTCCTGGCAAAGCACTTCCTTTTGGATGTCGCGTCGATTATTGGGTAGGACCCAAAGCTCAAAGAAAGAATCGTCCAAGGTTCGAGCCAACATCCGAACCCGGCGTATTCCTCGGCTATCATTTTCAGCCTGGTATGAAATGGAAAAAGGAGATAATTGTTCTTCCCATCAAGGATTTGAATAGGAATGATTTCCACGAGTGCTTGAAGCCCATCGTTGCTAGCCAATTCAATGTTCCCGAAGGAGACTTCGCGTTTCCTATGAAGGAACGTTACGAAAAGGTTCGCTTGGGGCACGCCTCGGATGCGCTTGAAGGTCCAGACAACACTCCTCTTGAAAATCAGGATGCCGAGATGTCGGAGGAACAAAAGATGGATGTTGAAGACGCCGACCGAAAGGTTGAGCGACCTAAAGTCATTGATCCCGTGAGTGGTAAGTCTGTTGATTTGCCCGAGGGAGGTCGCTACTATGACTCAGGGGGAACTCTAGGTAGGAGATATGGGGGGACACGAGGTTCCACCAAGCCTGACGATATCCCCTCACATTTATGGGTCAACATGTCAAAGAGCCAGAAGAAGAAGGCTGTTGATGAAGCGAACATGAAAGCCGCTCTCAAAGAAATTGACGGCGATGACGGCCGAGGTTCAAGCACCGATCGGCCCGCTGGCGCGGCGTCTCGCATGCAAGATGCTTGGGGCATCGCTGGAAATCATTTGATCAGGTATCATTTCCGACCCAGAAATGAGTTGTTCTCTCCCGACCTCACCGATTGTCCGATTGATCTCAGTAGGATCTCCAATGCCCGTTGCACCAAAATTATCCCTTACAAAGGAGACAGCATCATCGAAGATGAAGATGATTGGCGTAACGTAAGGCGGAGAAATAAGAAACTTCGGTTCAAGTGGGTTGGTCAAACCACCTTTGAGATCAAGCCTGCTAAGACTCCCACTCCTAACGGAGATGGTTCCTTCCCAGCAATGCCTGTCACTCAGGGGAATGAAGCCGAGCACAGGGAAAAGCTGGCTAACACCTCGCCCGTTTCCCATGAAGACATCATGGATAAGTTGGCTATGGTTGCTAGGCCGGTGAATAAGAAGGAGCTTTCCCAGAACCCTAAAGCTCAGGCTTCCCTTGATGTTGAATGGAACAAACTGATGACCAAAAAGGCTTGGGACATGGAATCTGTTCGGGAATGGAGCGACGTCTCCAATCGGGCTCAGAAGAGCGGACAAAAGGTCCACGTTGGGAAAATTTTCGAAATCTGTGTGGAAAAAGGAAGCGAGCTCCCTGCTGGCGACCCTTTAAGGAAATTCAAAGGGCGCACAGTGTTCCAAGGGAATAATGTTCGCGACGAAAGCAATGATGCTGCATTGTTCAGTGAACTTGGATCCAGCCCTGCTACGATGGAAGCAGGCAAAACCCTGGATGCCTATGGGCACATGCCTGGGAACGTGTGTGAACAGGCCGACGGCAAACAGGCCTACACACAAACCAAGCTGAAGGGGATTGAAACTTGGGTAAGATTGCCTAAGGAGCGCTGGCCGAAAGGTTGGCATGGTAAATTCAGTGATCCAGTCGTTAAGCTTATATTAGCTTTGTATGGACACCCAGATAGTGGAGGCTTCTGGGAGCAGCACTGTGAAAAGATGTTAAAAGAAGTTGGGTTTCATTTGGTATTTCCGGCGGCTTGGCCTTCTGTGTTTTATCATCCTGATCTCAAGCTGTTGCTTGCGGTTTATGTTGATGATTTCAAGATGGCAGGACCAAAGCAAAACATGGCTAAAGGATGGGAGTTAATAGCTTCTAAGATCGACATGGACACTCCTGCTCCGCTGGGAAGATATCTCGGTTGTGAACATGTGTCCACCTCCACGTCGCTTGAAAAAGCTGACCATCCCTTTGCTCACGTGTTCGACAAGAGCATTCCTGATCCTGCTGCCAAGCCTGCATCAGCTGCTGCCGTTGAGGATTACACCGAATATTACCCTGAAGAAGGTGTGGTTGTTAGGCACCACCTTCAGCCCCGCAAAGCGCTATATAGTCTCAGATCAGAGGAAGCTCAGGCGATGAACCTTGGCAAAACACGACTCACGGAAGTGAGGTCCTTGGTTTCTACGAATTCGCTTGAAGAGGTTTGGGATGAACATGGTCAAAATAGAAAGCGGGGGGAACTATGGATTGGTTCCACTTACCTTTTGTCTAATCAACATTCCCGCGCATCTGCACTTGCTGCTGTCAAGAAAGTGCGGGACAAAACCAAAGCCAAGAAAGCTGCTAGAAAGCAGGCCTTCTATGATGTCAATCAGCTTGACGAGGGCAAAGGATGCATGAAAGCACCCACTAAGCAAGTCATCTACGATATGAGTTCATTCTTGCAACAGGCCATTGATCGCTACAAAGAGCTAGCTGGCCCAGAGTTCCAGACTCTGAAGAAAGCAAGCACTCCGTTCTACGATGACAAAATTGCTCGCCCGGTGGAAGCTGAGGCAGAGGCCAAGGGCAAACTTGCTCCGATAGCAAGCAGAGTCCTGATGAAATTGCTATTTGCAGCAAGAATGGCTCGATTCGATCTTCTTCGTGCCGTTCAGGGTCTGGCTAGTCGGGTTACCAAGTGGTCCGCTGATTGCGATAAGGCGTTGCACCGTCTGATGTGTTATGTGCAAACCACCTTGCACTATAAAATGTCTGGGTTTGTGGGCGATAGTCTTGATAAGTGCAATCTTTGGCTATTCGCTGATTCAGATCATGCAGGTGAGCACGACAATCGCAGTACATCAGGGGGATTCCTGGCTTTAGTTGGCCCCAACACTTACTTTCCGCTTAGTGCTTTTAGTAAGAAACAAACAAGCACAGCACTTAGCAGTACTGAAGCTGAGGTTGTTTGTGCAAATGTGTCGCTGCGTGCATTGGGACTTCCTTCATCCGCACTTTGGAGCGTACTCCTGAACGCGGGGGGAGATACCAAGCAGCAACACGCCTCTCTAACGAAAGGCAAAACCATTGATCTTACTAAGGTCCCTGACAATGAAGTGTCCAAAATAAAGTCAACAGGATCGCATCGTTTGCCTGACGGCAGGCACCTCTGTGTCTACACGGGTGTATCAACTATACCCGAACCCTCTGAGATGACCAGTCATCCATTGAGAGATGTATGGATTCAAAGTAAGGGGAAATGGACTAGAATTGAGGAAGCTGTCGCCTGGGAAGAGCTTCATAACTCCTCCTATTCAGTGCAATGCGATACCTTAATCTGCATCTACCGAAGATCGGCAATGGACTATCGTCGCTTCGCGGAAGCGGAAGCAGAGATGCATAAGGAACTCGCCGGTATCAGGGATTCGGGGGGCGTTGACATTGAGAAGCTTGCCCCAACGTCTGGCAGTAAAGACATTGGACTCATAGCCTGCATGCCGCATGCTATCGAACCCATTGTGCTCGAAGATAACCAGGCCACCATAAGAATTCTTGAGTCCGGTAAGTCGCCAGCTTTTAGACATGCCGACAAAACACAAAGAATCAATCTCGGTTGGATCGCAGAACAATTTAGAAGAAAGCATTATAAGATGGCGTATATCAGCACTTTGTTGCAAGCTGCCGACATCCTCACTAAACCCTTCACCAACCTGGAGAAGTGGACTAGAGCCCTTGAGCTTATGCGCATTGGCCCTGACAAATCTAGAGTCAGGAAAGCCACGGCCGCACCACAGCAGCCGGAAGGCGTGCTCAAGAGGCCAGAAACCAAGTGCAAGACTTTGATCATTGAGGTTGCGTTTGATGGTGTGTCGTTTGTGAAGTCGATAGATCAGCAGAGTCATCCTTCGGTCAGCTGGGTTACGGTCCATGGTATGGATGAGATCAGTTCAGTTCATGCTAGGAAGGACCTACTCAACAAGGCTAAAAGACTCCATAAGGCTGGAGCGTCGGTGTTGGTTTGGCTCCGTATTCCATCGTCTTCCCAGACTCATCAGACAGCCTTCACCCTCCTAGCGGATGGGATGTGCAGCAATGAAATTACCAAGAAAACATTCTACAAAGCATGGGCTTCATTTGTTGATGTCTCCACTGGATTAGACTCGTTGAGATCTGATTATGTTCTGATGGCGGATAAGGACAACCCTTACCTCACCAGTGAAAGAGTCCAGAAGTGGCTTACCAAACACATGCTCAACGACAGGTCTTTTGACGCCTGTGGGGTCAACTTCATGGGTCCTGATGGATTGATGGCTCGTGTTCCCATCACATTGAGTACGAATGTTACGCACATAAGAAGTGCATTCGCTTCACTGCAGTGTCGTGATAGGGACAACCACAAGAAGTGTCGTAGCTCAGACAGTCCTTATCACTTGCAGGTTAGCGAAAGGATCATCAAGTCCTATGAAGAGCATTGCATGGAATTGCAAGTTGCAAAGTCGGTTGCTATGGTAGCCATCAGACCTCAAGCACCCAAGCTTTCAGCGACTTCTCACTCCCGTCTTGCTTACGCAATGACCAGCATCCCTCATTCACTTGAGACGATCTACGAGGCGGATGCCTTGGAGAGGGCGGACGAGTTTCGCCTGGCCCTCCAGGATCCTGATCGCCTCGCTGACGCGTTGGCAGGACTCACCAAACCCGCGGCTTTCCGAGACATCGCGAAGTTCATCAAGGAGCCGACGGAGAGTGACGACCACATGTCGTTGTTCTTGAGGTGCATCCCGGTTCACGAGTGGCTCGATCTGCGAAAGCAGTATCCTCACGATCGTTGGACCACGCTTTACGAAGTGTGGCACGCCGAGAGAGGCGTCAAGGCGCCCGACGATGTGTCGGCAACAGGAGCCTTGGTCCAAGACGCCTCCCTAGACGGATGGCTTTCTCTTTTGATCGACTTTTTGCGTGACATGGCGACACTGGGCTGGAGCACAAGGGCGTCGTCGGCATTCGACTCAACGAGAATGTACGACCTGTGCCACCGCTTCACCCTCCTAACGGAAGGGTTAGGGAAACATCGTCTTTTTCCGGCGAGCGTGCGCTTGCTGAGCGGGCTCTTCACGCCCTCGCTCCAGCGGATCGCACCGCCGGCGAATGAGAGATCATTCGCCATTGTGGTTGGTGACAGCTCCTTGGCCTTTGTGCAATTCCAAGGAGCCCGTGTCCTGACCAAAAGGACGTTCAATGATGAGCTGCGCCAGGCACTGCGAAGCGAGCCCAGAAACTCCGGATCGGAGGTCTCCATGTTGTGGGGGCAGGGTCTCGGTCACATCCACGACCGGATCATTGCTCTCATCAGGAAGCATGAGCCTCGTCACCCGGAAGGGTTTGACATTTTCATTTCGTGGACTGGCAATGACGTCTACGGCAAGTGGGGCTACAAGGCCTTCACCTGGCACCGCCAGTCGCCGTGGGTGAAAGAGACGGCAGAGATGGCTCGCAAAGCCTTCGAGTGGCCGATCAAGCAGCTCAAGAAGGTTCAGGAAGACGTCGTCAAGATCGCCGCCCTAAAGGACCGGCCAGGGGTGAATTCTGTGACAATGATCTCAGGCCCCGAGAATGGCTTTATGTACGGCCTGCCGGAAGAGTACGACGAGGAGATGACTCGCCACACGAAAGTGTTGGCCGAAGCAGGTGTGAGACTGGTCGACCCCAACCCAGTGTTGGGCGCCACTGACAGACCAGACAAGTTTCACACGAACTTCACGGCTGACAATGTGGCCGCGGTTGTCACATGGTACAAGTCACTTGTCACCGCCACGGTCTTTGACCGTGCGGTGACGGACTTGCGATCAGAATTGGTTGCCAACCGCCGAGAGGTGGTCTTCTTCGAGCACTTCCACCTGGCCAAGCCGGACTCCCGTATTACGGTCCCGCCATTGAAGGACATGCACGTCTGTGCTGACACCGAGCGCGAGGAACCGCCAGACGTCCGGGGGGACGACGAACAGATCGTGTTGAGTGCTCCGCTGTTGGCCGCACATCAGGATCTTCTGTGTGCCGAGCCGGAGGAGCTGACCGACACCGATCGTGTCCTCTTCGACACGACACCTGGAGCCGAAAATGTTGTCCAGAGAACTGAGGACAACTCGGATCCCTCTGTGATGATCACCAAGCTCCAGATCGGCAGTCACGGTGAAGAGGCTGCGACTGATGAAGAGATTGCCTTGGCGAATGCCCTCGGCGTCTACGGTCTCGATCTGGAGATTGGTCGCACCTCTAACGAGGATGCTGAGTCTAACAAAATCTTCAAAGACATTGAGGAGCTCACTGAAGAAGAACTCAGCAAGCGGCCCCGATTCTACGCGAGGGGATCTGTCGGGATTCAGAATTTGATGAGGGAAATGCAGTTGGAGGAGGCCAAGAAACCACCTGTTCCTCCAAAGGCGCGGCCCGCTGACGCGGAGCCTAAGGCAACTGGTATCTTACCTTTGGCCACGAAGGCTCATGCTGTACCTCCTGCCGTGCCGCAGGCTGCATCCTCATCGTCGGCGTCTGGCACACTCCCGCCCAAGGAAGTTCCTGGGAAGTCTGCATCGTCTGGCGCAAAGCCTACTGAACCGTTGCAGCCACCGCCTCCTAAGAAGATGCCTATCACCGCTGTGAAATCGGCACCTACGCCGAAAGCGGAGCACGCTGCCAGTGCCAAGGCAGAAGCGTCACCTCCCGGAAGGGATGGTCAGTTTTGGTTGTCAGGCCCGGACCTGCCGCCCTTCGCGTCTGATCATCGACACCTCAGTGAGGGCCAGCGCTTCAAACTGGGCAAGAAGTGTGCATTCGTCCTCAGAGGCTTCACCAACAAGCCCGAGTACGGCAATAGAACGCCGACAGTGACGATCCGTCGGAACGACCTCTCGATGGACTGGGAAGAGTTCATCGATGCCCTTAGCCAGATCTGGAACGGGCTCAAGGTCTCCCAGATCTTCGAAGTCTTTAAGACTCCAGTCGACGGGAAAGCCCGCTACGAAGTTTACATTCAGAAGCACAATGATCAGGAATTTGACGTGCTTCGAGCTCGGGCTATCCATGGGCATTGGTCGGGGCTCTTCGGTGACGATACCGAACTCGCCGACATCCACTCCGTGGTGCATTCCTTTGTGCCATGGGACGCCAGTCTAGCGACTCGGCCTAAGATTCATCCGTTCGACATGTACTCCCAGGAGTTTGTCGATTTCCCTTGCAAACTGGGCTACCACGGCACCTTCATGAGGCACTTCCCAGATATCATCAGATACGGATTGTTGCCTGGTGGTGCCGCGCTCCACGAGAGTGGTAGCAGAGCTTTTGTCATGATGTCAAAGCAACCAGAATGGAAAAGGGATGACAATGCGGGCCTTCGCGAGGCGGCGGACGTCGAGTTCGCCATCGATCTCCAAATGGCCGTCTTGGACGGCGTCCGGCTCTTCGAGACTCGCTCCGGGGCACTGGAGACGCCAGATTGGATCAGCAATCGATATCTGGTTTACGCTTATCAGCGGGGCACAGCAGAGCCTGTGTGGGTCAATCCGGCCTACCAGGCGTTCCGTCGGAACATTGACTCCGCTCTAGCGAGCTGGAACAAGGATGGAAGCCACAAGTACATCTTTGGTCCAGATCAATTTGCCTTGGAGCAGCACAACTGTTTTCTCGACTTGTTGGAAAGCGCCGAGAATCTCACCATCGCTGAGTGGGCGCCGGTCGCAATCGACTGCAAGACCCCGTTTCGCATTTCGGCGGACATCTTGAGCGAGGTCGGCGAAGAAGTCATCGAGCGAAGGAAGAACGATGACCAGCTCATCGAAACATATGACGGCTCGCTCGGAATCGGCATCCACGTCTGGCCATCCATGGAAGGCAAGCGGATCCGACTTCGCCAGAGGATTGAACCGAGGCACTGGATCAAACAGGAGTTGGTACTCTACCCCGGGTACCATTGCAGCTCGTGCAATCACAAGTACATCGACGGAATGATCTCCTGTCCAGGTTGCCAACGTCGCCTCATCGAGATGACCGACCTTGCGATTATCGCCGAGCCCGACAGACTCCGGCGAAGCGCCGCCCGAGAGGGCAGGCAGGTCAACATCATTGACTTGCAGCCATCCTCGGGGCTCAAGCACGCGCGTGTGAAGATTCAAGGGCCAGAAGAAAGGGAACGAATCCAAAGCACAGCGTCTGGCATCCGCCAGAAGGTCCTCAATCAGCAGAAGAGGGCGGAGAAGCTCCACAACACCACTCCGCAGGGGCAATACAGTGTGGACCCCATCACTGCTCACAACTACGCCAAAATGGGTCTCAGCTTTCACACTGTCGAGGCGCTGCAACGCTTCGCTAACGTGAGGCTTCCTGATCCTCAGGGCAAAGGAAAAGGGCATGGTTCGTCCACCTACTATGATGCCACTGGAAAGGTTGCCCTCCTCTGGGTGACAGGCCAGCTTGAGATCGACCTCCTCACGGAGTGTCTGATTTGTTTTCATGATCGGTTTTACACCATCAATGAGATTGCAGTTCTCATCAAGGCTGTGAAGTCGAACCAGCATGAGTTTTCCATCCTGCAGTACGATGGGGAGAAATACATCGTCGTGCAGAATGAAATCTTGCCGATCATGGCCGAGCTGGCTACTTTCTTCAAGGCACAACTGCCGCTGAGCCGGACAAGGATCGAGAAGACAAATCCTTCTCTTCGCACCCAGAGAGATCTGCAGGTACCCGCTGAGGCACAGGGACTTGGCAAACGTCAGCTCAACGAGTTGCTGGCCAATACCCCTTACTATCGTCGGTACCAGCAGTACTACATGGACAAGCGCATCGGGGAGAGCGGCCACGTGAGGTTGACCACTTCGGCACCCGCGTCCGAACGTCGCCCACCTGAGCCTCCGGCATCTCCTGCACGACGAGGTCGCAGCTCTGACGAGCGTGCATCGGGTACAGCAGAGCGCAATCGCACAAGGTCCCCGATCGCCAGACATCGTCCGACCGAGGTCCACATCCGGACCAACCCTGGAGATGGAGCGGGCTCATCTACCGATCGCACCCCTCGGGAGCCTGCGATGCCGCCGCCCAGGCGTGTGGCACGTGATCCGTCCAGCTATATCAGTGACGCGGATTGGGATGCAATGCGTGCTGGTACAGGCTTCAGCAGTCCAGCACCGGAAACGGTTGCTCCCGATACCACTATGGATGGAACAGTGAGCGAGACACCGTCCTCTGCTGTTGATCTTGGCACAAGGCGCGAATGGTCCGAGACCTACCGCCGGCGACCCCATGATCCACCGACCTTCGGCGTGTTCTTCGAGACGAGAGATGTCTCCGACCGACAGGTCCGGATGCGTGAGACTGTTGTCAACTTCTTTGAGCAGCTCAGGGTCGCAGGATTGTTGTACCCAAACTTCGTGTTGGGGAACGATCTTTCCGGCAACATCATCGATCCTTCGCTTGCCAGGCGAATGGACTGGCACCGCGTTGACATGTACCAATGGGCGGTGTTCGCTGCGATGACCGAAGATTACATCCAGCCTACTTCAGTCGTGAATGCCATTCCTACTCATGGCAATCCACATGGCTTCACGATTCTGGACACCTCTCATGCCCAATGGTTCTTGTCAGGATGGGTCCATGAGGTCTACAACTACAGGACCAACCGCCGTGACCGCATCTACTGAGGTCATCTGATCGACGGCCCATTACGCCGAGCTTGATCACCTCCCTAACGGGATGGTATTCTGAGACATTTAGATGCCGTCTGGTTAGTAGTGAAGTGAGATTTAAGCGTCGGCACCGCCCTAACGGGTTGGTAGCTAACCTTCTCGTACAAACAGCACAGGGCGCAAAACATCGGCCGCATAATTTGCTTTTGTTGCAAGTTGTTTCCGCTGTCACAAAGTGATATGCTCACGACGGTCTAGTGACTAGTCTTTCCTTCCATCGCCTTCGCCTCAACCGTTGCACTAAGATGCGCGGGGGGTGTATTTTGTGGAAGATGTAGCTAGTCACCTGCACCTACTGTCGTTCATTGGCTCAAGAAAATATGCGTCTGCATTCTGGCTGTTCTGCCTGTAAACATATATAAGTCCCCTAACACAGGTTATAACCATAGTTTTCCTACTTATAACCCTACTTATAGCTACGTACCCATGAACCTCCAAGTAGGCCCCAAACCCTAAACCCTCATAGAATCCCTATAGACCCCTTTCGACGGACCCTTAAAGGAACCCTTCTAGCTACCCATGAACCTCCAAGTAGGGTTCATGAGTCGGGGGCTTTTTAGGGCTTACTGGTTCGAATTGTTAGGATTCGTTGGCTTCGCAAGTTGAGGAATCTTGGCTTTATAGTTTGAGGTTGAAAGGGTACCCAGAGAGCCCAATACCCCTTAATCAAGGAATAAGGCTTAAATTATATAGGGCTTAGTACTATGGCTTAAGCTATATTCCTTAATAAGGGGTATTGGGCTCTCTGGGTAGGTTCGTCTTCCTGCGGCTTAGTATGGAATGAAGGGGCCTGATGCAATGCTCCTGGGTTGCTCTTAGAAGGTACAGGTTGCTACTAGAGATCGACCCCTCCCAAACCTGTAATGGCCAAAACCCGCCGAAAACGTCCTACATTACTAGGACCCAGAGTAGGCCCTTATTCCCTTTTTTTAGGGTTTAGGTTCTCTTATAACCCTCTTTAACCCAAAAAGGGCACCCTTTTTATTCCTAGGTTACTCTTAGGCCTAGATTAAGTCTTATCCCCTGTCCGGTTTTCGCCGACATGCGGGGATTTTCGGCTCTGGCCTGTAGGCTTCAATTCAATATGGGAGTTTCCGAAAATAGGGGGACCCCAATATAGTACCGTAAGTAGTAGGCTCCTTAGTATAAGAGCCCCAAAGTATGGTACCCCAATTCTCGGAAACTCCCTACCATAATCCTTATTATAGAACCCTTATAGATCCCTTATAGTAACCCTTTAAAGGGACCCTTAGGTAACCCTAATTTTAGGAAACTCCCATATCTCAGATGGAGGCCCCGTTCTTGCAAAAACCTTCTCATGGAACAGTGTTATCGCTGTAGACATATGGGAGTTTCCGAAAATGAGGGGTACCTTATTTTGGGATCCTGACAATAATTATCCTGCTATCTGGGGCACTATATTAGGCTCCGCTATTTTCGGAAACTCCCATATGTGCCATCGTGACATCGCGCCGTATGAACCGAGCTTGCATCACCTTGTTCTATCATCTCCGCACTAACAATAAGCCACGGAACCCTTTTTTTCCCCGTGAAGTTAGCCACGGGTTTGGAGTTTGGGGTTGGGTGCTTTGGCCTGACAGACTCTAAGGATGATCCGATGGAAGGGAGCCTTTAATCCCAAAGGGTCCAAGTATCATCATGGTATCTACTTAAACCCCCAAAATGCCCTTTAAGTATATACCAGAATGATACTTGGACCCGTTGGGAATGTGTATGCTGTTACCCTCGCGCCTAAACAACTCCAAACCCTCAACTTAAGTCCCTGGGTTTTCTCTGCAATCCTATTTATTCATCAACAGTGATGAGGGTTTGCAGTTCAGGGTAAGCATTCCCGTGAAAACTTTGTTCTGCCTGCGTGCCAGAAATCTAAACCAAATTCTTTTCACACAACCTAGACTCCTAGAGCTTATGGCGTGTGGGTTGATCGGTGTCGCACGGACGAAGAGCTGAAAGCTCACCGTGGAGGCCAAGGAACCACACGTCAGGCCCGTCGCAATGCACGACGTGATGAATGGCTTGCTGGAAATTGGCGACCGGCTTGGCTGCGTGCCTATCAAAAGGACAAGGCAGATCGTGATCGTGCACGACAAGATGAGACGTTGGCTTCCTCTACGGCCCCCTCTGCTGTGTCCACCTCCTCTATGTTGTCTGCCGCAGTGTCTACCACTTCTACATCGCCTGCATGGACTATGGGTTGTTCTTCGCCTACCTCGGTCACCTCGTCCTGTACCTCTTCAACTACTTTGACGACAAGCGAGATGGACTATGAGTACTATGAGGACACAGCCTCTTTCATGCAGCTCACTGGTGCTGAACGAGCTCGCCTTCAAGAGGCAGGTCTTCGGCCCTTGCAGTTTGACCGCCTGGAAGCCTTGATGGAGTTCCTTGAGGAACAAGAGCTTTCAGGAGGACGTGGTGCTGAACACAGGTGGGGTCTTCGTTGCTGCTTAAGACGCCTTGACAATGCCGCTCACTTAGTTGACGAAATTCAACAAATCCTACAACGGCGACTTCTGGTCCGTGGCTTCTGGCCAATCACTAGGGTGCCACCCACTCGCTACGAGCAAAGTCGCCTGTTTCAGTGGGGACGTCAATACGGCACTGTGGTCTGTGAAGCTGTGGAACTGGCACTTGCGGAGGCACTGTCGGATGTGGATATCAACGAGGGTCTCCGTCCGTACGAGGTTGACGCTGGCCTGGAGAGTCCGATGGCTGCTGGGTTTCACACAGCTTCGAGTGGGGCGACTTCCTCCGATGCCTTGCCGATCATCAGCATTCCGCTTCCTCCTCGACCCCGCTCACGTTCAAGGTCCCGGGACTTCAACAGGCGTCGCGGTGGCAACCGTCGCCGTGTGAAATCGCGCAGACGTTCTTCTGTGGCTGGGGAGTCCAGGGCAGAATGGGGTGGTTCTGCTGGCTCTGAACGTGACATTGGCGCGGAGGATGAAGTTGACTCTGGTGACTCCTCAGAGGATGCAATCTCGGAGATGTCTCCCCTCCCGCCTCTGCGGTTACTACACCAGCCCTGGAACAGTTCGCGGCCACCCTTGATGGTCCCATTGACCCGACCGTCTTACTTGGCATCTGGCGAGAACCTCCTGAGGAAGGACCATCTTCTACTACCACGACGAGCTCCTCCATGGCCCAATGTACTACCATGTTGAGTTCCCCCGGGACTACCTCCTCAAGCTCTTCCAGTGCTATCGCGACGAGTTCATCCATGGCTTCGTCTACTACCTTGTCGAGTTCTTCCTGGAGTACGACTACTTTCATGATGAGCTCTTCCTTGGCGATGACCACTACCACGTCGTGTTCCACTTCAACGACGAGTTCCTCGCACTTTGTGGCCCCTATCACTGAAGAGGTGGTGCTTATGCAACGGGGTTGGCCAGAAGAACGTCCACGTGGCACGACTCGGCGTCGAGAGTACCCTGGACCTCGACGTCGTAATTCGCGGGTTCGTCAACAAGCCTTTCGTCTTGAAGGAGAGGCACGAGTTCGACGACTGGTGGATGAGCAGTTGATGCAGGGAACTAGTGCTGACCACCGTGATTTTCTGCGTCATCTTCTTGACCGTGAACGGCTTCTCCGTTACGAACTTCATCTGTGTGGAGTGGCCGCTGAACAAGCACTTGCATGGTGGCCCAGGGCTGGGGATGAAGTTCCCTGGAATTCGGGTCACATGGATGCTGCTCTACGCCGGGAAATTCAAGGCATCATGGGCGACTTCCGTGCCTCTGACATGGCTGTGGGTGTCTACTCCGTTGTTCTTCAACCTGACCTACCAGTACGGAACGCTCTTGGTAATCAACTACCTACAGTTCCTCGGCGTGTGGTGGCTGGACTTCGAAGGCGACTCTGGCAATGCCATCAACTGCATGAGTCCAGGCAAGCTCAACCAGATGTACAAGATGTCGGACGTTGGCATGATGGGCCCCTCTTCCTGATTCCTTTTGGTGTTCATCCGCCTGCTAACTTGCCACCTGGTGCTCGACTTCCAGAAGACCCTCTTGCAGAACGTGCTCGTCATGGTCGTGCTGATCGTCGCCGACATCAAGCTAACCCACCAAGGCGACGACTGGAGTCTCCTGCAGCCCTGCGCCCTTCTGCTGCTCTTCCTCCTCGACCTGGGTGCCCCGGTACCTCAGAGCTGGGCATGGCTGCAAGCTCATCTTTCGATCCCTCGTCTACGTTAGGGCCTTCAGTGTTGAGCTCCTTGCCCTCGCCTTCTCATGCTGCTGAAGAACGTGATCGGAGTCGCAGTCGTAATCGCTCCAGTGGCACTTTTCCACGTCGCCGTCAAGCTGCTCGCTATGCACGTCGTCGGCGAGTTAAGCCAGCTCATGAAACCTCTGAGTGAGTGTGTCTACAGTTCTGAGCCAGCAGAGTTTGTTTGTGTTTATGTGTGCGGTTTTGGCTAAATCTGCCTTACTGCCAGTGTGCGCCCCACCGGGTGGGCTGACGACCGCTTGCGGGAGAAAGTCCGACACACTTTTAAAAAAAAAAGACCAAAGCTCTGAACCTAGCTCTAACCGTAAACGTCCAAACCAGAAGCCTAATCACAACCTCCTGCTGCCTCTCAGATCCCTGCGACCGCTGCACTGAAAGCTTTCAGAGCGTCTTTGACGCCGGGTGCTTTGGTAGCAAAGCTGTCGGATTATCGCCGGAGTGTGGGGCTGAGCCGTTTAGGGTTTAGGGTTTAGTCCTCAGGGTTTAGGGTGGTTTAGGATTTAGGGTGGTTTAGGGTTTAGTGTTGGGGGATTTGGATGGTTGGGTTTTGGGTTCCCGGCAGGGTCCATGGTGAGGTGCAGATGCACGGCCCTTAAATCTTGCAGGGTTCAGATTGAAATACCCTAAGGGTAATAGTCTATGCCAGAAGTACCTATGTAAGAGGGACTATACAAGGCCAACGTATATACTGTTTGGGTACATGGACCCTTATACCCTAAACCCTTACAGAACCCTTAAGGATGCCGTATAATAGGAAGAGGAACCCTTATGGATACTAGTTGGGTACATGGACCCTTCGGGATAGCTCTGAGCCCGAATCCCGCATCCTCCGGGGGTTTCGGGTGTTGGGTAGGCCCCTAGGGTTTAGGGTTCAGGGTTTAGGGTTTATCCAAGATTAAAAGGAGGGACCCTTAATAAGGACCCCTAGGTATATACCCTTAATATAGCTGTTATATACCCATGATATAGGGTAGGGGTCCCCACTAAGGGTCCCTCCTTTTCCCCTTTGAGGTTTAGGGTTTGGAACCCGAGCCCCAAGCCCTATCTGGACGCTAACTGCTCAAGGAAAAGAGGGCATCGAAATAACAAAAACTCACCTGGACCCTTTTCATTAGAAGGGGCCCCCACCCTGTAATAGTGGTATAATAGGAATATAATCGGGCCCCAATATAATCCTTACAGTCACTATTACAGGGTGGGGGCCCTTCGAACCTATACATGTGCACGCTAGGTTTCGCGCTGGGAGCGTCGAAGGGTTGCTGCTAGTTGATGCAGACCCCCGTTCAAGTTCGTCTACATGCAGCTCCCAGTAGTCCTCCAGCATCTATTTCGACCCACAAACTGCTCAAGTCTGCCAGAGGACATATCAGCGATAAGGCCATACAGTCTATACGGAGTATGTAATACAGGGCCCTGAATAATGTCCAATACTATTTTGGGGCTGCTTTCTTGTAATTATGGTACAATGGGCCCCAAAACCCTATTCTAATCATTAAGGCCCCTATAGTATAGAGCCCTGATGTAGATCCCTTATAGACCTCATTGAAGGATCCCTTTAAAGGAACCCTATTCTAATTATCAAGGTCCCTATGTTAGATCCGTATAGATCCCTTGTAGTACATAACCCTAAAAGACCGCATTAAAGGAACCCTATATTCTAATTATGAAAAGGCCTCCTATATAAATTACGTACGTATGTATTGCGGAAATGGCCAGTCACTCGCTACCTGGTTCTTAGTCGGGAGTGGGGGAATGGATCCCTATAGTAGCCCCGATATAGTCATCAATACACTTCCCCAATACCCATTCCCCCATTCCCTAAACCCTAAGCCCGAAACCCTAAACCCCAAACCCAAAACCCCAAACCTTAAGCCCTAAACCCTAAATTCCCTAAACCCTAATTCCCCAAACACCAAACCCTAAACCCTAAACCCCAAAGTCTCCATTATGGATTCCGCCATTCCCTCCTAAGCACCACACAGTCCAAGGCTGACCCTCTTCCAGCAGATCGTTGCTGGGGACAGCTGGGGGTTGGTCTCCATACCACTGATTAAGGAATCTTGGCAAGTCTTGGGCTTAGGGGTTTCGGGGGTTTCGGGTCTAGGGCTTCGGGTTTTGGGGCTCAGGATGTAGGGGTTTAGGGGTTTAGGGGTTAGGGGTTTAGGGTTTAGGGAGGGTTATGGGCAGTTTTGGTGGTTGGGTTTAGGGTCTAGGGTTTAGGGTTTACGGTTTAGGGTTTAGGGTATCTTTAGTGTTCACTTGAAACTTTGCTACCGTCTCAGGGTTCCGTACTATGCTTTCCTTATCTGTATAAGGGTCCATGTACCCGAATAGTATATACTTTGGCCTTAAAGTACCCCCTACATGGGTACCTTGGGCCCAAAGTATATACTATTTGGGTACATGGACCCTTATACCCGAAGCCCTTATGGATCCCTTATAGATCCCTTTAAAGGAACCCTTTATGGTACCCTTAAAGGAACCCTACTATTTGGGTACCTGGACCTTTAGGGGATGCTTTCCTCAAAGTCCTCAAGAAGGTGTGCGGTTCCGGGTCAAAAGGTAAGGCATACATCGGGTTCAGGGTTTAGGGTCCCGGATGTAAGGTTTAGGGCGGGCCCTGATGAAATCTGATTTTTTTCAGTACAAGCAGAAACTACGGGACCTTTGTGCCCTATGTATTGCGATGCTGTTCGTACGTACCCCGCCATGCGAATGAAGCACCCCTGGCTTTATGAAAAGGCAACTGTTACGACCTCAACTCTAAACCCTAAAGACATAGGGTTAACCTAAACCCGGAATCCTGAATAGGAATCCTGAGGCCTAAACGCGAAAACCCGAAACTCCCATCAGCAGGTGCCTGCGAAGTCTTGAGGATTTGGGTGCTGGGGAAGTTGACGTTGCAAGAGGATTCAGGTTCCGGAGGAGAGCTTATTCTGCATAACCTGAAGGGCTTTGCCAGGGTTTTATGAGTGATTATGAGGTGTTTGGGTCCTTGAAGAGTTCTATACGGGCAGCTCTTTGGCGGATGTCTGGGGCACGGGTCCAGTGCCGCATTATCAACATTATCCTTATTCTCAGTCTTATCAGTACTGTCGATGTTCGTACTCTTATCATTTCACGTATTTTCACTGCTCAGCTTCCGAGATGATCCATGGTTGACTCCTCTCAAGAGCAGTGATCTTGAAACCCACATCCCACATCCCCAACGACCAGACCGAGCCCAGCATCGCTTTATAGCTGCAGACACATGTCAAACCCTGGTGGAACTGGCTGCACCAAGGAATTTCCAGAAATGGCCGTCATTCTGTTCATGATCATGATGACCGTGTCGCTGGGTGTCATGCTGCTTGGCTTGCACTTCAGTGTATCGGGGGCAGGCATACAGGGTGTAAAACCCACTGACACTGGTTCAAGGTCCACCCCCCTTCTTTTCTTGTGGCAGGGGTCGATTTGGTGACGAGTTTTTGTGGTTGAAAAGCTTGCACCAAGTGGTGGTCGACGGACTCAGGGATTCACAGACCAGTATTCAGGTTTCTGTTTTCATGGTCCACTTTGACAATTTTAGGGAAACGGAAGGCCAACCAGCAGGCTTTACTGTAGAGTAAATAGATACTTGTGAGCAACCGCAAACTTAGCTAGTGTGTTAGTTACAGGTGCGATGCGTTTAGCGACTTCTGGGGTTCAGCGGTATATGGTGTACAGCTTGAGGGCTTCGCCCCGAAGTAATGATATGCCTACATCATCAAGCTCTGGCACCGCAAAACCCTAGCCATGATTTTATGGATGCTGGGTCGTTTTGACGGGGGTTGAGGCAAGCCGAAAGCTCCGGCCTTTAGACGTCTTGGCGTCCTAGCTGACGCTGTCGTGCCGATCTCACAGAGCTTCAGGGCAAAGGGGCTTGAGGCAAAGTTTGGATGAGCAAGCAGATTTTTCCGCAAACCCCAGACCCCCGGGAGGATCCCAAAAGTAGATCCCTTAATGGGGGCTCCTATAAAGTACCCTTAGTAGTATAGGGCCCCAAATTAGGGGATCTACTTTCCAGAGATGTCGCAGTCAATTCGCCTCTGAGACTTGCCGTACAAATCCTCAAACCAAAAGAAACCTCATCCGCCGTGAACCCTAAGGGCCCAAAGGACCCAATAATTAGGTACTCGGTTTTAGGAGAGTAGTTATGTAGGCTAGGATTTTGGACAGTATATGATTATTGGGTACTTGGACCCTTGGGGGAACCTCGAAACCCCCAAACCCTAACATCCACAAGGCCGATTTGAGCGGGTTCTCGTGCCTGTAACGCGTGGAGAGCGTAAGGATCTTGTTCAATCGGACTTCCCCAGGGTATCGGGTGATTTTATGCGCCCTAAACAGCCTCAAGCCCTAATCATCATGGCCTTAATCCCTAAACCGTTAAACTTAAACCCTGAACCCCCTAATCGAACCCCTAAACCGTTAGCCTCAAACCCTAAACCCTAAACCCTCTAACCCCCCTAAACCCTAGGCCCTAAACCGTTAAACTTAAGATCCTAAAATCCCAAACCCAAAACCCTAAATCCCTAAACCCTGTAAACCTCACCCTAAACCCGAAACCCCTAAACCCCTAAACCCAAAACCCTTCAAACCCTAAACCCCTAAACCCCTAGACCCCTAAACCCCTAAACCCTAAACCTCACCCTAAACCTAAACCCCTAATCCCCAAAACCCAAAACCCTTCAACCCCTAAACCCCTAAACCCCTGACCCTTAAACCCTACACCCCCTAAACCCTAAACCTTAAAACCCAAAACCCTCAACCCTAAACCCCTAAGCCCTAAACTACCTTCGAAGCCCCACCAGTCCTTGCGGAGCCCAGGAACCTCATCCTAGCCGCTGCTCGGCTCTGTCACAAGGGTAGTTGTCAAAATTAAGGTTCCTTTTTGGGTACCCTAAATATTATAATCGGGACCCAAAAAGGGACCATAATTTTGACAAGCCTTACATAGTGAACGGGGGAACTTTAAACTTTTTGGCCTTATATTGGCTCGAAATATCTTAGAAAGTTTGAACGTTTAGGGGCCCGGTTGTTGAAGAAGAGAGCAGCCAGCTCGGGTGTTGAGTTTGAGGGTTTAGGGCTTTAGGGTTTCGGGGTTTTAGAGTTTAGGGTGTTGAGTTTTGGGGTTTAGGGCTTCAGGGGTTTAGGGTTTTGGTGTTTTAGAGTTCAGGGCTGTAGGGGTTTAGGGTTTTGGGTTTTTTTGAGTTTAGGGCTGTAGGGGTTTAGGGTTTTCGGGGTTTTGGATTTAGGGTTTTCGGGTTTTGAGTTTTAGGGATTCAGGGTTCAGGGTTTTGCGGTTTAGGGTTTGAGCTGCGCGGGTTGCGAGTTTACGCTGGAGATTCGTAGGGTAGGCTGGATCTGCCCCACTGTCGAGTTCGCAATCTGAAGGTTGAACTCCAACGAGCCATCTGGCTAGAGCTTTCTTCCTTCAGCTGGATCTTGTGCTTGCAGGGTGTTTAAAGGGGAGCCCGAAAACATGTGTCATCAGCTATCGAAATCTTTTAATCTGAAACTATCTATTATGTTACCGAATATGCACACCGCAAGTGTGGTGTCGGTTTCAGGTTTTCTTTCTCCGGGCTCAACATCTACACCAGACCCCTGTGTCATTCTCAGCACAGCCAAGGTGTCTGAGAGGCTAAGGCTCAGCACCCTATAAAACGTACACCAAATCCAGACCTAGTAGTAGAGTAGGTGACCTTTAACCTTTTTTGGGGAGCATAGTCCCCACATAACCCCATATACCCCAAAAAGGTTAACATGTAGTTCCCCATGATACCCGACAAGCAGGCAGACCGGCAAAGCCAGCAGGTTGATCCGACAGTCTCCCCCAGCTCCAAAGGCCCGATGACCCAAAACCCTCCACAGCCACTTTGATCTGGGGTACTTGGAGGTTCATGGGTAGTTATAAGTAGGGTTATAAGTAGGAGTAGGATAACTTTGGTTATAACCTATATTAGGGGACGTATCACCCCACTTGTAACTACCCATGAACCTCCAAGTATGTTTTGGGTTTACCTAGGGTTTGCACAAGGTGCTTTAGGCGACAATACCAGACTCCTTGTGATCGCTGGTCCTTTGGTCCAGGTGATTGTGGAGAGAGCTTCAGAGGCAAGAGCAAATGATCAGGACCGCGCTGCAGGGAAATCTGCATACGGTTGTGGCATAGACAGTCCTATGCAACCTTATCCCATGTCCCTCCATGATTCAATGTTCTTGATTTATGTAATGTTCTACATTTTGGAAGTGCGTGTGTTCCGCGAGCAAAAGGATTGTGTTGGGAATCACTAGAGCATCCACTGCTTTGAACTCAAGAAGATCAAGGGGCTTTGGTCTGCATTGTTTTGTGCACCCGGGTTTCTGCGAGTTTTGTGTTGTTTGTGTTTTTTCGGGTGTGTGGTTTAGGGACTACAGGTTTACGGTTTAGAGGCCCCGGTTTTGGTGGCTATTAGGTGTCTATAGTTCAGGGTTCATGGTTGAACCAGGGACACAGTGCAGCCGGTTCTGCCATCAGGCTGGATGTTTAGAGACTCCCGATCCCCGCAGCACCCTTGACCCCGATTTTGTTGTGAGCAGTAGGTAGTACACGAAGCGTTGTCTGAACCCCGACGGCATCTTATAAATCCCAAAGACCTCAGGCTCAGAGTTTAGGGTACTGGGGCATTTGGTTTGCGCTTTTTCTTTTTGCTGACAACGGTTTAGGGGTTCGCGTTTGGACCTGGGCACTATGCAGTCTAGAAGGTTGTCCTGAAAACCCCAGCAGGAGCGGAAGCTCAAGAAGAAGGAGCAGGCTGCATCGTGAACTGTCAATCCCTATGCGTGACGTCTTAAGAGCAACAACCCCTATTGAATAACTCAAAGGAAGCCCAGGTATCCGGAAGATGACTCTAAAGGCTGCCGTGCGTGCAAGAAAGGTTCACATGGTTTAGTCAGAGCATCCCCTTACAGCATAAAGTCGGACTATGATTGGGACAATGATTGACGTACCCCCCAAACCCTGTTGACACTTGGTCAGGCCTACAACTCGAAAATAGTACTGAGAAACTCTGCTCGAAGTGTTGAGGCCCGTACATTACCCTCATTCCATGAAGCCGCAATCGACATGCTCCCTACACACTATTACGCGACGCTTGAATCACGACTACTGCTATTGCAGAAGGGCTTCCGGGTTTTTGGGTTTAGGGCTGAGGGCTTGTATACGGTTGGGTCTAGGGCTTGAGGGCTTATCTGGACTCAAAAAGTATGTAGCATAATGGCCGTTTGTAGGCGTTGGCCTATTATTTTCTCACTTTCGGGGGGTTTAGGTAACCCTAGACCCTAACATCTGAATCCTAAACCCTACCCTTTTCGTGGGTTTAAGCTTTGGAGTCTTGGGCTTAGGGGGAGCCGACAACTTCAGAGCTCGAAGGCCTCGCCTTATAGGGTTTAAGGGCTCAAGGTTAAGGGTTCAAGGTTTCGGGTTTAAGGTTTAGGGTTTAAGGTTTAGGGTTCAAGGTTAAGGGTTTAAGGTTTGCGTTCAGGGTTTCAAGGTTTGGCTAGGGTTTCAGGGTCTGGGGTTAGATCTATGGTGGTCATGTTTTAAATGCAGTGCCGTTTAATTGCGGCACACTCGAGGCATCACCCAGAAGTCCATGGACAATCCGAAATTTGTCCTTAAATTCTGGTACTATAGGGGCCTAAATTCTTAGCAATACTATTTTGGGGGTTCCTTGTTGTAGTTATAGTATAGTGGGCCCTAAAACCCTATTCTAGTCATTCAGGCCCTAGTATTTTAACTAGGGATCCCCCATTCAACCCTTCTTCAACACATTGACATATCATGCTCAATAAAGCCATATAAAGCGCTATGGTTAGAAGCCTTCCATGAGATATGCTGAAGATGACGAAAGGACCCCGTAAACCGGCACAGAAAGTCCCACGTTATAACAATGGAAGCACTTCAAAAGTGGATCTGGCTAAACCCTAGGCTGTAAAAATGACCCCGGTCGTTGTGCAGGATCGCGCCCAGAACATGACTCCAGACTGCCCTTTGCCCCTGTCTTGGAGCAGGATCGCCAGAAGAATATGGTTGATTTGGCCGTACTCTGTGCATCTATGGATGCCGATGGCAGCGGTGCACTCTCCCTTGAGGAGACATGACGTAATCTCAGGGATCACCTGCAACACCTTTAAGGTTCCACATTGTGGTTTCTTTGCATAGTTCTTGGGTTTTCCAGCATCCCTTTCAATGAGGGTCCCTTGCAGAGCTACGGTTCACGAGTGTCAGTGTTCAGGGGTGTGCGGGGTTTCATTTGTTAATCTGTGGTTTCAGAGCGGCTTCCGATGTTCCGGGGTGTTAGAGTCTGATAGAGGAGATGTTGGCCGGCTACGACGACGACGTGGGCGAGTTCCGAAAGTCACGGGGCAGAACTTGCAGAATCAGTAGGGGCCTAGGATTCCGGGAGCATGTCTGCACACACATGATACATACCTGAACATTACTTGGGCCAGCTGTTTTGCCTTGAACCCTAAAAAAACAACCTATAAATCCTAAATCCTTAACCCCTCCTCCTCCGCTTCGGTTTTGAGCCACTGTAGACTTGAGGCTGAAGATGCCCCCCCTGCCAGAACCTATCCCCACTCATTACATCTCTTGACTTCCGAAACTGTGGCTGCAACCCTTAGCCCGAAACCCCTAAACCCTCAACCCTAAACCCTCAACCCCGAAACCCTAAACCCTGAACCCTAAACCCTAAGCTGCCGAGAGCGCCGCTGATCATTTGCATGGGCGCTCGAGGCTCCCCGACCGAGTTTCCAGTCAGAACGGTTAGGGAGGGTAAACCCTCCCGGTGTACGAGGACTGTAGTGACGCCGCCCCGCGAGTGACTTGTTTGCCGTCAGGCAATAAAGAAGAACCCCAAACCACCCCTCGAGCAGCCCTTACAGGGCGCGAGAACCACGTTGTTTGCTGGAAACCCTTGCTTTACGTCGAGCGGCCGGCACAGGCCGCGAGGACCCACAACCCGACACCAATCCGTTTCAGCTCTGGTTTCTTGAGAAAAATAGTCGTTTACGTGTCGAGCTGCGAAAGGAAGCAGAGAGCAAGAAAGCCCCCCTTGAGGGGGGTTTGGGGGGTGAACCTTAAACCCTAGTTGAGAATAGTTGGGGTGGTTGGGGCGGGACTACATGCTGACGCAGGCGCGCGATAAGTGGGTGCGCCCCTATACTCAAAGTAAAAGGCGCACCCACCACGCACATACTGTCTACACACCCTAAACCCTAAACCCCATACCCGAAACCCTATACCCTAAACCCTAGCCTAAACCCCCCAGGCTGATGCAGCTCATGGACATCCAGAGGGATGACATCACCTCCATCTTTGAGGCCGGGTCAGAGCCGGGTGGGTTTTAAGGGTGGGAAAAGGTGTCTACCTAGAGGCTCCATAGTAGTTCCTTTTTGTGGTTCATATGTAGAATCCTATAAGGTAATCCCCAAAAGGAACTATTATGGAGCCTATGTCTAAGCGCAAGCTCACAAAAAGCACAATTACCAACACTCTTCGTTCGGTTTCTTTTCATATTTAAGTGTACTTTAAAGGAGCCTGAAACCTGATTCGAATCTTCAAGGCCCCTATAGTTATCGACGATATATGCTTCGTGAGTTTCCCACATGTAGAGTTTAAGTTGAATTTCCTAAGGGTTTGTGTAGGGTTTAGAGTTTACATGCAGATCCACCGGGGGTACAGTGTTTCAGTGGGATTTCTGACTTGTGTGTTTGGATTGCGGCTCCGGGTGCCTATCCTTGCTGAGTGTTTCGCGATACGTCCTTGAGGGCTTCTTCTGTTGGAGCCTCTCTTGTTCTTCGAGGAACCCCTGCCGTCACTGTTTCAACTCAACAGTTTGGTTTACTGCGGGCTTAGATGAGGGTTTAAGGCTTTAGCAGGCTCTTGCGGATTAGAGTCATGCAGGGTTTACAACGCAAGGCTTTCGGATTTGGGGAACCCTTTAACCCAAAGACGGTACAGCTTGTGTAAGGTGTAGCGGTGTAGGATTGAAACGTTCGAGCCTTAAGCCCTAAACCTAGCCCGAAACCCCAAACTGTAAGGGTTCCTTTACCTTGCCAGCGTCCACAGCCCTACCTGTAGTCTCCATTGTAGTTCCTTCTTTTTGGTTTAACCAATTCTATAATAAGGATCCTATAAGGGGCCCCCAAAAAGGAGCTACAATGGAGAAGGTAAACCCTAAACCAGGTGCTAGACGCAGACAGTTCTGGAGAAGTCTCCTACTTGGAGCTCCGCGGAAAGCGAGTTTGGAAGTGGACTTCGGTTTGGGTGGTTGTCAAAATTAGGGTCCCTTTTTGGGTTCCTATTATAAAAAATACGACACCTTTTATTTAGGGTACCCAAAAAGGGACCATAGTTTTGACAACCACCCATATTTTAGGCGGTTCTAGTGCGTCTCAGGCGTTTTTTTGTATTTTACTTTGGTTTTGTGGTTTTTGGGTGGTCTGAGGTTGGGTCTTGGGCTTGATTAAGTAGGGTTTCAGGTTTGGGTTCCGTTTTGATTGATGGTTTAGGCGTTTAGGGGTTTAGGGGTTTAGGGTTTTGGGAAGTTTAGGGTTTGGGGGTCTAGGGTTTGGGGTTTAGGGGTTTAGGATTTAGGGTTTAGGGTTGATGGCTTGGGGCGTTTGGGTTTGGGGTGCTTCCATCCCGGTCGTAGGGGTCCAGAAGGAAGGTAATGTGGCGGCTTAATTTATTATCAGGACTATTTGGGGGTTCCTCATTAGGATTAGAGTAAAATGTACCCCAAACCCTTATTCTAACAACTAAGGCCCCTGTATTACCTTGTTTAGTGTTGGTCTTGAGCTTATGAACAGTGGATCTGCGACGTGTTTCTAAACCCTCAACCCTCAACCGGTTTTAAGGTTTATAGGGGTCCGAAAAATCCCAGCATCCAGAAGCCAAGCGGATTTGCTCTTCTCTTTCTGTACCTAGCAGCTATCACGCTCCAAACCCGATTCTAATGGCAAGGCGTTTGCGTGATGCTTCTGCAATTCCCCAAAGCTTCAAGCCCCAAAGGCATCCCAGGAGGCACTCCAAAGCAAGTGTTACAGTACTCGTTATCCCTGAAAGTGTTTTGGAAAAAGCTTCGGTTTGGACAGGGTTCCTGGCGATGATGCTGAAAGCCAAACAACTTACAACTGTCCCCAAACCCAAATCCGTAAACCCGACATCCCAAAACCCTAAACCACTGAACCCCATAACCCAGGTTCTGCCAGCACCTGGGAAGCTTCTTCGAGCGGGATCCAAACGTGATGCACGCTCTGGTGAAGCACCTGGGTTCATGCGTTCGATGGTCGTATACGGCTTTACTTAGTAGGGGTTTAGGGTTCTGGCTCAAGTATACGGGTTTAGTAGGGGTTTAGGGTTTGGGCTTTATTTAGTAGGGGTTCAGGGTTTGGGGTTGAAAGTTATGAAAGCAAGCGCATGAATGACATTTGACGTCGTATCCTTGCTCGAAATAATTGAAACCCAAAACACAACAATCTATTGCAACAGGGACAGTACACTGAAATGAAGTTGAAGAGCATACAGAACACTAGTTACGATTCTTTGAGCCCAACCCAGCTGTGAGGTTTTGCACCTTAAGCTCTCTACGTTCCGAGGTACTCCATCATGGAGCTGCGCAAGATGGTTCGGTCCGAAGTAGTCGAGATCCTTCAAAAGAACTCGCAGCCCCCGCGCCGCATTTGAAACCTCCCAGCGATCGCCCCTTGGGGGTCGAGGAATTCGGAGATAATATAGGGGCCTTAATATCTTTAATTACCTGTATTTTTTTGGGGGGGGTTCCTTATTATAATTAAAGTATAACGGGCCCCACAACCCTATTCTATTCATTCAGGCCCCTATAGTATACCTATAGCAACGGTTCAGGGTTTTGAGGTTCCAAGCACTTTTGAAAGCTTGCAATGACACTTGCACAGCACCAGTTCGGTAATGCAAAGTTGGGGGGCTTCCAAATTGGTTGATTGAGCAACTTTCGCATTCGCGCCACCACGGCCACCCGAAGTCCTTAAGCCGTCCTTAAGCCTACCCAGAGAGCCCAATACCCCTTAATTAAGGAATATGGCTTGAATTATATAGTCTCAATTGTAGTTCCTTTTTGGGCTTCATATTATGGTTTAAGCTCTATTCCTCAATTAAGGGGTATTGGGCTCTCCTGGTAGATGCCAAAAATCAGACCACAGCAACCTGAGAGCTCGGGACCTGGAGCCTCCAAGCCACAAAGCCCATACGGTTGATGATATAAATCCTGCATGACCTCAAGGGCCCTAAACTATGGGAATTTGTGCTCATTCCTTAGTTTTGGTAATGCAAGATTTATATCATCAACAGTATGTTCAGGATGCTCTGGGAGCAGCGGAAGATGCTATTTGAGCAGAGGAAGATGATGGAAGCGTTCAGGAGCCATAACGGAGTTTTGGGGTTCAGGGTTTCAGAGTTTTGAGTTCATGGTTTAGGGTTGGTTATGCGAGGTTTCATAGTTACTTTATGACGACACGGTCTCAGACAAACGGATGCCCAACGCAATTTCGAAATGCCTAGGTTATGCCCCTTTCATGGATCCGTGTTGCCACTGACCGGTTTTGAGACTGGGGATGGCAGAAGGCACCACATCGAATGCTAAACCTAGACCCGAAACTGCATTCCCGATTTGCCTAGCTGCGACAACTTGGACAGCTTCTCCTGAACTTACCAAGCCCTAAACCCTGAACAGCTATGAGGGCTTTGGCCTAGGGCTCATGAAATTCATGAAATTTTGGCTTGGAGGCTTTGGACTCAAGATTTTCGTGGTCTTCCGAGAGCTGAGCTTGTATGGTTTTAAAGAACCTATTGGTATCGAACCGGGTTGTACGGTTTTTCCCAAAACAAGATGTCCACGTTCTGCGTAGTTGAAACAATGTCAGGTTGCTTTAGCAAGGGTCTTAAATTCTAAGGTTCGGGTGCTAGGCTTGTTGGGCAGTTGGTGGGCTTTGCAACCACCCGCTCCCTAGAGCCTACCTTTTTGGGGTTCCTTATCATACCCTAAACCCTAAACCCTAAACCCTAAACCCCAAACCTAGGTTCTCCTGGGTCCAGGTAGTCTCTGACTGCCCTCATCAAAGGGCTCCAAAGGTGCGATGAAGGTAGGTGGGATATTCCTACAGAAGAGTCCTTTTTTAAGGGATCCTTACTCCTAGGGTTGATGGTATAAACCCAGAATTACCCATAATAAGGAACATACTGTAATTCCTATAGTTTAGGGTCCTTAAGGTAATGCAGGATTTAGATCATCAACAGTACCTACCTTCATCCTCATCAGTGCACTGAAGGCGAGAAAGCCGTGGCAATGCCCAGAAGGATGACGATGCGCAGCCTTCCTTCTTTGACACACTCTAGCTGTAGCCAAAAAGACCCGCCTTTTAAGGGTTCTTTGTGATGGGTTGAGGGTGTGTGTACATGTATATACATATATGTATATATGTATACATATATGTATATGTATGTATATATATATATATATATATATGTATGTATAAAGGTGTGTCTTTGGGGCTACGGGTAGGGTTTAGGATCCAGGAGTTACTTTAAACGACAATAACCTGCTTGTTTGCAGGTTCCCATAATAGGGACCCTGCAAAAATGTAGGCTTCGGTAGGATAAGGTAGGGTCTAGGGTTGAGGGTTTAGGGTTTAGGGATGTTCAGGGTATAGGGTAAAGGACGGATTTAAGCTTTGAACCTTCAACCTCTAAACCCACACCCTGAGCCCCTAAGCCCTCAACTCTAAGCCCAAGTCTTGGCTCCTGGGTCTTCTTTTCCGCGGTTTACCCCGTTGTGTTGCCTGTGTTTGCGAGGTTTCGGGTTCGAGGTTCGGAGCTCAGGGTTTAGATGGTTTAGGGTTTGCTGATAGTCTGGGCAGCCATCTCATCTAGAGCGTCGTCTCACTTTAGGCCTGTAGGATGTAGGCACTACAACACAGCTCTCAATCCCAAAGCTCAAGCATCAACCTTCTTGCATAAAAAGCGTCCATGCAAGCACCATCCTGAATGTCCTCGGCGCTCAATGCGGAACCTCAAAACCGGGCTCACGAGTCCTACAAACCATGAAGTTTATTGGGGGTAAGACTTTTCTGATGTTGGGCTCATGCTAGAATAGAGTCGTAGCCGACCTGTTTCGCTCATCCGCTCAACTGTCTGGCTGAGATGTTGTGTGTGAGAATGTGTAGTAGTGCTTCCCGATGAGAATCATGCCCTGACAGAAGCTGGATATCGTAGGTTTCAAACTGAGCCACAGCGCTAGTCTGAATCACATAGGCTCCTTGGTAGGTTTACAGCTAAGGAGCCAGCCCCAGGCATTGATCCAAGTTTCGAGCTTGGGCTTAGCTGCTATCCGGGAGTCCGGGTTCCAAACGCTGCACCCTTAAGCCCCAGAGCCCTAAAGCCCACAAACGGTGAACCCAAGACCCCAGACCCTTCACAAGAAAATTATCCTTCAGCCTAGACCAAACCAAACTCACAACGAAGTCCGGTAACAAAAATCGCCAAGCACCGAATCTCAAGGTATTTTCGAAGTTCTTCCTGGGCCTCCACCAACGGCACACTCGGGGAAGTGCCCATTGGCAGTGCATCCCCACTTTCTCAGGACCGAGGGGCATGGGACTACAAGGTATGAGGCATGGACTGCAGGGATATCGGACTCAGTATTTGGGATTACGGAAGCTACTATTTGCTTAAGAACCCCCAAAAAATAAAAAATATATTCCTTATGGGGGTAATATAGGGATTATTATTTTTATTTTTTTGGGGTTTCTTAAGCAAATAGTAGGAAGTATGATGATTTCGGGTTCCGGATGTGGAACTCAGAGCTTAGACGCCAATCTTACCTAGGGCTGCCAGGGTCTACATCCGTGTGTACAAGCTGGGAGCTGTCTTGTGGCAATCAATCCCAGGCGCTCCATGAAGACGAGGCCGTCTGCATCCTAGACCCCAGGCTCCAGACATCAGGTTGTCTAAACCCAAAATCCTTGCAGCCTGAGGTACCAAAGCCTTAACATTACACCCCAAAGCACAGCCCGTTATTGGGTACCGCCAGTTTCGGAGCAGTCGCTTTTGTGGCCATGATTTCTTCTGGCTCTTCCGCCAGCTCCAACTAAGAAGCCTGGGACTTCACCCTAAACCCTAAACCCGAAGCTCGAAGCCCTTTCGATAAACCGGGTGTAGAGTTCCGGCACTTGCAAACAGGCTGGCTTCGAGTGAAAAGCAGCATCTGCACGTCTAACAAGCCCAAAGGCTCCATGTACCCATATAGTAGGTACTTAGGCCTTAAAGGGGTTCCTTTATGGGTACTATAAGGTCTAAGTACCTACTCTCTGGGTACATGGGGAGCTTTTGGGAAGCCCCTTAACAATGACCAGTCTCACGCTGGCCCCCAGAGAGTCCAATATCCCTTAATTAAGGAATATACCTTGAATTATAATAGGATCCCTAATATGATTTAAGGATACTGGAGCCCCCTAAACCCTAAACCCTATAGATCTCTTAACGGAACCCTTAAGGATCCTTTTAAAGGAGCCCTAGGAATATTCCTTCGATATTGGAGTCTCTGGGCCTGCCAGGAGCCTACACGGGCCCTTCCGCAGCCTTTGGGCAACTTCCAAAGCATCCAGGCCTGGCCTCGGGTTCTATAACCCTAAGGGTCCATGTGCCCAAATAGGGTTCCTTTAAGGGTACCATAAAGGGTTCCTTTAAAGGGATCTATAAGGGATCCATAAGGGCTTAGGGTATAAGGGTCCATGTACCCAAATAGTATATACTTTGGGTCCAATGTACCCACATAGGGAGTACTTTAAGGCCAATGTCTATACTATTTAGGTACATGGACCCTTAGGGTAAAGTTCCTGTAAAGGGCTCTATAAGGGTTTAGGGCTTCTGAAAATTAGGGGTAGGCTTCGAATGATGTAGTTTAACCATGCTACAAAATACTCCCAACACCTATTCTAACTGTCAAGGACCCTGAACCCTAAATTACTGTTTCAGGCTGTTTAGGATCTTGGGTTTACACTGTTTTGCGGGCAGCGAGGCTGGTCGAAGTACTTCTGACGCCCGGGAAACGCCAGGTTGCATGCTGCCTGTAGGGTCATCCCAAAGGGTCCAAGTGGGAGTTTCCGAAAATTAGGGATACCTTGTTTTGGGGTCCTTATAATAAAGGCTCCTACTATTTGGGGTACTATATTAGGGTCCCCTATTTTTGGAAACTCCCAAGTATCATTCTGGTATCTACTTATAGGGCATTTCGGGGTCCAAGTAGATACATGATACTTGGACCCTTTGGGCATGCTTTACCCCTTTCTTGACGGTACCTATTTTTCTTGTTGACAGACCCTGATCATAAACCTAGGTAACCTAAACAGTGGTAGGGTATGTCCTTCAAGGTATGCCTATCTATAGCTATACATGGACATTAGCAACCCTAAAACCCTAAGGTTTGCTTTGTTCCCAGCTTTCCGATGCAGAGTCGAATCCGCTTTCCAGATAATGGCGCCTGTAATTTCGGTCATGATCGCAAACTCTGTTTCTGGTACGTATTTGATGCGGTGAGCGGCGTTGAGGCGTTGTATGAATCCTGATGTTACCCTCAACAAGCAAACAAAGCTTGCAAACTGAGCCTTTTCATCCCTGAACCCTTAGACGCCTTGGCAAACCTACACGAAACTCCTCCGCAGATGCATCCCCACAGTCCCTTTAAACTCTTGTAAAGCTCAAGTAGGTTGGGAAGGGCATCAGCCCGCAAACCCCAATCACTACAGGGAGATGCCAACATGATTTTCAATCCCAGTCCAAACCAGCTTTCAGGTTCAGGGTAGCCCTTTAAAACTGCCTCGTCAATGGTTTGGGGTTGAAGCCTATGCACTCAACAAATGTACCGGAATTTTGGCCCCTAGACTGTGCAACACCGAATGTGCAACCTCGACACTCTCAGCCCTGTGCCCAAGGACGAGCTTCGAATACTCCTTGCTAAGGCCGAGGATGTTTCCATGCCTCTCGTCCAATGTTTATCACTGATGCTGCTACTACTGCCACTACCACTACCACTACCACTACCACTACCACTACCACTACCACTACCACTACCACTACCACTACTACTACTACTACTACCACTACTACTACTACTACTACTACTACGACGACTACTACTACTACTACTACTACGACTACGATTACGACTACGACTACGACTACGACTACGACGACTACTACTACCACTACTACTACTACTACTACTACTACTACTACTACTACTACTACTACTACTACTACTACTACTACTACTACTACTACTACTACTACTACTGACTACTACTACTACTACTACTACTACTACTACTACTACTACTACTACTACTACTACTACTACTACTACTACTTCTACTACTTCTACTTCTACTTCTACTTCTACTTCTACTACTACTACTACTACTACTACTGCTACTGCTACTGCTACTGCTACTGCTACTGCTACTGCTATTACTACTACTACTACTACTACTACTACTACTACCACCACTACTACCACCACTGCTCCGCTACTGCTACTACGACCACTGCCACTCCCTCACTGCTACCGGTACCTCGGCGACACCACTACCACGACCACTGCCATGAACTGCCACTGTCACTGCCACTGCGACTATTAATGGGAGGCTCATGTTCCAGCTTTGCAACAAAGACATAACCCTCCAAGGGCAAAATAGAGGCCGCCAAAGGCGCAGTACGAAGCCTCCAAGCCCGAGGTAGACGGCTTGGTAGAGTATCTGGCTCAACACTAAGTGTCGAATGTTCAAGTTGCTGTACAGGATATACGTTCCCCCTTGAAGGAAAGTGCGTATGAGTACTTGCAATATACCAGTCTATACGTCCCTGTGGGTACTTGAATGCCGTGGGCATGCGGATGATGCAAGAGAGCGACATAAGGTTCTAAACCAAGGTTTAATAGAGCCTCAAGCCCTAAAGCCTTAAGGCCCAAACCATGAGGCTTCAGCCCTAAATCCTCGAAGCTCCAGCCCTTGAGCCCTACGGTTGATGATATAAATCCTGTATGACCTTAAGGACCCTAAACTAGGGTAATTATGGTATATTCCTTATTATCGGTGATGCAGGATTTATATCATCAACAGTAGTTCCCTTGAGCTCCAACGATACCTGAGGGCGGCGCTGCCAGATCCTATGGCGCCTGATGTCCAACCCAACAAAGCCGACGAAAGAAGGCTGCTCTGGGCTGTACATGGGAGTTTCCGAAAATAGGGGTACCTTATTTTGGGGATCGTAATAAGGACCCTACTATGTAGGGTACTATATTAGGGCCCCCTATTTTCGGAAACTCCCACATGGGTTACCGGACCCTGAAGAACCTACCTTCTAAGGACTTGTACAAGGAAATCATGATAAGGAACCCTAAAAAGGTAGGTCCTTCGGTGTCCAGGTAGATCTTAAGAAGTGGAAGGGGCCTTGCTTTGGGCGGTGAGAGGGCGCCAACGCATTACAAAGATTTCTGTTACAGGAACCCCAAATAATTCAGGGTTCCATAGGGGCTTTGGGGTTTAGGGCTTAAGCATCCATGTGCACAAAAAGTAAATATAGTTGCTGTAGTTTAGTTCCTTCATATCAGTTTGGGGCCAACGCATACACCATTTGGGTACATGGACCCGTAGGGTTAGGGACTTCAGAGTTTAGGGTTACGAGTTGGTCTCTAGACTTAGCGCCCATACTATTGTTCAATGAAGTTCACAAGTTTCTTATAGGGTATTCTATCGACTATATAATCGGGGTTTCTGCCCTGCAGGAGGGGACAGAGGTCAGATGCCCTAAACCCTGAGCCCTAAACCCTTACTTAACACAGAAGGCTGAACTCGGGGAGGCTACGAGCTCCCCTTCTTCACTGCTTTTCGGGGGTTTCTTGCACCTCAAAAGTTGTTATGCTGAGAAGTCGCGTTTTTGGGGGCGTTGGACCGTTGTTTGGCTTATCATATTTTGCAGAAGCATCCTCATAAACCCCAAGCCCCAAGCTCGAAGCCAAAACCGGGACCCGCTTCACAAAGGGCCACACCACGAAGCCCTGCAGGTCTAGGCGCGTCGACTTCGCCCGCAAGTCGAAGTCACGGACCAAATCCTTCGAGCTTTGCCTAAGCCTTCAAACCCTGAAGCCCTAACCGCCCACCACTAAACCACTACGGCTGATGACATAAATCCTGCCTTACCCCTAGTAAGGAATGTACCGTAATTCCCATGGTTTAGGGTCCTTAAGGTAATGCAGGATTTATATCATCAACCGTAGCACACGGACTCGCAACAAAAATCCTGAACCAGACAACCCCCGAGGTTCCCCAGGTCTCATCCCGACATTGTCTAAACAACGAAACATACTTTGACCCCTGCGATGCCCTACTAGTCTATAACCCTAAGGGTCCATGTACCTAAATAGTATATACATTGGCCTTAAAGTATTCCCTGTATGGGTACATTGGGCCCAAAGTATATACTATTTGGGTACATGGACCCTTATACCCTAAGCCCTTATGGATCCCTTATAGATCCCTTTAAAGGAACCCTTTATGGTACCCTTAAAGGAACCCTATTTGGGTACATGGACCCTTAGGGCTTGGGGTTGCAGGTTGCCGGGGTAGTGCGTAGAGTCTTGTGCTTTGGGGTGTTTGAGGCGTTCCGGGCAGGGGTTCTCATTTGAAGGTACAGTCTTCAGCATAGTTGCGTTTTATGCATAAAAACTTCCAAGGTCGTATAGCTCCGGGGCTCCAGTTACCTGAAGAATGGGGTTACTGGGGTATGTCAAATTCCATTTAGGTAACTGGAGCCCTAGGGTAGCCTACACTGATGGGCCAGCTCGAGGTGCTTCGCATGTGTGTGTGTGTGTGTGTAGAAGAACGACGCATTGAGCGTGCTCTGTATAGTTACGTGTGCATAGCATTGCGTGCTGCACAGCATCACCGTTCGCTGCGATGATGGGGTACCGTTCGGTTTCTTGCCCGACAAGAACGTCACATACAAGTACATGGTCCGTGGATTACATATGTATTTACGATTGTATGTACATGCCACTTACATGTTTGCTTATTTTCACAGCTTGTACCGACTGCTGTACCGTTTTCAGGACAGCGCATCATGGTGCTGTATGTATGTAATTATGTATGCATGTATGTATGCATGTATGTATGTATGTATGTAACGTATGTATGTGTATGCACGCATACATTTGTGTGCGTATGCGTGCCGGCCGCATGACTGCGTGCATGTTTAAGAGAGTCGGCCAGTGTCTAGTAATTACCACCACTCCTGCTAACCCAGACCTAATTCCCTTAATAAAGCATCCTACAAAGTACCCATAGTAGTATAGGGCCCCAAATTAGGGGATCTACTTCCCCTTATAGATCCCTACACCCTAAACCCTAAAGGATCGCATAAAGGATCCCTGTAAGGAACCCTACTAAGTCCCAAATTAGGGGATCTACTGTCTCGATCCTTGGGGGGGTCTGTGGATGCAGAGTGACAAGGTTTTTCCATCCTCGAAGATGCATTTGGGAGCTTCCGCAACTTAGGGGATACCTTAAAGGGTTGCTATGAGGGATCTATAAGGGTTCTATGATGGTGATTATGGTAGGGAGTTTCCCCAAATTAATTAGGGTAGTACCTTATTTTGTGGGTCCTTATAATAAGGATCCTACTATTTAGGGTACTAGATTAGGGCCCCCTATTTTCGGAATCTCCCATTTTACCGTCGATGTCATAGCACCGGCTAGTAGTACGACTACGACTAAGCGACTACTGCTACTGCCCCGATGTTCTCAGCCATTCCGGCAGCTACTGCTAAGTATGCTATTGCTGGCAGTACAGCTGCCAACAATTCGAAGCTTCCTCGCAGTAGCTCAGGAGTCGGACAACCCGAATGCCCGCGCAACGATGTCTCCAGAGCAACTCCGCATGGAGAGGGATCGACAGATCCTTGCCTTCATAGCTTCTAGGTCTCAGCCTCGGGGTTGTGCATCTGGAGATGAAATCATCTGTGTTCTTTGTTAAAAGCGCTAATCTCAGTTACCACAATTCGGAAACGATTTTGTTGACAATGGGTCCCTATCACGGTAACTTAAATCAACTCCCTTAACAAGAACCCAGTCATTACTTCTTCTTCGAGTGGTGCAGCAGCGGGAGAGAGGGCGAGTTCAGAGCTTGGTATTATGAGTTCTGGGTTTGTCCCTTCGCAGACCATAGCAAGTTCGGTTATGCCCTGGCTGAAGGAATGGTGGAGTCGCTCTTCTCGTCCCACAAGAATTGCAAACGATGACAGACTCAGGGAGTATATGTTAGGGTGTAAGTAAAACAAGATCCCTGTCTCCTTCAGGTCTTAAGTCTTAAGAAGTGCATCTGATCAGAGTGGCGCGACATCACCAGCGGTATTTCTCACCACAGAAACCACCAGCTAGTAACATACGTGCGGCTGAAGACAGCATGAGTTACTTGTCATGGTACCGTGTCGATGATGATGAGGCTGACGAAGGCAATAACGATGTTGGCGAGGATGTTGATGATGATGATGATGGTGGTGCTGATGATGGTTCATGACGATGGTGCTGATGACGATCTGCATGTTAGTTAGGTACATAGAGATGTGTATACATGTTTATGTATACATGTTTATATGTATATATACACGCACACACGCATGTACTGCTGAATGTATGCAAACGTATGCATGCATGCATGCATGCATGCATGCATGCATGTATGTATGTATGTATGTATGTATGTATGTGTGTATGCAAGTATGTATGCATGTATGTATGTATGTATGTATGTAATTATGTATGTATGTATGTATGTACGCACATATGTAGTTATGTTTTTCCGTCGTATGTAGGTAGGTGTGTATGTATGCGTGCATTTGACTATGTATAGATATTCATACACTTATCGTATCGTTGTCTACAGAGCAATGTGGCTGTTTCTGATGTTGTGCTATTGCTGCTTCTGCGGCCATTGCTCTTGGTTGTGGTTGTAGTGGTTGTGGCAGGTGTTGCTATTGTTGTTGTTGGGGGTACGATCGTTGTCTATAGAGTGGTAATAGTCGTAGTCGTAGATGTCGTCGTGCTAGCAGTAGTAGTAGTGGTAGTAGTAGTAGTAGTAGTAGTAGGAGGAGCAGCAGCAGCAGCAGCAGCAGCAGCAGTGCCAGTAGTAGTAGCACTACCAGTTACAATGGCCGTTGTTGTTGTTGGTGGTGGATGTGGTGGATGTGGTGTCATCGGCGTTGTTGCTGTTGTTGTCATAATTAGTCGTTGTTGTGGTCGTCGTCGTCGTTGTTGCCGCTGCTGCGGCTGCGGCTGCTGCTGCTGCTGCTGTTGCTGCTGTTGCTGTTGCTGTTGCAGTCGTCGTTGCAATTGCTGTTGGCGTTGCGGTTGCTGCTGCGGTTGCTGCTGCTGTTGCTGCTGCTGCGGTTGCTGCTGCTGTTGCTATTGTAGTTGGTGTTGTTTCCGTTGTCGTTGCTGTTGCCGTTTGTGCTGTTGTTTCTGCTCCTGTTGCTGTTGCTCTGGTGGTGGTGCCTACTTTACCAGCCGTCTTAGCAACAGCGGTACGCCTAGCTAGTACCCTTACCCCGAAGTGCTAACTGTAAGGATGGTTGATGCACTTGGGAATTTTCGAAAACTAGGGTACCTTATTTCGGGGTCCTTATAATAAGGATCCTACTATTTAGGGTACTATATTGGGGTCCCCTATTTTCGGAAACTCCCACTTGTGAAGCTGCAGCAACGGTCCGGAGAAAGGTTATAAGACTCCAGCCAATCAAGCCCGCGGTACACAACTAAAACAGAAGTAGGATCAGGCAGGGCATTAGGTGCCAAAAGCCCATAAACCCGCCTTAAATCCCCAAACCTATCAACGCCCCAAAACTTCAACCCCTGGAGCCCCCCCAAAATTTTCCCAAAAGCCCGAACCCCCCCAAAATTCCGTGCTCGCCTCTAAAGCTGAAGCCGATCCAAGGGCGCTATGCGAGAGCTTCCAAGACAGGATGAGAGAAGCGGAGCGGCTTCAAGAGCCCCTTGGGCTTCTCTCTTTGGGGTTTAAGGTACTGGGTTTAGGGTTTTGGGGTTTTGGGTTTGAGGTAGGGTAACAAAAAGGCTTTTCTTTTTGGGGTGAGGGTTTTGGGGTTTACCTGTAGTCTCCATTGTAGTTCGTTTTTGGGGTTACCTTATAGGATCCTTAATATATATTTGGTTAAACCAAAAAAAGGAACTACAATGGAGACTATAGGTCGGGTTTGAGGTAGGGCGACTAAGACGCGGCTTAGAGCGCCTTGGGCTTTGTTTGTCCAAAAGTTTCAGGGTTGAGTTTTTGCTTGTTTGAGCGTTTTTGTTTGGCCTGTTTGTTCGAGTCAAAGGTTTGGGGTGTGGGGTTTCGAGTGTGCATGAACGGTTCGCATAGGGTTTTGGGGTTTTGGGGGCTGTGTTTGCAACAGATCGGGCTTGAGTTTGTGCAGTGATGGTAGCTCTATATCTGGCTTAGCCGAATCGTTCACTTCTTTCGGGATCGGGGTGGGTTTTGGGACTGGAGGAATTGTAAATTCAGGCCGCGAAGGTACCAGTAGCAGAACTGGAAACTAGCAGCCTAGCATTCAGATGGCCATGACTGCTTGACTAATATCGGGGATTGAATAATTGCCAATACTATTGGGGGGGTTCCTTATTATACTTACAGTATAATGGGCCCCAAAACCCTGTTCTATTTATCAAGGCCCCTAAATTACTCCGGGGTTATGAAGCCTCGTGGCAGCACAGGCAGTTCCGTCAAATCATCGACCGGCTCTCAACGATCGGCTTGGAAGGCGATGCAGGAGACTTGTCTGAGTCCTATGTGTCTGAGGGCAGTTGAGGCGCAGGGTCTTTGTAGTTCCTGCGACTTGATATAACATATAATGATATTATGTTATTATGTTATGTTGCCCCCATATTGTTATATCATTTTTAAAGTGTTATATCATTTTTTAAGTAAATTTGCTATCTTATATTGGATTGGTATTCCTGACGTGTCACCGGTTGGTACTTCACATCAGCAACATCGAACTTGGGATCTGCAGCTCCGACAGAAACGCTTCCCGTGGGGCCTGCGGTTTAGGGTTTAGGGTTTTAGGGTTTAGGGTTTTAGGGTTTAGGGTTTAGGGTTTTAGGGTTTTAGGGTTTAGGGTTTAGGGTTTTAGGGTTTAGGGTTTAGGGTTAAGGGTTTAGGGAAAACGCATCGTGTGTACAACAATCCCAACACATCAGCTACACAAAATACAGCAAACCTAAGACCTCTTGCTCAAAGTCTTTCAGCTGATGCCGTGAGAGACCATTACCACAACACTCTAAACTCTTAACCCTGGAGTCCCAGTTAGGGTTTAGGGTTTAGGGTTTCCTCTTCCTCCCTGAAAGCATCGAAGTTTATCCCTAAAGTTCATCCAAAAGTCGGCTTCAAAGCCGTTTGGCATTCTCGGTTCGAGCTTTCCAGTCCGGACATCGGGTTCTTAGCCTCGCACAAGTCCTGCAGATTCCGATGTCTCTTGACATTCCCGAAACCCTAAACTTCCGAACCCCAAGCCCTAAACCCAAATGTGGCAGGGCAAGCATTCATGAAACAGCTAGAGACCCATGGACAAGGGGTGTTCGGGTGTTGGGGATCTTGCTGGCGTGCCGGTGCTGAATCCAGGAATCTGAAGCATTGGGATAGCCGGAATCATGAATTTGTTCTTGGACTTCGCGGGATTGCAGAAGCAGATATAGGTTCCTAGGACGTCGTCAGAAATCAGCCAGCACTCTGAAACCATAAGACACGGATTAACATGTGGTAGGTATTCGGAGTAGTTTCCGGATTCTGCCTGTCAAATGTTACGAAGTTGAAGTTTGTGGTAGCTGCAGCCGCAATATGTATGTGCATCAATATATATATATATATATATATTGTTTTTGCACCTCACCTTGGCTGTCGGGCCACTGATTGCCAGGAGCCAAGCAGCAAGAGGGTTTATCGTTTACCTCCTTATGCACAGCTCTACAGGGTTCTGTCCGGGCTTTGCAAGCGGTATGCAATACTGGAAGGTGGATGCACGGGGCCTCCGGATAAAAGGCTCATGGACCTGCTATAATGCTTCGGCTTTCGCTCAGCTTACATAAGGGTTACATCGACCTAAACATAAACCCTAAACCCTAAACCCTAAATCCTAAACCCTAAATCCTAAACCCTAAACCCTAAACCCTTTTGTTTTGGCGACCTGGCCCACCCAGGCGAAGACGGAAAGACCAAAGTTGTTTCCGAACGCGTTTGAGCAGCGAAGGGGCGAACGGGAGGGAAAGCCTTCCCAGAGACTCCAATATCCCTTAATTAAGGAATATACCTTAAATTATAGTAGGATCCCTAATATGATTTAAGGAATATTCCCTAATTAAGGGATATTGGAGTCTTTGGGTTCGCCCGCAGTTTGAGCTATTAGGGTTAAGGGGTTAGGGGTCTAGGGTTTAGGGGTTAGAGGTTTAGAGGTTAGGGGTTTAAAGTTAGGGGTCTAGGGTTTAGTGGTTAGAAGTTTAGGGGTTAGGGGTTTAGGGTCTAGCGGTTCAAGCATGTCAGTTTGTTGTCTCAGATTCACGAGTGCACCAGATCAGCTGGGTGCCTCTAAAGCCCTATAACCGAAAGCCCCCAATCCCAAAAGAACCTTAAACCCCCAAACCCTAAACCCTGAACCCTCGACCCGAAACGGCCCTTCTCTGCATGCTCAGCACAATTCCGAAGATTGGAGCGGATCTGCGACTCGCTCTGATGCTTTGTCCGCCAGGTAGCCAGGAGAAGAGCTGCGATTAACAGGCATTCTGGTGTAGGATTTCGCTCTTAGAGCTTCTTGCCTTGAGGGCCTACAAGGGTTAATTAGGCGTTAATTACCGGGTTCAGGGTCTGTAGGGGTTAATTAGGGATTAAAAGCCGGGTTTAGGGTATGCAGCGCTGACATTACCCTATCTAAGGGTCCATGTACCTAAATAGTATATACATTGGCACCAAAGTACTCCCTATATGGGTACATTGGGCCCAAAGTATATACTACTTGTGTACATGGACTCTTAGGGTTAGGTTATTCTAAGAGGATCATGGGACTTAGTAACTAAGGTTATTACTGGGGTAGTAACTCTAGTTATAACTACTTATAACCCCAATAAAGGTACTTATAACCTTACTTACTAAGTCCCATGATCCTCCAAGTAGGTTGTTTGGGACATGTTCATGTCCGGAAGGGCTTGCTGCTCGTGGTTTTTTCTCACTGGGCGCGGGAGGCCGGGAGCCTCATGGTACCATGGTTACTTGGAGGTTCATGGGTAGCTGGAAGGGTTCCTTTAATGGTCCCTTTAAAGGGATCTCTAGGGATTCTATAAGGGTATAGGGTTTAGGGTCTACTTGGAGGTTCATGGGTGGTTATAAGTGGGGTTATAAGTGGGTAACTTTACTTATAACCTATAGGAGGGGACTTATAACCCCACTTATAACTACCCAAGAGCCTCCAAGTACACGGTAAGACAGGAAGATGCAGGACATTGAGACATATAGGTATCATATATATATATATATACACACACACATACATAGCTTCAAATCGGAGCCTTAATAATTAGAATAGGGCTTGGGGCCCCTTTGTAGTGTGGCTATAAAAAGAAAGTCGTGAGGAACGACCCTGGGCCCCTGGTCTCGATTCATACGGGAATGTCACTACGGTTGATGATAGAAATCCTGCATTACCCATAATAGGGTCCATAAGGGTATTTAAGGGGCTCCTTTAAGGGATCTATAGGGTTTTAAGGTTTAAGGTTTAGGGATATAAATCCTGCATTACCCATAGAAAGGAATATACCATAGTTCCCATAGTTTAGGGCCCTTAAGGTAATGCAGGATTTGTATCATCAACCGTACTTTGGAGCACTTGGGACATCTGATGATAATGCAGGTGGTGATGCTGATGATGACGCTCTGGTGAAGGAGACGGTGACGATGACGAAGACAGCGATGATGATAATGATCATGATGATGATGGTGATGATGGTGGTGACGATGATGATGAAGAAGGTTCTGAAAACGCTAAGCATGTCTAGGGTATACGCTCGAGGAATTGAAAGCTTGGCGGACATGGCATAGGTCAGCGGCATGTGGGATACTCTCGACGACCGGGCTTGCGCAGGTAAACTACCAGTGTCAACACGAGCTTCATAGCTTTGGGGTCCAGTGTTGACCCAGCGACTAGGGTCACGGGCGATTTGGGTCGTTTAGTTTAGTGGGCGAGCAGCACTCAGTGACAAGTTTTTAGACTGGTGGCGGAGACATGTCACATATATGTGTATTTCAAAGTTGCTGAATGCCTTGGTTAGCCAAGGGTAATCTGTGGACTCTCCACCGAGCGCCTGTCTACACCCAAAGGCCTCAGCCAGCCTCAGCTGTCCAAAGCACTCTTTAGACCCCCAGAGTTGCCAAGCCCGGAAATTCCTAACTCGGGCTTATCTCCATATCCAAACGACACGGCTAACTTGACCCTGTTAGAGCTCGCGACATGCACGGAGGTTCACCTCGATACTGATACGTAGCTTTTACTGGAGGTCTTTCCAGGCTGAGATGGTTCCGAACTAAATCAGGCCTGTGCAAACGAGAAGATCCCATTTCTGCAAAGCAGAGCTGCTGTCGGCATCCACAACTACTGGCTTCTCCATCCGGAAATATTGGGAGAAATGATCGCAGCCTGTCCCTAGCCTCACTATTCAACAGTACCTTCCCGTCACATTCATGTCACAAGGACTGTATAGCAAGGTAGCTACTTTATGGCGACAAGCCTCGTGTATATATTCGGACTGGTATCTTTCGCTCTGGCACTGAAGGGTTACCGCGGGTTTAGAGCTCAGAAGCTTTAAAACCTGTGTATCATTATTCCTACAGCAACACTATCAAGACCTGTAGCAATGCAGCGCCAGCCTGAGCACCCGGGTTTTCTTTTGCAACAGCAGAGCGGTTCTAGTGACAGCAGTAGGAGCGGGCAAAGGCTAGATGTAGCACCAACACGCCAACAAGTACAACGATAGGAGTTCTAGGTTCTAGCCGCAACAGCAATGACAAGTTGGATTCCTTGCAATTGTTGCTGCCACGGCCTTGGCTGTTTGCACGCTGTTCATCCTCAAATACGTGGCCTATGTTGAAATTATAGTAACAAAACCCTATTCTGATTGGTGAGGCCCCTATATCAGAGTTTGTAAGGTTTAGACCGTATCGTCGGTGTTCAGGGCTGGAGGGTGTTACAGTTCCGGGCGACGACCTATGCCCTCTGTCTCTGCTTCTCCTTCTCGGAGTCGGAGAATCGAAACCAAAGGACCCAAGCCACCAAAGCCACTTCTCAACAGAATGGCTGGGCCTTGAGTAGGGTTTGGGGGGTATATGATACTACAACTACAATAAGGACCCCCCCCAAAAAAAAAAAAAACAACAGACACAAACAAACCATTCTAATTCTTAAGGCCCCTATATTATAGAACCCTATTATAGATCCCCAATCCTTAAAACAGCCCTTATAGGACCCTTTAAAGGAATCCTACTGTTGATGATATAAATCTGCATTACCATAAGGACCCCAAACAATGGGAATTATGGTCTATTCCTTTTTTGTCGGTAATGCAGGATTTCTATCATCAACCGTAGTCTAAGTATGAAGGCCCCTACATTAACCTTAGGGCCCCTAGATTCTAGAACCCTATTGTAGATCCCCTTCTAGCACCCTCAAATCCTTATCATAGCCCTTATAGGACCCTTCAAAAAGGAGCCCTCTTCTAAGTATCCTTATCATAGCCCTTATAGGACCCTTCAAAAAGGAACCTTCTTCTAAGTATGAAGGCCCCCCCCCCCCCTTAACCGAGGACCCGGAGTCTGGGGCCCTCTTGAGCCGGAAGTAGAGCTGCTTTAGGGTTTCAGGGTTTGGACATACAGGGGATCTCTAAGGTTTCCCTTTAAAGGGTCTCTATAAAGGGTACTATAAGGGTTTAGGGTTTAGGGTTGGGGGAGATTTGGGTTCAGGGCTTTGTATCTGACATAGAAGGTACAGAATGCCCTGTAACCCCGAAGCTTCGGCGATAGTTAAGACGAGCATCGTGCAGGCGCCTACATCGAGCAGGCACGTCGCTTTGTCAGCATGCTTCCGACTCTGGCGCCAGAGTTGCATTTGTGAGCTCACTCTGTTTGTGTAGCCTGTGTGCTTTGTAGGGTTCCCGAGTTCCTGAGTGCAGCTTCAGTGCTGCCTAAAAGCCGACAGACTGGCCCCGGCATCTAAGCCCAGCATGTTGTACGGCAACTTCTGAACTACGGGTTTTCGGTAGCGGAGTGGACGGTTCTGAACTCCTCCTCGTCGGAGCTTCACGCTGCGAGGCTGTAGAGCTCGAATGGTGGAGGGAAGCAAGTCTATGGTTGCATGCGAACATGGCAGGAGCAAGCAAGAGGCGTCGTCCACGGCTCGAAGGACATGTGCCAAAGCTCACTGGGATGAGTTTCGTTCGTAGTGTTCACATTGTTTTGTCGCTGCCTCGTGTCTTTTTCGTGGTCGTGGTAGTGGTAGTGGTGGTAGTAGTCGTCGTAGTAGTAGCAGTAGCAGTAGCAGGAACTCTGAGAGTAGGTTCAGGGATGGCCTGTCATCGTTTCTCTTGTGCGTCTTGTTGTCGTTGTTGTCGTCAAAGTCGTAGTTGCAGCAGTCGTCGTCGTAGTAGTAGTAGTAGTAGTAGTAGTGGTGGTAGTAGTAGTAGTCGTCGTCGTCGTCGTCGTCGTCGTCCTCGTCCTCGTCGTAGGTGGTGGTGGGGGTGGTGGTTGTGGTGCTGCTGCTTCTCACTGCTGGTGCTGGTGCCGGTGCTGGTGCTGGTGCTGGCGCTGGCGGTGATGGCGGTGCTGCTGCCGTTGCTGCTGTTGCTGTTGTTGCTGCTGGTGCTGTTGTTGTTGTTGTTGTTGTTGTTGTTGTTGTTGTTGTTGTTGTTGTTGTTGTCCTTGTGTTGTTTCATCGCAGCTGATTTTGTTCCTAACAGTATTTTGTGTCTAGCGAACCCCAGCAAGTTGGAAAATTGGGATAGGACTGTGGCCTCTACGCATAGGCTGCGTACTAGACTACATCCATCGTGATCGTGAAATGTGGCTGAAATCCTGAAGTTCCTAAAGTTTGAAACCCGAGCCCTAAACCCTCAGGGCTATGTAACCGACGCCCTCGGCGCACAGGAGGCCACCGATGCGGCCTATGATGCGGCCGCCGGTCAACTTCTCGTGTCTCGCAAGCATGGGAGTTTCCGAAAACTAGGGGTACCTTATTTTGGGGTCCTTATAATAAGGATCCTACTATTTGGGGTACTATATTAGGGTCCCTTTTTTTCGGAAACTCCCGCATCAGCCGTCGATCGTCTGAGCTTCCGTATTGACGTAAAAGGTCGTAGAAGGCGGTAGGGTCCGAAAACAGGGGACCCTCTAAGGGTTCCTTGTAAAGGGTTACTAGAGGGGTTCCTTAAAGGGATCTATAAGGGTTCTATTAAGGGTTCAGGGTTTGTGGTTGTAATCTTATTTTTTCCTACGTAGAATTATGGGGCATGGCACAACAAACTCAGTTCAGAAACCAAGACCCCAATCATTCCCTTTAATTACCATGCAGTCTGCGCTGGAACCAGAACTGAACTGAACGCCTCAGACATGCAGCCGAAGCCGATATGGGAGTTTCGGAAAATTAGGGGTACCTTCTTTTGGGGTCCATACAATAGGGATCCTACTATGTAGGGTTTTTCTTTCCTAGGGTCCCACTCCCTAAACCCTAAACCCTTAATAGAACCCTTATAGATCCCTTTAAGGAACCCTTCTAGTAACCTTTTACAAGGAACCCTTATAAAGGCTCCCCTGTTTTCGGAACTCTAAACCCTAAACCCTAAACCCAGACTTTAAGGAACCCTTAAAGGGTCTCCTGTTTTCGGAAACTCCCACATTGTGCACAGACGTAATTCTGCCATCTGAAGAGATTCGGCTCGTGGTCTCAGGGTATCGAGATTTACCCTTAAGGGGATCTATAGGTACTGTAGGGGTTCTCTAAAGGGCTCCTTTAAAGGGGTCTATAAGGGTTCTATAAGGAGGGTCGGGGGACTAGGTTTCAGGGTTTAGGGTTTTGAGTTTAAGTTTAGGTTTCAGGGTTTAGGGTTTTGGGTGTAAGCTTAGTTTTTAGGGTTTGGGGTTTGAGTTTAGGTTTCAGGGTGGAGGCTGCAGAGAGAGAGAGAGAGAGAGAGAGAGAGAGAGAGAGAGAGAGCGCGAGCTCGCACGAGCTGCATCAGGCCGTTGTAAGAGTGTCTTGTCAAGGATGTGCTTCGCGTTTAGACAGTGTCCCTGACATCTCACCCCAATTCTCGACCTGACTCAGAGCCGTGAACGAGGAACCCTGCTAACATACGGTACTTGTAGGTATTTATTTTTCAACTCTGGCCCCCAAACCATTTAAACCCTAAACCCCTAAAACCCTCAACCCCTAAACCCTAAACCCCCAAACCCTAAACCATTCTTACATGACCACCAGCCATGACTTCTTGGCGCTCCAGGCACACGTTGCTCAGGGTAGGTCTCCACCTCAGCACGGGGGGCAGGGATGCATACTATAGGGGCCTTTAAATAGTAATTACCAACACGGTTTTGGGGTTCCTTACTAAATACAATTGTGGTAAGATGGGCGCCAAAACCCGATTCTCATTATTAAGGCCCAATTCTTATTATTGAGGCCCCGACTTTATAGAACCCTATACTGGATCCCTCATAATTATGTAGAGCCCTTTAGAAGAACCCTTTAAAGAGAACCGTATTCTAATTAAGGCCCCAATATTATTGTCATCAGCAGCTCAGGGTTTAGGAGTCGCGGGTTTGGGGTTTAGGTTAGCTTTCTGCTTCTTGGTCCCGATCTTTGGGCAAAAGCAGGTCTTGAGAATAAGTAGGGTTTAGGGTTTAGGTAGTCGTACCTGCAAGCCTTAACCTATAAACTCTGAGAATCGATGGGCAGCTCTTTAAATTACGGTCCCTTTCAGGGGTACTGGTTATGTGGCTGCCGTAGTGGTTTGGGGAGCTTAGAAGGAACCCTAGTTAAGAGAACTATCCTTATGCTTTTTTTGTGGGATCTTACTGTTAGCCCTAGTCTACGGTGAGTCTAGCCCACTAAAACTAAACCCTAGAAACCTAAAAGCCCTGGGCCCTAGAGCTTAACATCCCCAGCAGCTTGCTTGGCCTCCCAGACGCCCGAGGCATCAGGATTTTGCAAGGCCGTTCCCTTCCCAGGCCCTCGGCAAGTGAGCTTCTTTCTCTGGTACCATTATGGGAGTTTCCGAAAATTAGGGGTACCTTGTTTTGCAAACCTTATAAAAAGGATCCTACTATTTAGGGTGCTAAATTGGGGTCCCCTATTTTCGGAAACTCCCTTAACTTATAACGATGATTTTGACCATCAGCATAAAGACTGGTATGATCACTATTACTATGATGATTATCCCTGTCATGATTACTACGATGCATTTTTTCAGTTCACAGCTCCTCTGCACTCGCCTCTCAGGCTGCGCCACACATCTGGAGCTTTGTTTTCTGGCCCTTCCCGAGGCCTACGGCTGCTCTGATGTTGGCGACCCACAACCGGAGATCCATCCAGCATGCGGTGACGAAGATGGAGGAGTTAGGCCCAGACCGAGAGTTTGCCTTGGTAGCTGAGTGGATACACTTAACACATTTTGGGGATAATGTTACCCACTATAAAACCCAAAGTGTACACTTTTTGGGGGCTTATGAACTCAGCACCTAAGTTGCGGGTTGAGGGCTTGTATAGTTTTGGTTTTAGGGTTGAGGGTTCAGGCTTAGGGTGGAGTGTGCGCTTTGGGGTTTAAGGCGGCTTAGGGTGTTGTGTTAGGATTTGGTACGATCATGTATCATCGAGCCTTGGTGTTAGGGTTTCTGGTACAGGCAGCAGCAGAAGGCACCCCACACCCTCTGCAGCCCTTTAATGCACCCATTCTGTAGGCTTTAAGTCAACGGCCCCAAGAAGCCTGCGTATTTGGGGTTTAAGGACTTAGGCCTTAGGCATGACACCCTTGAGTGAACCTTACAGGAACACCCGTAAAGGAACCCTCACAAAAACGCCTGAAAACAACGTTTAAAGCGAACAAGGAGCCCCTAAACCCTAGACCATGAACCTTTGTTTTGTTCAACGGCCCCAAGAAGCCTTCGCCTTTGGGGTTTGACTTAGGGCTTAGGGATGACACCCTTGAATGAACCTTACAGGAGAGGAACCCTCAAACCAAAAAGGTCTTAAAAGAACCTACCCTAAGGGTCCATGTACCCAAACAGTATATACATTGGCCCCAAAGTACTTGCATAGGGACGACTTTTAAGGCCAATGTATGTACTTGTTGGGTACATGGACCCTTACAGCCAAAGGAATCCTAAGAAAGCCTAAACCCTAACCCCTAAACCCAAAGAGGAACTTCGGAGCCCTTTTTTGTTTAAAGGATCATGGGACTTGGTAACTAAGGTTATTATTGGGGTAACTCTGCTTATAACTACTTATATCCCTTAGGGCCAAAGAGGAACTTCGGTGCCCTTTTTGGTCATCCCTAAAACCCTTATAGAACCCTTATAGACCCTTAAAGGCACCCCTTAAAGGACCCTTATTGAACAAGGAGCCCTTTATTTTCATGTCTTGGGCCTCGGAGGCCTCCAAAGAGACCACGCAAGCGTGCACTTTGCCCAGATCTTGGGCATGGCTCGACCCCTAGCTTAACCCGCCTAGACCCTCTATTAGACCCTAAGTACCCATTATTTGGGACCATATACCCCTATTTGAGGGTACAAGGAGGGCCCTGGCGGTTAACCTACCTTTTAAGGATTGAAATAAGGAAATCAGATTGAGGAACCTTCAAAAGGTAGGTTATTCAGGGTTTATAAGGTAGGGTTCATAGGGCCTAGGTTTGAGCTTAGGTTTCAGGGTTGTTAATAGGACCCTTACAATACTTGGGGTTTAGGGGTTTTCTAGGATGTAGCTCAGAGTTTACGGGTTTATTGGGCTTAGGTTTGAGGTTAGGGCCTAAGGTTTAGAGTGTGCAGGGCTTGCGTTTGCATGTTGGGGTTGAGGGCTGGTGCTGGTACAGGGGTCTCAATAGGCAGAGGCGAAGGGCTTTGTTCTGAAGGGTTGAGTATATTATAGCCTGAATATGGGTATGGTATGTTCTATGCAGGCGTTCGTGGGTCTTTGTGTGGGGACTGAGCGGGTAAGTAAGAATGTTTTCAAGCTATAGCATGGTATAATTCTGTTTCGAGGGGATGTGATCCGTACTAAGTGCTTCCCAGAGAGCCCAATACCCCTTAATTAAGGAATATGGCTTACATTATATAGGGCCTCATATTATGACTTAAGATATATTCCTTAATTAAGGGGTATTGGGCTCTCTGGGTTAGATCCCTATACGTTACTGTGGGCCTCCCAGGCCTTACGGATTTTATGAGGGGATAGAAGCCTCCAGCCGCATTGTTGCCTTTATACTGTTTCGACCTTCTGAAATTAAATTCAATCCAAAACTTTATACTCCTAGACATCTCGACTACCCTTATACTTACAGGACACTTTGCGGGGTCCGTTTGAAATCTGAGGTCGACAACCTCACGCTGGGCCTTGGCAGGGCTGGTTACAACGCCGGGGAGCCCAGGTGTCCTAACATAGGGGTCAGAAGAATTGTCAATAACATCCCCCTGTAGTCCTGTATACGATATAGTAGAATGTACCTCCACACTCTACACCTGGAGGAGGAAGAAGATACCCCGACACCCTACTGAAATTATGAAGGCCGCTAAATTACCCGCATACTCTGACACCCTAACCCTAAACCCTTAAACCCTGAAACCCTAACTAAGTTGAGGGCAAAATGCCAGCGCTTCTTGGAGAAAGGGTGCACATCAACTTTCAAAAAAAGAAGAAACCCTAAACCCTAATAAAGCCCAAAACCCGAACTCCGTCCCGAAACCTTTGCTTTCAGTCAACCCATTCAGCCCGATAGGTACAACTGTTGATGATACAAATCCTGCATTACCTTCAGGACCCTAAACTATGGGAATTATGGTACATTCCTTATTATGGGTCATGCAGGGTTTATATCATCAACAGAAGTACAAGTGCGTGCGTAGCTCTCAGTACTACTGCTCAGTACTAAGTTGCTACTGAAATATATTGCCCACTATGTTTGAAATTTTCTGGCACCTACATATGAAAGCTTTTGCTGTTTCTGTACCAAAACAATCTGGTGCCTGAGGCCAGCAAGCTCCTGGTCTTCGGTGAGATCCACGAGGCAATCTTCTGACGGCATTTGTGTTCATTGACTGTAAGGCTTTTGGACTTTTTTCCAGGGTTCTAGAACAGCTTTACAAGGCCAGGGGTTCTAGACAGGTCGTTCATTTAAGTTTTACCAGAGTTCTTGTAGCGATCTCAGAGGCTCTGCTACAGGAGGTTTTGAGTTTACGATATGGGTGTGTGGCTTCAGGGCTAAGCTGTTCTTCTAATGTCTGCGACCATCGGTTTCGGAGTGGTTGGGGCGCATTGACTGAACCGTTGTAAACGGTGCCTCCCTTCAGCATCGCAATGGGATAGCACACCAAAGCGCACCAACATCCGAAAGGCTTTTTTAAAGGGGTTTAGGGATTTAGGGTTTATGGTTTAGGCTTTAAGGGGGCCATCATGCTTTGAAGTTTAGTCTTCGACGGCTGGAGCATGGTGGCCACATTGAAACGCGTCAAAGCTAAGGCGGCACTGCCACTAGCGCGCTGGGCCCAAGAACTTAAACCTTGCGGTGCCTCGTTGCCTTGTGAACAGTTTCGAAGCTGCAGGGTGCACAGGTGCAACGTCCGAAGCCCCAAATCCGAGGAATTTCAATTTGATTAGGGTTGAGGGCTTGGGGTGTGGGTCGAAACAGGGACTCTTCTCAGAGCAAGCGGTTCTCCCGCAAAGACAGCTTGAAGAAATGGCATCCTCAGAACGTAAACAGGCTTTCCAAACTTCATACACGGCCTGTGCTGGCAGAACTTCCAAGCCAAAAAAGCTTCAAAGATAAGAGGCACTCATGAACTGAACCCCAAACCCTACAACTCTAATCTCCTAAACCCCTAAAGCCCTAAACCCTGCAACTCTAAACCGCTGAACCCCACGCCATAGTGCAAAGAACACATCCTGGGATCAGGTCTTACCTTGGCTGTTGTGACCTGTCGGCAGCTCTTTCCCTAAGGGTCCATGTACCCAAATATGCTTCCTTTAAGGGGTGTCTTTCAGGGTTCCTTTCTGGGATCCAGAAGCGTTCTATAAGCGTTTAGGGTTTAAGGGGTCCATGTACCCAAATAGTATTAAATATGTAGGTACTTTGGGGCCAATGTAAATTTTACATTGGCCTCAAAGTACCTACATAGGGACTACTTCAAGGTCAATGCATATGCTAGTTACTGGGTACATAGACCCTCAGGGTGGGTTTAGGGTTGTTTATTCCCGCAGCGATATGACTCCTTACTTAAGACCGCCCCACAGGCACCACAAGACGATCCATGATAGAAGCCTGTGGCATGCCGTAATTTGATACCTTTAAATTTTGCGCCCCAAACCTTACAAAGTTAGCCTTGCACCGCAAACTCTTTCGTCGGCCCAGCGCAACGCTTTGCACGTTCAGGTTTGCAGTCGGATTGCCGCTGAACCGACGTTTGAGTCTGTATTTGCTTGCTACATGGTTGTTCACTCTCTTTCGCTCTTGTTCACTCGCTCTCTCTCTCTCTCTCTCTCTCTCTCTCTCTCTCTCTCTCTCTCTCTCTGCCTCTCTCCATACACATGGAAATACATATACATGTATGAGCAGTTCCATATCGATTGTGCAGTTGTGCCTGCTTGTTTGTGTGTGTGTATATACATACGTATGTGTGTATATATATATATATATATATATAATATCTGGTGTATGTATGCATAGGTTAGTGGGTGCGTGTATATGTGTACATCTGTGTATATATATATATATATATATATATATGTACATATGCGAACGTAACATGTGCGCACCTAGCCTTACACTTAACATTGGAAAGCAACCTTAACTATACCGACTCAACCCCCCAACCCTACCAAAAGCCCCTAATTCGTATCATCCCTAAATGCAGCCCTAACATCCAAAAATAAATGCATTAAACCCAAGGCGTCGGACGCAAGAGAACCGTGATGCATTCGGGGCCCAGGACTGGGGCTAGCTTTCGTGTTTGGGATTTCTGGCTCAGGGTTTGGTACTGCTGATGATATGAATCATGCATTACCTTAAGGCCCTAAGCTACAGGAATTATAGTATGTTTCATTATGGGTAATGCAGGATTTATATCATCAACCGTATGGTTTCGGGAAGGTCTTTTGCATGCAGGGGTATATCGCAAGGGAAAGTTGCATGTGCTCGACATTGCATGGGACGACGTGGCCCATACCAAATCTCGACCGAATCACCAACTCGTCCACGCTGGCTCGCACCGGCAGCACCGAAGAATCTCTACATGGCACCAGAACGCCCTGAACCTCATTTTCAGAGAGCCCAACACCCAGTAGTTATTTAGTGTTTACCTGACGGACCTATTCATCAAAGCAGGCCCCCCACCCCGAACCCCCAAACCCTTGCGCGCTGTAAACCCTAAACTTGGAACTCGAACCCTTAAGCCCATAAGCCCTAATACCGGACAAGAGCCCTGCAACATTTTTGAGCCTTAAAAAAGGCCCGAAACACTGCCCCAAGGCTCCGAAGAGGGTCTTGGGCTTTCGGGGGTAGGGTCTCGGCTTGGGGGGCTAGGGTTTGGGATCTCACTACGAGGGTCAAGGAGCCTTAGGGTGAACTCTTAAAGTTAAGCTTGACCCTAAACCCTAAACCGTGGCTCGTCCGTAATGGGGCTTATATAGATCGCAAGGTGGAGATCGGAGTCGTAGCCCTGTAGTCTCCACTGTAGCTCCTTCTTGGGGTTACCGCCTAGGAGTATAGGATCCTAAAAGTATACTTCGCTCACCTAGACCCCGAACTACACTCCATTATACCCTTAAATAACCGGGGCCCTGGTGAGCCATCGATTGATTTGATAGTTTTTCTGAAGGCTGAGGAGTTCCCGGTGCTGACGAAGGAGCTGCGGCGCCGCTTTAGCCACCCATGGACGTGAACAAAAGAAGCAGGGGGAGGGGCTTGGGTTAGGGTTTAGTAGAGCAGTTTAGGATCTGGGCCTATAGGGGTTTAGGGATGAGGGTTTGGAGGGCTTTTTGGACTTGATTTTAGGGGGCTTTAAAACTTTAAGGCTTATGGAAGGGGTCAATAAGAGATTTAGGGTTTGGCGTTTCAAGATGTTTGCGATTAGTCATGCACAAGACCCACCTCTCAAAACAGCCGAGCTCAGTGGCATATTCGAAGGAGCTGTAGGGTGCCCACAGCGGCAGTCGCAAAAGTCCGTCACACATCTAAAAACAAGCCTGTGTAAATACAGAGTACAGAACCATGACGTACTAGCTTTTCGTGGTGCATCGTACTATAACTGTGCAGTCTCTGGAGGAATCCTGTCCAGTGCTGATCTACCGGGAAGCTTGGAGACACAGGGGCTGTCACTTTGCATTGGCAATAACCCGAAACCCTAAATATAGGGGCCTTAATAGTTAGAATAGGGAGTCGGGCTATACGATACTATAGTTATATTAAGGAACCCCCAAAATTTTGCCCCTATATTACATCCGTCGCTCCGCTTCAAGGCTCAAGGCCCATTCTTCGGATAGAATCCGCGCCACAGGGCCCACACCGAAGTCTGTAAAGATGCAGCCCTTGCCTCGGGGAGGGGTGGTGGGCGGGTTTAGGGTTTAGGGCTGTAGGGGTTTGGGATTGGGGTTTAGGGTTTTGCTTGAGATGTCGCCCTTGACTCGAAGACCGGGTGATTTAGGCTTAGGGAGGGTTTAAGCATTGACCTCAAGGGGTAGGCTCCTAAATCACACCAGCCCCAAAAAGGCTTCGGGGTGTAGTGTCGTTTTAGGGCCCAACCCCTTGAGAAGCCCACATACTTCAGAAGTTGTCGTAAAGACTGAAGAAACTGTTCGGATGTTTCAGGCAAGACTGTCCGCAAAAATTCAGTCCGCATAGGTTCATCCTGAATGGGCTTTGCCATGCCGTTTCGATATCAAGTTTTAGGGGTTCAATTCGGGTTTTGGGTTTAGGCTTAGGGTTTAGGGCCGTGTTTCGTTCTGGCTAAATACCGTTGAACCCATTGGCCCAGCCCCCTTGCTCAACAAGCGGAAAGCGTCCTGGATGTGTTCTACAAGGACAACATAGGGGCCGGAAGAATTAGAAAATAGTATCACCTTAGAAAGTCTCGGCCTTACAATAATGTATATAGCCCTAGATTCACTATGATATACCACGAAACGTTTCCCAGTGCCTAAATCCACGATGAGATCGACCATATCTATATATATATATATATATATAATACATCTGACTCCCGTAAAGTAGCCCTGGTATTAGAGCTTGAAGAAGCCCTGTTCGAAATATTCACTTCGCAAATTGAGTAGGAGTCAGATTTTGAGGCTCATCGATGTTAGGGAAACATCGCCGATCTTCTTGAGGATAAGGGTGTAGGGGCCATCAACATGAGTCCCATCATGGCACGAGAATGATAATCATCATCATTATTATTATCGTCGCCATCCAAAATCAGCGTTTACCACCAGCACCGCCGCCACCAGTACCACCACCAGCACCATCACTATTATCACCATTATCGTCATCATCATTGGGGTGATCATCGGGATCGTCGTCGTGATCCACATCATGTTCACTACCTGCTGAGATCAGGCCATCTCAGAGTTTTGGTCTAGGCGCACGGAAGTTTGGGCTCTTGGCTGCCCCCTGGGTCTCGACGTGGAGAGGTGTTCAAACTCAGAGTGCAGCCAATGCCGTAAGCTTGCTTTGGAGAAGCATTATAGAGGCCAATTATTACCCATACTTTTTTGGGGGGGATTCCTTATCATAAGTTAATCATAACTATTGTATAGCGGGCCCCAAAACCCTATTCTAATTCTTAAGGCCCCTTTATCAATTATGGGGTTCACCGATGTGTTCGTCGGATCAAGATTCTTCTGGCCGAGGTGCCCCAAGAGCCTCACGGGTGTGTGGCGCTCGGATGAAAACACTTCATGAAAATGATCGAGGGTTGCCCCCCCCCCCCCTGGGCAGAACAAACATGACAATCTTCCAACATACATTCCCGCAGTAGCATTATCTTCTGATGGCCAGCATCACAGCAAATCCTTGTTTTAGGGGTTGTGCAGGTTCAAGAGGCTAAGAGAGTGGCGTTATCTTCAATGAGGATTATACTTCACCAATCATGTGCATGGTTCAGTGTCACGGTACTCAGGGCTTGGCAAAGTTCTATGTATCAGCAATGGCACCTATGCGTCGATGTAAGCCTTTGCGGAAGGTGATTGCCGTGCGTAATGTTCGGACTAGTGAGCCGGGCGATGGAAAAGTCAATCAGCAAAAACAAGCCCTAAAGCCTGAGCACGTATGCCTGTAGCGAGCCTGCTGCCCCAGACCATCAGCCACCATGCGGCACCCGAAGGCAAATATTTGCAGGAATTTGCATTCTGCAAGCAGAAGTATACACGACTAGGTGTATAGATAGGCATGCAGACACAGATATACATACATATATATATATATATATATATATACACATATACATGTGTATATGTATATGCATATATAACATTATATAACAGATATAGGCTTAGATACAGTTATGTGTATATACAAACACTAGATAGATCAAGATTGGCACAAAACTTGATTGTCCAGCAGGATTCTTGTCTTGAGGATCCTAGGCGGAGTACGCCTAACGTTACGAACCGCCCGGATCCGCCCAGGTCATGACGACAACAGAAATCTTAAAGTCTTGCCTCACTGTGGAGGACCAGGGTTTTTATAGGGTGTACCTGGACCCCAAATAACCTAGGGTTCCCTCATATGATTTCTTTGTACAAGTCCAAAAAACAGTGGGTTATTTGGAGTTAAGGTAGGGTTTGGAGGACACATCTACTGTAACAATAACACGTCAGCTGATTAGCTGGCAAGCTGAGTGGAGCAGACAGCCCTTGACCTCATTCGGCTTATGCAGTCCGACGGTTGATGACATAAATCCTGCATTACCTTAAGGATCCTGAGCTATTGGAATTATGGTATATTCCTTATTATGTAATGGGTGATGCAGATTTATATCATCAAGAGGAGCACACTGACAGGGTTCCAAGGGAAGGGCAAGACTTCCGGAGGGTGCGTTTTTTATGAGCTGTTTGACATGGCTGTCTACATCTAGTTCATATCACAATGCTCCAAAAGACCCTAATGCCCCAATCCCTAGGCCCCAACTCCATGAAGATTGTAGAACTTTGTGTTCAGGGAATGTACAGGATTGGCTTTCGATACTGTGACTTCCCCCGGCCCATGCAACTTGCTTGGGCGGAGGGTTTGCCCACTGAGATGCCAGAGGCCTCATATTTTTTACCTTGGACTGCGGCAGAAGCCGGAAAGTTGGAACATCACTATCCCGAGGCGCTAAAGGTAAACTGAAGGGAATCCTCGCAGGAACTATCCTTAACCCATGCTCTAAATTTCTGGAGTGCGCTTTAGGCTGTGTACATTTTGGGCTTCAAAGTTCCTATCTTCCGCCCCCAGACCACCCCCCCCCACCCCCCACCCCATCCCCAATCCTTACCCCTCCATTACATAGACTGTAAGAAGATTGCCTCGTACAGTTCCCTTAGGCTTGTTGTATGTTACAAAACCAACCCCTATGTGAAGCAGAATGCCCTCTTCTTCAGGCCAAACCCTGAACCCCTAAACCCTAAACCCTAAATCCTGAACCCCTAAACCCCTAAACCCGCAACCATGAACCCGTAAACCCCTGAACCCTAAACCATAAACCAGCAAAGACATCCCAGCCCTGAGCCTCCAATCCAGAAGCAAAAAGCCTGCACTTGCTGTAGGGGCCTAAATAATTACCTATACTATTCTGGGGCTTCTTATCAGAATAATGGTACAACATGCCCCAAATTCCTATTCTAATTACTAAGGCCCCTAGATTGCACTTATGAAAGGACTTCCTGCAAGCCTACGAGAGAGAATCGACAAAGCTGGGAGAGAGATTGATAAAGTGTGTCGGCCTTGGCATGTGGGTGTCCTAAACTCTAAACCCTACAGGTTTTGCTTTTAGGCTGCAGAGCATAGAGTAAGGCTTTTTCAATCACACCCTAAACCCTAAAGCCTGAACCCTTATATAACCCTAAACCGAAACCCTGATCTGCAAACCGCTTGAGGGCTTGGTTGGAGGCTTCATGTTTTGTAGTTGGGCGAGTCAAGGGTTTACAGTTTACAGCTCGGAGGTAGGAGGCTCGAGGCTTCTGAGGTTGAAAAGCTCATGGCTCCAGGGTTTTAAATTAGAGCTTGCAGTTCTGGCCGTCTGGTTTATGTTTTCTGGAATGGGGGAAACGCTCAACAAGTTACCCCGTGAAATCTGTGGGCATCAGGTTGTGCGGCTCTGTCGTGAGTGCAAGTCGGTTGTATAATATTGGAGCCTGAATCATCAGAATACTATTCGTTTAGGTCTTCCTGTTAAGATTGTAATGGGATACAGGCTTCTATACTAACCCCTCGTGCTTGCTGCTGCCCGAGCCGTACTCCCCCAACTAAGAAGTACCAAAGAATAACAGATTCAGATTTTTGGGTGTCCGAGCCTTCAATCATGAGCGTTTGCCGTGCAACCGTAAACTGTGGAAGTAGGGCCCAAAAAAAGTACATAAGCAAAAATTAGCATAGGGATATCCCATATAATCCCCCTTATAAAGAAGCCCAATATGGTTGGGATATCCCCAATAAACTGCTTATGCTTATGTGCTTTTTGGGTCCCTAAGGAAGAGGGCTGCGCATTCCGGCTCTCTCCGATGATAAGGGCATTCTTCCGAAGTGATGGTTTGCCGGAGTGTGCTGCGTGCTTGTGTGAGTGCAGTCTACCTTGTGTGTTGCAAAGTTGGCAATCGCTTCCATGATGAGTTGATATAGGTGCCTGAATGATCAAAAATCAGTATTTGTTGTTCGCCAGGGGTTTCTCATTATAGCACTGTGGCGTAGCCCCAAACCATTACAAAGACCTCTATACTTAAATCCTCAACTTCCAAGTCCAAATCTAGAATGCACGAAGCACTGAACCCAAACCCCAAGCACGACACCTCCAAAGAGTAGCCAAGATCTACCAAACAACTGGAGACCACATCTTATCAGCCGATGTAGAGATTTGTACTGCAGTCCGCTGCAGGGCTTCCCGCCCTTAAAGCACACCCTGAGTGAGAGCACACAGAAGCAAGCTATGTAAAAGCAATGAGGCTCTGAAGCGGCTTGGCTGGCAGCTGATGCAAACGAGGCGCAACGGTTCAAGGGAAAGATTCCTGGTTTGGGCCTCAAGTACGGGTACTTGGGTGTTCATGGGGTAGGTTTCAGGGATACTGGGGCAATGCCCGGCATCATAAAACCACCCTAGTTATGCCGTAAACTTTGCACCAGACGGTAAAGCCCTACTACTCCCGAAGCCCTGAACCCCACTAAACCCGAACCTGGAGCCCTGAATTCGACCCTGGGCCGGAAAAATCATCTCCGAAGGCCTTCCAAGGTATCGGCTGAAAGGGAGGTGCGTTTCGAGAGTTTAGGGTAAGCTTAGTGAATCAAGCCCGGCATAAACTGACAGTCCTAAGTCGTTTGAGTTCTGGGATTCAGATCGATTGTTGAAAGCCAGACTGATTATAAACTCGAACATTTCGACAGCACGTTGCTGGTTTCTTGCTATGCGTATTGCCGAACGCTGAGAATTAAAGCATAATAGCAGAGGCGCCTGAATTTTGGTCAATGCTGCAGTTCCTTTGTTACCTTTTGCGGTTTGGGTTTATTAATTAGCACATGATAGCGCAAGCCTTGCAAACAGGAACACAGGACTATTGAGTGAGTGGGTTCCTCAAGGCCTCGCGAAGAACAACAAGAAGAAGCAGCCTATAACAACATGCCAGTAGCCCAACAGCGTAAGAAGGGCACCATTATGAAGGGCACTCTAATAAGGGACCCGAACTTAGAGTCTTAGAGAAGTCTCCATGTAGAACCTACGGCTTGAGAAGCCTTGGCAGGGGGCTGGTGGGCCGGCATCACTGGAGGCCCTTGGGACTTTTTGGTTATCTCCATATGCATGTCTATGTGTATGTATGTGTTTATATATAAATAATGTGTATTTTATATATATATATATATATATGGTAACCCCCTATATATACACACATATACATATACACGTGCATGCATACATACACACACACACACATGTATTTGAAACCTTCGGCCTCTTGGCTGAACATTGACATCCCCAAATCCTAGATCCGCAATCCCCGAGCGCATAAACCCTAAAGCCCCAAAGCCGTAAGGCCATGAACCGACCCGAAGCCGGAGAGCTGTTTCTGATCTCGGGAAGACAGTATTTCTTGGACCCAGAGTAGGCCCTTATTCCCTTTTTTAGGGTTCAGGTTCCCTTATAAGCCCCTTAGAAGCAAAAAGGGCATCCTTTTTATTCCTAGGTTACTCTTGGGTTTAGATTTAGTATCGCAAACGTAAAATCCAAGTTTCAATCAGCCTGAACCCCTCAGCCCCCAAACCCTGAATACTAGACCCTAAGCCCCCAACTCCCAAAGCCTAAACCCCGAAACCCTAAAACCTGAAACCCCAACCCCCAAACCGCAACCCCCAAACCCTAACCCCTAAACCCTTTCCCCGAAAACCCTTATCCCCATAACCCAGCCCCACCGCGCAGTTCCTCGATGCCGTGGGCTACGTGCGGACCTTGTCCGAGGAGATCGAGCAGGTCCGGCGGGGTGCGGGAGCCCTTTTGGGATTCTAGGGTTTAGGGGTTTAGGGTTTAGGGGTTTAGGGGGTTTAGGGTTTAGGAAATGTTTATATAAAGGTTTGGGCGTTTTTTTTCGTGGAGTGTTGGGGTTTAGGGGGGTTAGGGTTTCGGTGTCTGGGAGTTTAGTAGGTTTAGGGCTTATCGTGGCTGCTGCCAAAGCTTCGGAGCTCTTTCAATCGCACCTGAACCAAAACTCTCTGGAAAGCTTAGGGTTTCGATTTTGGGGTTTAGGGTTTAGGCTTGTGGGTTTTGGGGTTAGGGGTTTAGGGTTTTGGGAGGCTGAGTTCACCATCGGATTTGTTTGCTCACGCTTGTTATATAGTCTAAACCCGAGTGACTATGAACTTGTGTGCTTTTTCATGTTGAGCCCACGGAGGCTTACAGTTATTTCTCAGATCCCCAGACTGTAAAGACCGTCGATTAGAATACCATAAATGTGTAGATGCCAGCTTGTTGTGCATGCGTGCTGCTGGTTGTACCATAATACCCCCCGAACCCTGTTTCTGATATTCGGCCTCTACAAACAAGCGCTATGGCAATCGCATTGTTGGGGACTGCACATATTCCGGTACAGCCCCTATGACATTGACATTTCAGAAGTTGCCCAGGCAATGTTGTAGTTCGACCCTAGGCTGGATCATTCTGAAGAGGGCGAGGTTAGGGTTTAGAGTTTAGTGGCACGTCAGACAAGGCCCTGGGCGATTCAGTCAAGGTCTGCCTATAGTCTCTATTGTAGTTCCCGTTTTTGATTTAACCAAATATATATTAAGGATCCTATAAGGTAACCCCAAAAAGGAACTACAATGGAGACTACAGGTGGGGTTGCATCATCTCTTGCAATGTCTTCCTTTCAGCTATCCCCTCATCTTGCAAGTTACTTTGCACTTAGGGGTACTTAGATTCTTTGTTATGTTTTGGTTGTTGTAATCCCTAAGAGACAGCTAAAATTATAATTGTTGCTACGGTTCTAAGTTCAGTATAGGTTGCTTTACAGTAGAAGCCCAAAAGTTGGAAACCCCATAGCCTCAATCCTTAAGAGTAATGCAAGGGGAATGCCAGCACTATTTGGCCTTCATCAGATTACCAGCTTTATGGGGTTTACTGTAGTGTCATTGCAGCCGGAACCTTAAACCCGAGCCCTCCAGGCTCAGCAACTCTGAAGAAGCACAACCCAAACTGCCGCGAAACCCTCATCCGCAAATCTCTTACGAAAACAGCGCAAACCCTCATTGCCTGAGCGGTCGATCTTTTGATGGGATTTGTATGGAACCTCATTTTCAATACTCCTCAATAGCTCTGCCCTCAAACCCTCGTGAAACCCCTACGACAGTCACACGCACCCCCTCGGAACCGAAAAAGCAACCTGTTATCCTTAGCTGGTCCTCCGGTTGATGATATACATCCTGCATCACCATATAAGGACCCTAAACTATGGGAATAATTGTACATTCCCTATTGTGGGTAATGCAGATTTATATCCCTAAACCCTAAAACCCTATAGATCCCTCAAAGGAACCCCTTAAAGGTACCCTTATAGATCCCTTTAAAGGAACCCTAAGATTTATATCAACCGTCCGAATCAGGCTCTGAGAACTGCTCCGGGCCACACGGAGCAGCCCCGGGGGGAATTCTGGGGCTGCGCTGAGGGTTGAATACCTGGAAGGGCAGGGGACTTAGTAAGTCGTTCATAAGTAGGGTTATAATTGGGGTAACTCCATTTAGGGTACTTATGACTCTACTTATAACCTACTTACTAAGTCCCCTGCCCTTCCAAGTAGTCTCCATTGTAGTTCCTTTTTGGGGTTACCTTATGGGATCCTTAATATATATATATATATATATAAATATATAAATATATATATATATATATATTTATTTATTTATAATTGCTTAACAAAAAAGGAACGACAATGGAGACTATAGGTATGTGTTGGCCGATCTATCTCCACAACCCTGTTCTAAGGTACAAAGGCCCCTACATTGGGTCATCAAGGTTTAGGATTTGTTTAGCGTTGTCGGTTTCGGGGGTTTCGTTGGGGGGGATGTTTGTGGGTGCAGATTGTTTGCTTGGGGTCGAGGGTTACGGGATCACAGTTTCCAGGGTGCAACATGTAGGGAAAAGCGAGGAGCCTTTCCGGCTGGCTACTTAGACAGGGACTTGCTGAACAGGCATGGGCTAGCTGAACATAGAAGATCTTTGTGTGTGTCCTCTGCTCGGGCAGGGAAAGCGGTAAATGTAACGAACTGGGATCTCAAGTATCCGGGTGCAGACGGGTGTTAATGATGAGAATAGGACCGGACCTAGGGACGTAGGCGCATAGCCTGTATACTTCAACAGTTCCCAGCTTCTCTTACAGGTGTCACTGGCTGACACAGCAAGCTTAGCTGCTTAGCCCCTATAGCAAGCTGCAAAGCCCTCTGGACCTCTTGACCATTCACTTTCCCTAAGGGTCCATGTACCCAACTACGGTTGATGATATAAATCCTGCATGACCCATAATAAGGAATATACCATAATTCCCATAGTTTAGGTTCCTTAAGGTAATGCAGGATTTATATCATCAACAGTAGTATATATTTTGCGCCTCATGTACCTATATAGGGAATACTTCAAGGCCAAAATTTTGCTATTCGGTTACATGGACCCTAAGGGTTTGTGTAGGGTCGAAGCTTGACAACCGAAATCCTGAATCGGACCGCGGAGTTCGAACATTTCCATCCTAACGTTTAGGGTTTAGGGTTAAGGGTTTAGGGTTTAGGGTTTAGGGTTAAGGGTTTAGGGTTTAGGGTTTAGGGTTTAGGGGTTTAGGGTTCGAACAAAAGAGCAAGCCCATAAGTTCCTCGGGCCTTTGGGACTTTCTATACGAGTGCCATGTCGTTGGGAAACCAGAAGGAGCACTACTTAAATTTCAGAGTTGAGACTGTACGATTTGTACAGGTGTTGGTAGTTGGTAGGGTTTAGGGGTTCAGGGTTTAGGGTGATGCGATCCTGACTTCCACAAGTCCTTGACGGCTCCACAACCACTGCTGCTAAGACTGGTTCCTGAAATTTCGGTAAGTATCCTTCACAGCAATCCTGCAAGGGATCTTCAAGTATTTAAGTGTCGCCGCATAGGTATGGTTTGTTTGAGTGTTATCGTTCAGTCTCCGATCCTAAGCGAAAGCAATAAACTCTAGATCTCGTTGTCACCCGTGCTTAACCCGAACGCCTCAAATCCCGAAAGCCCTGAAACCCCAAAACCCTAAACCCTGAGCCTTGAACGCTTCATGGACATCGCCGGCCACGCCCAGTCGCTCAGCCGCGAGGCTACACCCTGGCAGGCTTGTCAGAGATGCTGAAAACGACACTATGATTGGATATCAATAAGCACTGCAATTACTGGCACATATGTTCGCAAATATTCACACATATCTCGAAACCCTTAGGCTGGGCCCATCTGCTAGCCAGTTGGGATACGTGCACGAGCTGTTGAGCATGTTGCAGCGAGTGGACCTCTTGCTGAAGGAGAAAGAAGCTTCGGCGGGATCCAAGGCGGTGCCTACCATTGCGGAGACGTGAAGCCTAAGACCTCACTCTTCGACCTCACTGTTTTGGGGGTTCCTTATCATAACTATAGTTTAATGGGCCCCAAAACCCTTAGTGAGGCCCCTATATCAGGTTCTTAGGGGTCCAGGTAGGGCTTAGCGCCTTGGGTGGGTGTAGGGTCCAAGCGACAGGACGGCAGTCAACAGAATGGCCCGGCCCGCAGACACGGCAGTGTTTCGGATTTAGGGTTTTGTTTCCGGGCGTATACGGTTTAGGATTTGTTGGCTACTCTGCTACAGTTCAGGTTTTTTGATTATGAGGACTAAACCCTAAACCCTAATATTACTGATACTCATAATACTAATACTAGTACTAAGAATATTTAATATACTAATATCTACTCATCATACTACTAATATCTGGATTTCTGGGTTTTCAGTGTTTCTGACTTAGATCATTGGACTGCGATGTGTGTGGATGAGACCCAGAGCCTCCAAAACCCCTTGTTTAAGGAATACACCTTGAATCATGATAGGGATCCTATTATAGTTTAGGGTATATTCCTTAATAAAGGGGTTTAGGAGGCTCTGGGAAAGTGGTTCAGAGGACAACAGTCTGCACAGGGGCTTTGTATTTGCTTGGCAGCGTGCACGGCCTGGCATGTAAGCGTAAGGCATTGGATTTTGGGTTTGAGGATGTGGTCTTGAGGCTTTGCGTTGTTTTTCTGAAGGAACTGCGTTAGTTAGGCTTTAGAGTTTGGTTTCTTGTGCAGCCCTCAGTCGTCCGGTACGCCCAAACGGTTGTTGATTTAGGGTTTACCTAAACCCCTCCAAAAGTAGGTAAAAGAATGGCCCAATACCTAAAAACGGCCAGTCTTCTGCGTACTTTGGGGGTCGAGGTAGAGTCTGCTTGGAGGGTCGGGGGACTTTGTCCTTAAGAGGGATCCTAATTGGGGTTATAGTACTTATAAGTCTCTGAAATACTACCCTAAGGGTCCATGTACCCAAATAGTATATACTTTGGGCCCAATGTACCCACATAGGGAGTACTTTAAGGCCAATGTATATACTATTTTGGTACATGGACCCTTAGGGCTACTTACTAAGTCCCCCGACCCTCCAAGTGGAGGGTGTTCAGGATTCGGATCTCCAGTTCGCGACTGGGTGTGCTTTGAGTAGTTCGTCAAGGGCCCAAAAACAGGGCTTAGGGTTCAGGGCCAGGGGGACTCAAAACTACGGAGTACGTTACGGGGCTTTTGCTTGCGATTCAGAGGATATTCCCTTCTTGACAGCTTTTGGGCCATCTGGTTTTCTGGGGAGGCATCCCCAAAGAAGTGCATTCGCACAAGTCAAGTTGTCTCAGGTGCTGAAGCAGGTGCACCCACATCCAAGGACCCGCCGCGCCGGCACTTTGAATCGAACAACCCTGAACCCCAACTCCCCGAGCCCTTTAAAGCCAATCTCAAGCCCGAATTCAGGGACCTGGGGCTTCTTATAGCGTTTTCCATCTGACTTAACGGTTTAGGGTTTAGGGTTTAGGGGTTTAGGGTTTAGGGTTTAGGGTTTAGGGTTTTAACCCCAAAACGATGCTTTAGCAACTTTGGCTATTCCGGCCCCCTGAGGTTTCCCGGTCAGAGTTTTCGAGTTGAGCCGAAGCTACAGTCCCTGACCGTGCAGAGGCAGAAGCTTCCTTCCTCAACCCTAAACCCTCAACTCTAACCTCAGCTTAGGTTAGCCCTAAATACCCTAAACCCCTAAACCCTCAACCCTGAACCCAGCCCTAGACTCTAGACGGGGCTTGTTGCGGAAGTAGGTCGGTAAGCAGACGTCTGAGTCTAATTGCATTGGCTTGAAGACTGTAGAGTACCCCTTAAGCGCTAGACGCTACAGTCTCGGTTTCGGGCTCACGTCTGTAAAAGGAGGCCCAGAAAGCAGCACATAGCTACTTACATAGACATACCTTCGGTCCATACCTATGTACCAACGTGCCTGCACACCTCTATGCATGCATGCGTACGTACATACATATGTACATACCTGCATACGTACAATACATGCATATATATATATATATATATATTATTTTTGTTAAATCATTATACACAGATACTTATGCATTTGTACATACTAAAATACAGAGCGCTGCCCTTTTCAGCAAACAAGCCGGAAATCAAGGACACCATGTTTCAGGAAATACCGTCAGTTCTCTTAAGGAAACTGTGATGTTTTTCTCGGTGGCTTTATCGGCTTTTTTCGGTAAAAAGCAACTAGATTTATTTAGGGTGCTGGTTTTAGAGCTTAGGGTTTATCGGGTTTCGGGTTTAACGGCCTTCCTGAAGAAGCCAACCTGACGTCTGAAAAGTCTCCCGCACATTCCTGAGAGCACCAAGTCATCTTACAAAACACGGCGTTGCTTATGCTGAACATTGTTCCGTGAACATTCCTTCACCCTATATATAGAGGATTGTACATACAGCATCCGCGCCAGGCACAAATGCTGCGCTACAAGCTCTATCAACCCCAAGCCGCCCCCCAGACCCGCAAGCCCTGAAGCCCTAAACCCTGAAACCCCTACAAACCCTAAACCCTGAAACCCCGAACCCCTAAAACTGAAACCCTTAACGCTTGAAACCCCGGGCCCAAAGCCTCTAAAGCTTGCCACCCTTAAACAACACACTGTAGGGGCCTTTCTTAATTTAGAATATGGTTTGGGGGTATATGATACTATGATTATAATAAGGAGCCCCCCAAACCCCCTTCTAATTAAGGCCCCTAGAGTATACAAACCTTTTTTAGATCCCTTAAAGTAACCCTTTTAAAGGATCCCTTTAAAGCCCTAATTGAATTGTTACTTCGAGGCCCAGGGGACTTAGTAGGTCGATTATAAGTAGGGTTATAGTGGGGGCAACTCCATTTACGGTACTTGTAACTCTACTTATAATCTACTTCCTAAGTCCCCTGGGCCTCTAAGTAAGGCCCTAAACCCTAAAAACCTTAAATCCTAAACCCTAAAACCCCTAAACCCTAAACCCCTAAACCCCTAAACCCTAAACCTTAAACCCTAAACCCTATAAACCTACATTAGAGCCGAGAGGACCTCAGAGGTAAGCTCGCCTCTATGCAGCATCCGATGGTCCTGGGCTGGTCCGAGAGCCCAGGTTGTCTAGGGGTTTAGGGTTGAAAGGGTTTAGGGCCTATAGGGTTTAAAGGATTTAGGGTTTAGGTTTATTGGGCTTAGGGTGTAGGTTTATAGGGTTTAGGGTTTTAGGGTTTTGTTGAGGGTTGCTGGTAGAGTTCGTTTGAAGGGGTTCCACAAGGGCTACTTTGGGGGGTTTAGGGTGTAGGGTTCAGGGAAGTCTAGCAGTTTGGGGCTGATCAGTTGTAGGGTTGAGGGCTTCCCATGACCCTGGTACCGTTTTCATTTTTTGTTTTGAACTTTTGGGGTTGTGTAGAGGGCTTATGGATGTCTCGGGCTTCAGGGGATAGGGTGTGCTGTTATGGGTATTAGGGTTTAGAGTGTCGGGTTCAGGGCGTCGGAGGGTTTTACTTGATAGCCTCCCCCCCTCTTTAGTCGGGATCCTTCGGTCGTGGCCCGCTCAGACGGGACTTTATCTGCCAGCGGGGGTGGTCTGTAATATTGGGGTTTTGGGGTACACTATGCTACAATCATAATAAGGAACCCCCACAATAGTATTGGTAAGTCTTTAGGCCCCTATGTACTGGTATAGAGGCTGCAGCTGCTCGCGTTTTTGTATCACTGCAGGGGGGATGTGACACTAGCACATCGGACGGCCGTTCTTCAGGTGTAGTGGAGGGGTTTGAAATAGTATAAGGTTCCATGAACCAATCAATCGTTCCATGCAGGCTTCTCTTATAGGGATGAATCGGGGTTTAGGGCGGGTCTTAGGGCAGGTTAGCACTTAGTTGTGACATACTAGTTATTTTGGCCACTGTTGTACTACGAGTGTCCATCTGTCCTGTGTGTGCCGTTTTTCCTGGCCTGTTCCCTTCACCAACGCGTGTGACAGTTATGTTCTTGGTGTCGTTTGTGTTTCGCCTTCACGCAGTAGACTTGAAATTGAATCTCTACCATGGGCACTCAAACGTGAGTCAGCGGTCTATGCGTTCCTCCCACTCGCGCCGAAGGTCCCAGAACACGAATGTATGAGCCAAGTGCATTGAAGCTTGTGGGTAGTTTGAGATGGGAGTTTCCGAAAATAGGGGACCCTAAAAAAGTATCCTAAATAGCAGGATCCTTATCATAAGGACCCCAAATTAAGGTACCCCTAAGTTTCGGAAACTCCCATGTAACACAAGTTGAGCGCAACCCCAAACCGAAGAGCATATCCTTCACAATTGAGCCCGCCAAATCACCCAGAACTGCTCGTAGACAAGCTCACGTCCCCGAAGGTCCTTATGCGTCTTCTCACTGGGCTTGGCCTTGGGACGGCGCGGCTGGTAAGTAGAGACCGTGGGCGCGCTTCGGTGCAACCACTGGGCCAACCCCTCAAAAGCCTCCCTGGACCCGCATCCCGACCTTGAGCTGTGTGCCCTACTGTTGCAAACGCGTGGCCCGAACAGTGCCTAACCCCTACACTTGAGACCGTCAACCGTCGACTTCGTGTTGCACCTCTCAAAACTATCTCCCGAAATCAATGTCGCTTTCCTTCTCAGCAGCATTTTTGAACGTGGGATGATGATCTTGATGACGATGATAATGCTGGTGGCTGGTGGTGATGATCACGATCATTGTAATGATGATGTTGATTTCGACGTTGATGATGGCTATGAGAATCATGATGATGTGGCAGCAGTCGTCGTCGTCATCCTGGCCCCAACCGTAGTCGTAGTTGTGGTGCTAGTCCGCATCGGGCATATAGGGACACCAACGCAGTAGTCGTAGTATCCTCAGCGTTTGGAAGTTTTTGTCGTTGTAACTGCGGCAATTGAAGTTGGACACTGCCATTTCCTTCTGTTGAGTTTTCCCCCAACCTGAAACCCTAAATCCCTAAACCCTAAAACCCCAGAACCCCTAAACCTGGAGCACACCTTGGATCAGGGAGAGCCGAGTTGGGCGGCCGCGGGCTTTTTAATATGCCCAGCATCACTCCAGAACACTAAAGCGACGCCTCAAGAGCGAAATGACCCCGTTGGTCCCACACCACTAGATCCCCAAATTCCCCTAAATGGCCTTAAATCCTAAACCTTACCTTGAACTTAATCCTTCAAGCCTGTAGCTTTTAGGAGTACGCCAATTCCATGAACCCTAGCCTACGGACCCGGTACTGTAGTCAGATGACACCAATCTAAGACCAACCTGGCATCGTAAGTTACAATTTGTGAGCCCTGACCCCTAAACCCTAAACCCTAAACCCTAAACCCTAAACCTGACCCCTCAAGCCCTCTAAACCTCAATGCTGAAAGCCGTATGCCCTCAAAACTGCTCCCTGTGTCGTTGGCCAGAGGCACACACATGTCATATATACATATTCGTTTATATTACCATATTACATATGTATATATATATATATATATATCAGTTCGTTTATGTGTCCGGACATAGACCTACACACATGTACATCAAGTGCGACTGGTCCGAAAGATTGCCCCGAGATTCCAAGTCTCAGACGTTGAGCTTAGGCCATGAGGCTTGAGGGTTTAATTGAAGACCGAATACTCAACACCTGGGCTTTCTATGCCGTGCACCATAATCTCATGACAATCTCTGCATACCTTGAAATTTGGTGTTCAGGCATTCCGTTACTCGGCGGGCTGAGATGCCTTTGGGTGAAGGTCTGGGTATTGCATGTCTGGGGTTCAGGGACAGGCTCGCCGCGACAGGATTTCAGGGTCAAGAGTTGATGGCAGCTGGTCCGTTGGAGTTGCAGTCGGTTTTGTCGTACCTTAGGCGTTGGGTATACATGCGGAGTACTCAAGAGGTATTGTGAAAGAAGGGACTGCCCTGCATAACCTACCTGGATCCGAAGCCCGGAATTGTAATTAGTAGTTTCTTCTTGCACGACCTTATACTTTATTGTTATAGGATGTCAACCATAAGTTCCGTCATCCGAAAGGTACTACAATTTGGGGTCTAGGTAGTTTTAGCTACCACAGGATGGCCTCGCCGGGCTTTCTTCGTCCAGTCAGATTTTCCTGGCGTGGCTGTTTCGTACGACAGCCCGTTTCGGCACAATTTTCTTGCCTAGCAGATGTTCCCACGTACCCTGATGTGTGGGTTCAAGTATTCCTTGCCACAGCCCACTAGTTAAGTCCTTGCCGCATAAACAGAGCCAGAGAAGCAATAGCCAAGGATTACTTAGACCCTGTGGCGGTACGGCGGGCAGCTATTTTCCAGCGCAGAGCGCGTTGCGCTTGACTGAGTGCTTTCCGAAGACACCTCCCAGACCACAGGCGTACGAAATCACAGAGACCCACCCTAAATCCGAGGTTTGAAGAATGTCGTCAGACCCCAAATCTTTGAATCCAGTTCTTTAGGCAACAAGCGAAAAATGCTGAATAGAGTTGCCGCCGAATCATGAGGTTGACGTCTCATCTCGCTAGCCGACATGGAGTCAAATCTGAATGCGAGATCCTCGCGGATTTCTTTAGGGTATAATGGTTCCCTTTGCAGGGGTTACTAAGGGCTACGAGAAGGGTACTATGATACAGGGGCCTTAGGATAGGCGAGTAACCTTTCGAGCTCGAAGTCGTAACTGAGGGATGTCCATAGCCCAATTCGCTGGATGAGGAACCATAATGGCTCGGAGCAGGAAAGCCACTAATCTCAGAGTTTAGGCGCTTTAGGGCTAACGGTTTCAGGATTGGGCTTTTTTCCAGGGTGTTCGGGCTTGAATTATGTACGTAGGGTTGAGGGGGGCTTTTAGATGAACGTAGCGGTTTCAGGATTTTGGGTCTTGGGGGCTTCAGGGCCATGGTATATGCAGGGCCCCCCAAAAACACCCTACATTGCTGTCTGGTTCTTGGGAATTCTATCGGGACTACCGAAGGGATCCATTCCCCCCTTCCCTGGTAACCCTAAACCCCAAACCCCTATACCTTCACCCTGAAGAACCTACCTTTTTGAAGACTTATATAAGGAAATCACAACAGGGAACCCTAAAAAGGTAGGTTATTCAGGTGCGAGGGCCCCGGTTCAGTTCTACGCCTCGAAGCCCGATGCCTTATAGTACTCACCCAAAGGGTCCAAAGTACCTATAGAGTAGAATGTAGGGTTTCTGTATTAGGAATCATTATTATGATTTGGGGAGGTATTTCCCATAACAGTACATCCGTAGGACCCTTCGGGTCAGAATAGGGTTCCCTTGTTCAGTCCCTTGAGGGTCTTATGGGGGCTCCGTAAGGGACGTAGGGGTTTGGGGGCCTTAAGAAATTGAAATAAAGTTTTTTTTGGGGGGGTACGATTTTTGTACAGTAGAAAAGGAACCTAAGGATCAATATTGGCAATTCATCAGGCTTCCATATTATGTTGCCCTGGTTGGTGAGGCATGGTTTGCAAGACAGCTCGGAAGCAGCCTGATGTATGCGTGCTGGGACTACGGCTGTAAAGTTTGGATCACTTCGGTTTTGGCGTAGATTGCATATCCAGGGTACGTTGAACTATAAACCTAATCACCCTCGGACCCATATCTGCCCTTTGTTTGTGGGTTTAGGGTTTTGTGTCACAGGTGCTTTGCAAGTGAAAGCAATGCTGTCACGGCTGCCCAAACTCGCGCGACCAAACGCCTCCTCCCGGGGAGCCATCGGGTCAGAGGCTCCAATATCCCTTAAGCAAGGAATATAGCTTTTTTTTTATTAGGGATCTTACCATAATTTAAGGCATATCCCTTACCTTAAGATATATATATTCGGGATCTTACTACAATTTAAGGTATATCCCTTACCTTAGGATATATTCGGGATCCTACTGTAATTTAAGCTATGTTCCTTCATTAAGGGATATTGGAGTCTCTGGGGAGTCCTTCTTGTACAGCTTGGACGGCTGCTTCGTGTCAGCCGGAGGGTCCGGTCCCAGAAAAGGCCGTTCCGGGAGGATCCGGCATGGATGGGTTGTCTTACCTTTGGTTAGTAGGGAATGGATCAATGGTAGTAATACTAGTCTTTAGTTATAATTATACTCCATTCCTCCATTCTCTACTAACCAAAGGTAAGTGAGGTAGAAGAAGCCACGAAACCGCGAACCCTCAACTGCGAAACATCCGAAACGGGAGCTGTGATCCGGAGGTTCAGGGAAGAGATGGTTGTTCAGCCTCAACTTGGCTTCTGAGTACCTTTGCCTGGATACACCTCCCACTTGGCCTACCTAGAGAAACTTATGACCTGGTTACTACGCAGCCGGCGCTTTAGGGTCTAGGGATTTGGGATGCAGGGTTTAGGGTTCAGAGGTCTAGGGTTTATTTGTTCAGGGTTCAGGGGTGTAGGGTTTGGGGTACATGTACGGGCTAATGCTACGCGGCTTTTCTCAGGCTCTTCGAGTTGAATGTCGAGATGTTCGCAGTTTTGGTGTCGGGCTCATGGCTTGTGACTGCTGGTAGTGCTTGGATCTTTTTAGGGGGTGGTGGCGAGGAAGGTTTCTGCAACTTTGATTTCTTAAACTTAAAAGTTCGAGATGCAATGCCCTAACAGCAAAGGCTAGCGTGTGCGCTGGACATCCTCTCGGAAAGCCGTGAGACTGACTGTGAACTGCCCGTTCAAGAGGCTGCACAGTGAAGACATCGAGAGACCAAAACCTTTAGAAGCCTTCAGAACTCTGACGCGATGACGCATGTCTGTGCGTACTTGGTGGCTGTGTTGCTAAAGATGTTCCAAAACTATAAAAAAACGTCTATCTACGATTGCAAAGCACAGACACATTGAATTGGATGTTGATTGCTTTGTGGAGCTTGTCGAGCAGAGCCTATGGCACAGTACCGAGAAGCAACAGCAAGCGGCAGACTTGTTGTTACTGTTTTGCGAGTCGGGTTTCACCAGGCACCTACGGTTGATGATATAAATCCTGCAGTACCCACAATAAGGAATATACCACAATTCCCATAGTTTACGGTCCTTAAGGTAATGTAGGATTTTATATCATCAACAGCATTATAGCCTATAACCCTAAACACGAAGATGTTCCGAAACCCAAAGGGTTCTAGGTGCTGTTGTGGGGAATACTTCCCCAAATCATAAGAGTAATTCCTAACATAGAAACCCTACATTCTACCATAAAGGTACTTTGGACCCTTTGGGAAACTCATCTGCAACCTGCGACTGTACGAATTCCCGGTGTAGAGCTTGACCCAAAGCCCCTAATCCCTAAGGCTTAAACTTGCTCAACCTTAAAGCTTCCCTAAACCCTAAACCCCTAAACCCGAAGCCCCTAAACCCCTAAACCCTAAACCCCTAAGCCCCCAAAGCCCCGAAACCCTAAACCCCAAAAACCCTAAACCCTAAACCCCAAAAAAACCCTAAGGCCCTAAACCCTAAGCCCTATGAAAGAAGCCCTGAGCCGAACAAGAACCCCAGAACCCGTGGAAGAACCAGCCTTGAAACCCCAGTAGAAACCCGAAGCTGCACTTTAGGAGGGGAGGAGCCGTACGGTTTAGGGTTTAGGGTTCAGAGTTTGCTTAGTAGCCGAGTGGATACACTTTACACTTTTTGGGATAGTATTACCGTCTATAAAACTGAAAGTGTACACTTTGGGGGGCTTATGATTTCAGCAACTAAGTTTGAGATGTTTTGAGTTTAGGGGTTAGGGGTTTAGGGGTTTAGGGTTCAGAGTTTGAGATGTTGAGAGTTTAGGGGTTAGGGGTTTAGGGGTTGAGGGTTTAGGGTTCAGAGCTTGAGGTGCTTAGAGTTTATAGGGGTTAGGGGCTTAGGGGTTTAGGGTTTAGGGTTCAGAGTTTGAGATGTTTAGGGGTTAGGGTCTTTGGGGTTTAGGGTTTAGGGTTCAGAGTTTGAGATGTTTAGGGGTTAGGGTCTTTGGGGTTTAGGGTTTGGGGGATTAGGGGATTAGGGGTTCGCTTCCGAGTATGTGTCCCCTGCTTGTTTCTGAAGCCTCGAAGAGCACCCTACTTCTTTGGGGGAGGGTGGCTGGGTCCTAATCATGGTTCATCAGTCTCATCATACGGGTCCTATTCATGTCATGGTTCATCAGTTTCATCATCCGGGTCCTCAACATGGTTCATCAGTTTCTTCATACAGTTTCTTAAAAGGTAGGCAGTTCGGTAGTCATGACTTGAATGTTCTTGAGATTAGGATCCCCTCGAGGGTTGCTACTCGAGGCCGGGAGGTTTGATTGTTCAGCACAGTCACTAGGTTCCTGAGCAGTACTACCTTTTGCCCTTTTTTATTTTGGGGGGTCTCCTTATTAAGCAGAATATGAAGACAAAGGGTACCCTTATAAATAAGGGGTTCCTAAACCCTAAAACCCTAATCCCTAAACCTAAGTTGTAACCGACCGGTTGGCAAAGATGCACTTCACTGTGCCTTCGGGCGGCAGCTGGCTTCGCAGTGTCTTCAATATGGGAGTTTCCGAAAACTTAACGTAGCTTATTGTGGGGGTCCTTATAATAAGGACCCTACTTTTTTAGGCTAGTTTCTTAGAGTTCCCCATTTTGGGAAACTCCCATATCGAGCTTTGCCAGGCATCTCTTTGCGTGACGCTCGGAACAGACATTCCTGGAACTTCTCCGAACCTCAAACTCCAAACCCTAAATTCCTAAATCCTACTTGGAGGGGCAGGGGACTTAGTAAGTCGTTTATGGGGTAAGTCCATGTAGAGTACTTATAGTGCTGCATATAACCTATTTACTAAGTCCCCTGCCCCTCCAAGTATGACCCCTAAGCCCACATACACGGCTTGTAGTGAAGATCTTCGGCACCGACAAGACCCCCTACAAACTCCTACGGTACACACCGCGAAAGAACCACTAGGAATGCCTTTGGGGCATTTTATATCTTCCCTTATTGGGCTCAACAGGACCCCATTTACGAACATTTTTCGGAGGCTTTAAAAGGCCAACCTAGACCACGCTTCTTGGACGAGGACTTACAGACTCGAATGCATTGCCTCTTCATCCATAAAGATTAGCGACTAGAGTTTTCGACCATTACAGCCAGTTAGCGAGCGGTCGGTAGGCATGTAGGCAGGTAGGTAGGGCAAAAGGTGTCAACCTTCACCATAAATGGCCCATGCAGAAAGGGTGCCTGGGTCGTTCTCAAGAAGATACGCGTGTATAGACTTAGAGTCCTGTATTAAAGTCACGTTTTGTAAATTGCCACTTCGGTGGTTATGGATAGATAGGTTGATTGACCGGTAGATAGATAGATACATCGATGGATGGGTAGATAGATCAGCCAACAGATAGGTTGGACCTCGCCACTTTCACTCCGGGCTTTCCTAGACCCTCCATCTACCCTCTATTAGACCCTAAGTATCCATCATTTGGGATCATATACCCCTATTTGAGGGTACAAGGAGGGTCCTGGTTCTTTTCCAAAGCTCACAATGTCCCGTAAGGGTCCATGTACCTAAGGAGTATATACATTGGCATGAAAGTACTCCCTATATGGGTACATTGGGCCCAAAGTATATACTATTTGGGTACATGGACCCTTATACCCTAAGCCCTTATGGATCCCTTATAGATCCCTTTAAAGGAACCCTTTATGGTACCCTTAAAGGAACCCTATTTGGGTACATGGACCCTTAGGGAATGTCAAGCCGTCGCGAGAGATTCCCTGGCACGTGTTGCTGTGCGTGGAGCACTGGAGGATCCTTGCTGGGGTTGTGGTTCAAGGTTTAGCGTTTAGGGTTCAGGGTTTGGGGTTTAGGGTTTTAGCGTTTAGGGTTCAGGGTTTGGGGTTTAGGGTTTTAGCGTTTAGGGTTCAGGGTTTGGGGTTTAGGGTTTTAGCGTTTAGGGTTCAGGGTTTAGGGTTTAGCGTTTAGGGTTCAGGGTTTGGGGTTTAGGATTTGGGGTTTAGGGTTTGTTTTAGGGCGTTTTGCGCTGTTGGGGGTCTAGGGCTTCCGGGCTGTTGAGGTCTAGTGTTTGACAGACTTCAAGTCAAGGCTTTAGGGATTGAGGGCTTCGTGGGTTCAGTGTTTGATTTTGGTGAGTGGGCTTACTGTTGCAAGTTGGTGCTGCTTACTTGCGGCACTGGTATTGTTTTGCGTTTTCAGCACTTCGTACGGCTGGGAACGTGCTGTCTCTTGCAACAGCAATATTGCACAGGTATCCATATATATATATACATATGTGTATACACATATATATATATATATATATATATTATGTATGTATGGTACCCCCCCCAAAGTTCTATGTATGTTGTTTGTGTTCATCTCTTTCCCTCACGATCATCCCCTCATGACCACGCACGTGTCTCAGATCAGCTTCTAATGTCCGCACTTCAAACCGACCACATTGAAACCCAATGCGGCCCAACATTTCAATATGGCGGCGCGGAAGACCACATTGAAATATTGAGCCACATTGAGTTTCAATATGGCGGATCCAAGATCCAAGATTCCCCAGGACTCTTCGGGAGGAGTCTTGGATCACGGGTCTTGGATCCGCTATATTGAAATTCAATATGGCCCCAATATTTCAATATGACCCTCCCTGAATCCAAGATTCCTCCTAGGAGTCCCGTGCAATCTTGGATCTTGGATCCGCCATTTTGATATTCAATACGTTTCAAAATTTCAATGCAGTCCTCTGCCCTTCTTGGTTTTGTTCTCTCCACGGCTTTTGTGACAGTCTGCATGTGCAAGTCTGCGGCACCCTTGCCCCACGAACCGGAAAGGATTGTTATAAGGTTTGCTTGAGACCGTACAGCGCTTCAGCAAAAGAACATGTTGTTTTGGTTAGTTTCTTGC
>CAJNDT010006066.1:127500-135000 GCA_905221615.1 Symbiodinium sp. CCMP2592 | reverse complement strand
GGGTGCAAGGTGTGCAAAGTCCCCAAAGACCAGTGGCTCAAGCACAAGTGCGTCCCGTGGAAGGACCTTCTATGTGCAAGTATGTACTGTTGCGAACATTCATGAACGTTTCAGCCCGGGAAAGACCCCTAAACCCGAAATCCCACATCGTAAGTTTCCTGCAGTTAAGATACCATAATACCACATTGTTCATACACTTCAAGACCCTAGAATAAATATTTCAGGCCCCCGATAGCACTGGCGCCGTACGGGCGGCCCCAACGTATGTATAATTATCACCGTTTAAATGGGTGTTGGGCATTATTTTGCCTACTTTTCGGCGGGGGGTGGGGGGTGGGGTAGGTAAGCTTTTAAACTTTAAACCATAAACCCTAAAACCCTGAACCCCTACCCTAAACCCCTAAACCCCTAAACCCTAAAAACCCTAAACCCCTGCCCTAAACCCCTAAACCCTAAAACCCTAAAGCCCTAAAGCCCTAAGCCCCTACGCCCCTCAACCATACACCCCTAACCTCTAAACCTCTAAACCCTAAGCCTCTAAACCCCTCCCTAAGCCTCTTCCCTGACCCTACAACAATCGTCCTTTCCAGGTGCTCGCGCAGCAGACGTGACCAAGTCAGATTCCGGGTTCATTTAGGGGTTTAGGGTTTAGGGGTTTGGAGTTTAGGGTTTGGGGGTTTAGGGGTTTAGGGTTTGGGGGTTTAGGTTTCGGGGTTTAGGGTTTACCTGGGCCCCGAATAACCTACCTTTTTAACTTATAAAGAAATCATAATGGGAGGCTTAAGAAGCAGGTTCTTTGCGGTCCAGGTGGGGGTTTTGGGTTTAGATAGGGTTAGGGTTTTAGGGATCATTTCCCAGAGGGCCGGTCCAAGTACCATTATCGTACTTGGTGGTATTTGTCCACAGTGAGGGCTTATATATATTACCCTTTTGGAATTAGGTCCCCAAAACCATAATTAATAAGGATGGTCTTTCCGGGACCTGATTCCGTAATAGTAGTGTCACCCTCTGGCTTTAGAGGTTTAGGGTTGCGCTTGACTCAGTGGGGTGCAGGGTTTGAGGTCGGAGGGTTCGGGGTGTAGCTTATTAGACAACGATGAAACTGGCGACATGTATTAGATTAGTCCCCTAAACCCTAAACCCAGTCGATAGTCGTATTCCTCCTTGTGAGAGCTCAGCCTTAAGTTCCCCAACATTCTCTGAAACCCTGGAATGAAAAGCCTAAAAACCGGAAAAAGCCTGTATTAAGTTGCCCTAAAGGGTCCATGTACCCAAATAGTATATACATTGGCCTGAAAGTAGTCCCTATATAGTTACGTACTTTGGGGCCAAAGTAGATATTATTTGGGTACATGGACCCCTCAAACCCTCAACCCTAAACCCCTTCTGGCGCCCTTTTTGCAACCTATAGGAACCCTATTTGGGCACATGGACCCGTAGGGTTACAGTCACTCAGCAAGAACCCAGGATGCAGAGATCGCAGCATCGGGCTGGCCCTTTTTGCGGGATTTCCGCGATCCGCGCCTTGGTCTTTGTGTGAAAGATCCGGGCCCCAAAAAGACACCAGAAACACAAGAATCATTGCATTTGGTATGTAGGAACCTGTTATTGACAACAAGGGGCTTTATTGAGAGATTTGCCGATGTTCACGTGATCTGTAGATACGGTTGATGATATAAATCCTGCATGACCTTAAGGACCCTAAACTATGGGAATTATGGTATATTCCTTATTATGGGTAATGCAGGATTTATATCATCAACAGTAGGGGCTTCAGGATCTGCACCGACGGCTGCAATTGGCTTACTTCAGGGTTGGGGTTGCGGGGGCATGAAGGTTCGGCGTTTACAGTGATATAGGGTTTGGGTTTCAGGGCGTAGGGTGTGCATGTTTGATGAGTTTAGGGGCTTGTTGTGTATGTTCTTGATTTGTGGTCTTGGAGTCTATAGTTTTAGTATGTTGGTTGCAGACACTAGGGCATTGTATCAAAGACCTCTGCAATGAAGCTCTACCTTGGACTCAAGCACTTTGGGCAAATACTCCGACTCGACTCGACTCAGCAGAGCGGATGGCCGCCCCCAAGCCTTAGACCCTACACCCTTAGACCCAAATTCTGGTCTACGTCTTCGGGCCCGCATACCGAGCGCCTCGATAAGATGTCCTTCAGTAAACCCTCATTGGGAGCTTGCAAAGGAACCCCGAAGGGTCCAAGGACCCAACAGTCATATACTCTCCAAAATCCTAACCTACATAACTACCCCTAAGGGTCCATGTACCTAAATAGTATATGCATTGGCCTTAAAGTATTCCCTATATGGGTACATTGTGCCCAAAGTATATACTATTTGGGTACATGGACCTCTTAAACCCTAAACCCGAAAGCCCTATGGTACCCTTATAGGAACCCTTATAGGAACCCTTAAAGGAGCCCTATTTGGGTACATGGACCCTTAGGGTACTATCCTAAAGCCGAGTACTTGGAAGGGCAGGGGACTTAGTAAGTCGTTCATAAGTAGGGTTATAATTGTGGTAACTCCATTTAGGGTACTTATAACTCTACTTATAACCTACTTACTAAGTCCCCTGCCCTTCCAAGTAGACTCTAAACCCTAAACCCCATAGATCCCTTTAAGAAAGGGCTCCTTAAAGGGATCTATAGGCTTCCTGAAAGGGATCTATAGGGTTTAGGGTTTAGGGCTTTATGGAGGTTCATGGGACTTAGTAAGGGTTCCTTTAAGGGCTCCTTAAAGGAATCTATAGGCTTCCTTAAAGGGATCTATAGGGTTTAGGGTTTAGTCCTTTACTTGGAGGTTCATGGGACTTAGTAAGGTTATAAGTACCTTAATTGGGGCTTTAAGTAGCTATTTATGCTCAGTTACCCTAATTATAACCCCAGTTACTGAGTCCCATGATCCTTTAAGTAATTCTTAGGTCCTTTGGACCCTTGGGGACCCCTGCCTCAATAAGCACTTAATCCTTTACGTCCCAAGGAACGCGGCCTGGGATGCCTGGTCCCGCGCCCGCCTCTGGCCTCGATTTCTTTGGGGCATGGGAATAGGGTTTAGGGGTTTAGGGTACTTAGGGTTTAGCGTTTAGGGGTTTAGAGGTTTAGGGTTTAGGGTGATTCATGGTATTCTTTCCTTGCACATGAGAGTTTCCCAAAATAGGGGACCCAAATATAGCACCCTAAATAGTAGGATCCAGTTAAAAGGACCCAAAAATGAGGTCCCCTAATTTTCGGAAACTCCCATATGATGTATCGTGCATGTTCGTTTCTAGTATACTGTCGCCCAAGACCCTGCTTTAATCCCAGACCCCCGGGAGGATCTAGAAAGTAGATCCCCTAATTTGGGGCCCTATACTACTAAGGGTACTTTATAGGAACCCCCATTAAGGGATCTACTTTTTGGATCCTCCCGGGGGTCTGGGATTGTGACGGCCCGTATATTACGATGTCAACCCGAGCACTCACACAAGCCACAGGGAGCTCCAACTTCCCAGACATCCGGGAGGATCCAAAAAGTAGATCCCTTAATGGGGGTTCCTATAAAGTACCCTTAGTAGTATAGGGCCCCAAATTAGGGGATCTACTTTCTAGATCCTCCCGGGGGTCTGGGTTTCGGATAGGCGAGTTCATGTTAACCAAGTGTGGAATGTAGTACCTACAGAACTTAACTCAACAATACCTGCAGGTTGCAGCGGCTTGGCAAAGCCCACCGTTTTTGTTATTCCTGTCGAGGATGATCTACTTTGAAGAGTTTGAACCCCAGCTCAACCTAAAGCCCTTGTGCTCATCTCGCCCACCGGTTTCGAGGACTTGCTTCGCGACATGCATGGAACCACCTGCCACGACAAACCACTTGAAACATGCTGGATTGCCGTTAGTCGTTAAATTCCAGGACCTTCGCAGCACTCGCGAACACTTTTCAACGCGTGCGAAAGCTGCGCCGCGACTTCGCATCAACTCCCTTAATACCCTAGGAGGCCCAGTAGTACCCTTATTCCCTTTTTGTAGTCCTAGGTTCCTTATAAAGCTTCTCAATACCAAATGGGAGCCCTTTCTCTTCCTTACTGGTCATCCTAGTACCGCAGCCGGCCCCAAGTTTTGAGCGATGGTTAACGGTCCCCGTGCTGCGCATTCCGAGGGTCGGGGTTTAGAAAGGACTGGCAACGGACCTGCAGGCACTATTTTATGACTATAAACCCTAAACCCTAAATCCCTAAACCCTTGGATATTTCTCTTTGGCATACCGGATCTTGCCGGTGAGGTCGAGAAGTGTCAAGGAAGAAGAAAGGTGTCCGAAATCGGGTCAAACCCTACACCCTGAGCCTCAGAACCCTAAATCCTGTAGGGTTTAGAGTTTAGAGCCTAATTCGTGTGCCTCTATGGGTCCCTACGATTGATGATATAAACCCTGCATCACCCATAATAAGGAATTTTCCATAACTCCCATAGTCCTAGGGTCCTTAAGGTAATGCAGGATTTAGATCATCAACCGTAGTTTAAGGCTCCTCTTAGGGGCAAAAAGGTTTGACTCGCAGAGCTCGTGCTGATTGGGTATCATCGTTTACTTCGAAACCTACTTCTACAGAACCCCTCATGCGAAGTGTCAAGGAAGAAGATAGGCTCTAATTTTAGGGTTTAGGGTGCGCGCATCAGGTCAGGGCAAAAACCACTTGAAGCCTTAGCGTTCCTAGCATCTGGACGGATCAAATCTCTCGTTTGCACAGTAGGCCGAGTTTGCTTTCTCAGCCATCTAGAACCCAGAGAAAGCATAAGCCCGAAACCTGAGCCCTAGGGCGTTAAGGTTTGTGCAAGCCCTCATCCCTAAACCCCAAACCCTAAACCTTAAACCCAACCCTTGCTGCAGGCTTTTTGGCATTGTACTCTGCCTTCTGGGTATCGGCAGCTGAGACGTGCACTTGATGGGTGGTTTAGGGTTTATGGGCTTAGAGGCTTGGAGGCTTTTTGCCTCCAACTCCCACTTAACTGTTCACCCTTGGCCCTTAATCCTTAAGCCCTGCAGTGGCCCTAAAACCCCAAACCCTACAATAACCTGAACCCCAACCAAACCCTACACTTCCGAACCCTATCAAGCATACCTGGGCTTCAGTTTTTCTCAGGGCTTGGTTCTTCAGGGTGGTTGGTTTGCAGTTGATTTATCGAAGGGGTCGGAGTGCTTGGTAGCAGAATCTCTTCAGAGTCCGTGTAACTGCACCATATCATGGAATCAGACGGTCCTAGAAGCTGATCAGGCCCGAGTATTGTTGGGCTTGGGGCTCAAGTGTGCGGTTAAAGGTTCTGTTCAGTCCCTAATCACGTCTCTCTTGCAGGGAACTCTGTCGGATGGTTTGTTTTCAGTGGGTCGAGGCCCTTGAACCTCCACGTACGTGTTTCATTGGAAGGGGTCAAGTTTGGTTGAGATACAGTCTGGGACCTTAGAAAGCACTGATGTCACATCTAGTTACTATCACCAGTTGGAAATTCTGAATGAGACACCGAGTTCATTAAAATTGTCTCATGATCATCGTACGGCTGACCTTGTTTATTCATGAACTCTTCGGGCTCATGGCGACAAGATCTACATCCCCAGAGACTCCAATATTCCTTAATTAGGGAATATACCTATTAAGGGTCCTACTATAATTTAAGGAATATTCCTAAATTAAGGGATATTGGAGTCTCTGGGTCCCCAAGCCATCGTTCTACCGGACCCTAGGCTCTAGACGCTACAGCCCGGAAGCCACAGTCGGGTCTGAGAATTTCGGGACAGTGTCATCTCTTCTGTTCCTGATCTAGTGACAGTTTAAGATATCCAAAGCCCTGTTCTACCTATGTCTCCATTGTAGTTTATTTAGGGGGTTGCCTTATAGGATCCTTAATATATATAGTTGGTTAAACCACAAAAAGGACCTACAATGGAGACTGTAGGTAGTTGTGAAGGTCAAGGTATGTCAAGGTCCATATACGTAGTAGGCCCCTCTAGTGAAAAGGGGAGGTTGTCTGAATTTGGGTTGTTTCCAGTGTCGTTGTCATACGTAAGATCTGCGCACTGTGGCGTGCTGTGTGGCCGAAATCGTGCCATGATGATTGTTGCCACTCGCACATGCTAGCACCAGCTTGGCGAGCATCTGGAAGCCTTCATCTACTTTCAAGTACAAAGTAAGCCTCGCATATCCCTGGTTCACCATCGAACTGTCTTGCGGAAGCTCTAAATCCTGCCGAGATCGAAGATTAGCGATCGATTCGATTACAAAGGTAGCTCGACGAGAAGCTCGATCTGGTTGGGCAAATGTGTTTCCAGCTCGTACAGGGGTTCGTGATGCAACGACAAACTAGTGCATGAGGCCTCTAGATTGGGGTCGAAATGCTCCTTTATGTAAGGGTTCTTTTTAGGGCTCCATGGTTTAAGGTTTGGAGTAGGTTTTCGGGGTCTGGATACAGCCTTGACCCTAAATCTGAGAAGGTCGTCCTCCTCGTGTTCATTCGAACACGCTGGGCCACGTGGCGGGCAGCGCTGAGTGCCAAGCTCCTTGTCATCCATGGTGAAAGTAGGGCTTCGGGTTGTGGGAGTAAGGTTCGCGGATTTAATTTGGAATTTTCTGGTTTAGGCATTCACGGTTTGTATCTATACAAGTGCAGTAACCTATCACAAGCCCTCTGAGGCAGCCTAATACCCTACAAACCCGATAAGGTCGTGTGGGTGTTTAGGGTTCTCCCAACCCTTAACCCTAAACCTGTATAAATATCGTAATCTAACCCTGAGCCGTTTAGAAGACCTCCAGCAGCCAAGGTTCTTCCGGAGCTCCTTCACAGCTCTCCCTGGCAGCCTTGACGCCGAAACTGGGGGAATCTCGCAGGTTCTTAGCAGCAAGACCTGGGCTCAGGGTTTCGGGTTTTGGGGTTATGCTTCAGGAGTTAGGGCTTCGGGGATTGGGTTTAGGGGTTGTGGCTTAGGGACTAGGGTGCCTATAACGGAAGTATAGGTGAACTAGAAGTACCTAAAGCCCCTTCGAAAGAAGCAAGAAGCTAAGATAATGGCCCAATACCCATTATAACAAGGCTACTATTCCGAACTATTCCGAATACGTTTGGCGCCCAGGCAATATTGGCTTTCCATTGGTAAGAAGACTACCAGCCAGTCAGCTAGTCATAGTATCTTTCGGTGGCAGCTTTTCGATGGCTCTCGGGCTGAGAGTTTGGGCATTCAGTTTAGGTATCCATCCGCATCTGCTCTTGGGATCTAGTTCAGGGTTTATGAAAACATAAGACTTTGGGCTTGCAGTCTGGATGAAAGATCCCTTTTGGGCTATTTGGAGAGTTAGGAAACATTATGAAACTTAAGAGGGTGTTGGAGTTCACAAGTTCTCGGTTGAGGGCTTCCTTGAATAATCAGAGCTGCTTGCAGCAGGGCTAAATGTAGTTAGACCTGTGACAGCTACTCAGGCACCCATAGCCCAAGCCATCACGTCCACAAACCTTCCAAGGCATGTCCAACT
>CAJNDT010006066.1:120000-122500 GCA_905221615.1 Symbiodinium sp. CCMP2592 | reverse complement strand
CCATAACCGATAAAGGGAGCCCTATCATGGAACCCTAGGTTGCCCTTTAAAGAATACCGTGCTACTAGTATAAGACCCTATAATTTCTCAGCTTTTTCCACTTGAAGGGCCGAGAATCTAGACAAACCCATCTCCTCAACCCACATCTCCTCAAACCCCCAGCCCTCAGAGCGATACACCCGGACCAGGAACTGGCAAGTCTCAGCTGAGACTACACATTTTGAAGGCTGGCTTTATTGTAAAACAGACCCAGGACTCGTGCCGGATGTATGTGCTTATTGAGTTTCTTAAATTGCCTTTGCGTGGATGTCCTCACAAACCATCCTCAGTCCTAAGCGCTGAACGATCCAAAGGTCAATCCCGGCGACATCGTGGCGCTTTGCCTTCAGCGGAGCTTTTCGCAGGTTCTCGGGCCATCGTTGGAGAAATGCTTTCGCCCGCAAGCCCTGAGCTGAATCCTAAACGGTGTATGCCAGTGAGTTGGGATTCCCTAAGGGTCCATGTACCAAGCTGGTATATACTTTGGCCGTAAAGTACTCTCCATATAGGTACATGGGGCCCAAAGTAGATACTGTTTGGGCACATGGACCCTTGGGGATTCATGATTCAGACCATTCACACCGCCTACGTCCCCGAGCCGACAGGTCATCGCAATTTTTGCCGTGTTGGCGGCAGGAGGTTGCTACCTGCCAATCGATGCTCACGCGCCCAGCAACTCGGTGGGGTTCAGTTGGCGTGAGACTTTTCTGCAAAATGCGTTTCAACGACGATGACGAGCTTCACAACACCCTTGAAGAACACCACGTAAGCCACCAAAATGTTGCAAACACCTGAAACCCTTCAGAACCATTTTGTCCTGGGCCTTAAAGCCTAAAGCCCGAAGCCGTCAACCCACAACAGATTCTTCCGCTTCGGCCGACGAAACGAGCCTTCCAAAAGCGAACCGAACGGTTGGGCTTCAGCTTTCAGGACTTCACGCATGACCCTAAAAGTCCAAGTACCAAATATTCGATACATACATATATATATATATATATATATATATATACACATACATACTATATACATATATGTACTTATAACTTATATGTACATGTACATATATACATATAGTTGTAAGTATGTATGTGTGTACGTACAGTCATACTTACAATCCCCCACAAGATTAAGTTAGGTTTATACTTCCCTAAACCCAAGTGCGTTAGGGGTCAACGCGAGGCAGCCGAAAGAAAGCTTTGCTCCAAGACAGCGAAGCCTTGCTGGTGATCTCAGAGCACCTCGGAACGCATTCCTGCAGAGTTGCGGGTTCATTTACGGGTAAACGGCCTTTTAGGGCTTGAGGGATTTGTGCTTCAGGGAGTTTCGGGCTGGTAAGCGGGGGCATACGGTCAAGCGTCAAGGCCTTCTGGTTTCACCGTTTTGGTCTCTCTTTAGCCAAGCGACATGTTACCAATGCCACAGCTGTTTCAACCTACATCTTCGTACTTTTGCAGACGGTCAAACTTTTTTTTATTGTTGCCTGCAGTCCTCAGACCTCCATCTACCCTCTATTAGACCCTAAATCCCCCTTATTTGGCACCATATACCCCTGTTTGAGGGTACAAAGGAGGGTCCTAGTCCTTGCGGCCCAAGAGTCCAAGAGTCTCCAACTCGTCGCACAACTTTCCCTAAACCCTAAACCCTAAACCCCGGACCTTCGAACTGAAAGAAGAAGCGCTGCAGCAAGCGAAGAGTGCCCTAAACCCAAACTTAGTAGCTGCGTGTGGATACACTTTGCACTTTTTGGGGGATAATATTACCCACCATAAAACCAAAAGTGTACACTTTTTTTTTTTTTGGGGGGGGGGGGGGGCTTATGAACTCAGCAACTAAGCAGAGCTTCGTATTGAAAAAGGGACAAGATGCTGGAGCTGGGATGCTGTAGGCCTTCGGGTAAGATGATGAGGGCTTTCTAGGGCTTGAGACGGTTCTTGGTATATAGAGGGTTTTGAAGAGTAGAAACTGTATGGGTGGATAGAAGGTCACGAGACCGAAACCCATCTGCTTCGCGAACAAGCTCGAATGCCGAATCCTACGTAGGCCCCTAGACTTCGGGGAGTAAGAGCTTGGCACCACATAAACCCCAAACCCCAAACCCCAACCCGAGAACCCAGACAGAACCCTTTTGGAGTGCCCTAAACACGCTAAAGACTCTTTGTAGAACCCTATGTACCCTTATAGACCCCGACCCCTAAACTCTACACTCCCAAGCCCCAAACCCTAAACCCCAAACCCTAAACCCCAAACCCCAAACCCCAAACCCTAAACCCAAAACCCCAAAACCTATTCCTCAAACCCTAAACCCCAAACCCCAAACCCTAAACCCTCAACCCAAAACCCCAAACCCCAAAGCCTAAACCTCAAACCCCCAAACCCAAAACCCAGCCCAAGGAAGGCGTTCCCAGATGCCGGAAGATTTGCCCTGGAGCTGGGGCTCACCTACGCGACTTGGAAGCTTGAA
>CAJNDT010006066.1:22500-115000 GCA_905221615.1 Symbiodinium sp. CCMP2592 | reverse complement strand
AAGTCGGAAACAAATACAGTTGGGCAATGATGCGCAGGCACCTGCACCGAGCTAAGTGATCCTAGCTCTACTCCCCAACCCCTAAACCCTAGGCCCTAAACCCTAAACTCCCTATATCGATTCCAAGGGTCGACATGGGGCAAGAGGAAGCCAAACTTCTCGCCCTTGAAATATCCCTACAGATTCGGGCCTGGTTCGGGGATGAGGAGTATCACCTTTACCCCCCCGTCCCCTCCCAAACAAAAAAACAAAAACAGCGACCGACCTTGCTGCTATCCACTACTATCCTTCATTGTATACTGCGGGGTTACTGTACATTTAGTGGGGTTGTTCGGCAAAAGCATATAAGGATTGTAGTTCCAGTGCTATGGTTGATGATACAAATCCTGCATTACCTTGATGACCCTACACTATGGGAATTATGATCTATTCTTTATTATGGGTAATGCAGGATTTATATCATCAACCGTAGTGCAAACTGTCGGCCAGGAGCACGGAATCAACGACAAGTCCGTTCAGCTGCTGAAGTCCCCGACTTTCGCTTGCAAACGTTTTCTCTACGAGCTCTGCTACCCTCAGGGTCCATGTACCCACATAGTATATCCTTTGGGCCTAATGTACCCATATAGGGAGCACTTTAAGGCCAATGTAAATACTATTTGTGTACATGGAATCTTCGGGCTAGCTAGAGCCTCAAGCCAAGACAACCTCAACGCCCTACACTGTTAGAACCACATCTGTGAATCACGACATGCACACACCATTATGCCTTGAGCAGCCCTCATGCGCCCAGGTACTTCTGGGCCGTCATGGAATGGGAAATCTTCCCAACACTGATTCGTGGTGGTTCACTGGTCGTCGCATCGGACGAGGGGCCGCCCGTCAAGACGACCGGAGGATTCCACCCCAACCCTAATCTTAGGGGTACTTAGATTTTTCTAATTTTTGGTCATTATAATCCCTAAGAAACAGCTAAAATCATAATTTGTGCTAGGGTTCTAAGTTCAGTATAGTACATAGTCAAAAAATCAAGTTTTCCGGACAATTGCTACTTTGGGCCGAAAGGCTACCAAGACATGCTTAGTATTGGGCATTTTCGAACTACCTTATTATTAGGTTGTTATACATCAGAAGGATCCTGGGCTATAATCTAGCATAACTATAAAAAGAAGCTGTAAGGAATAATAGAATGGGGTTCTGCGGTAGACTCAATTGTAAGTACAATCCTGCTATTTAAGGTGCTACATTAGGGTCCCCCGTTTTGGGCCAGGTGCACCCGAAACCCAGCGCTCCTTGCAGACCCGATCCTGAAGTTCCCAGCGTTGCATAAGTCGGCATACCCAAAGGGTCCAAGTATCACTATGGTATATACTCATAGGGTATTCTGGGGGTTTAAGTATGTACCATAACAATACTTGGACCCCTTGGGGATAGAAGGACCCATAAGGGTTACGAATTAGGGGTTTATAGGGTCTAGGGTTGCTGCATAACCCTAATATACTTTCTGCCCAATGTACCTATGTAGGGAGTACCTCAGCAACTAAGTAATTATACGTGCAAGAGTGCTTCCTTCATTTCGCCGTAGCCCGGCAGTCCCAATCCGCATCTGGCTGTTTCGACAGGAAAAACACCCTCAATCTCCGAGGATCGCGAATCCTATGCTGTAAGCTACAACTTCGCCGAAGGCAACCATAAGTGCCCATGCCAATTTGGGGGGTTCCTTATTGTAATTATCGTATGTATAATGGGCCCCAAAACCCTAATCTAATTATCAACTCCCTTATAGTACCCTTGTGGTATCCCTTAAAGGAACCCCATATTGGCTCGAACGAAGTTCTTGGTGGCCAAGGCACAAGCAACCAGAATACCTGGCTCAGATCATCCGAGCCTTCTCCTGCAACCAGCCATAAGGGTTTAGGGTTTAGGGGATGTTTCCCCTAAGGGTCCATGTACCCAAGTAGGGTACCGTTAAGGGTACCATCAGGGTCTCAGGGTTTAGGGTTTAAGGATCCGTGTACCCAAATAGCACATTCCTGGGGCGCAATGTACCTGTATAGGGAGTACTTGAAGGCGAGAGTACATATGGGAGTTTTCGAAGATAGTGGACCCTAATATGATACCCTAAGTAGTAGGATCCTGATTATAAGGACCCCGAAACAAGGTACCTCGGAAACTCCCTCATGTTCTTCTTGGATAAAACTGTGCTGTAGATTGCAGGGCTCCGGTATACCCGAAAATCGCAACAGACCCTAAACCTGAAACTTAGTTTAACCTTAAAGTCCCAACACTGTGCCATGGACCTGGACCTACATGATATCGTAGTATTTACTCTGGCCGGAAAGGGTTCCTACATTGGAGCGTTAGGGTCGCAGTGTAGAGCACTGTATACTTAATGTGGGTATATACGCCCTTAGAGGTAAATTCTGCGACCTGCGAAAAAATAACCCTTTACTCCCAAAAGCAAAGCTCAGCAAGCCAGTCCTGTGCGAGCTTCAAGGATTATGTATACCATGAACATACGCTGAACCAGCAGCCGAAGAGAACTCCAATAGTAATGATTACAAAATAGCCCCAAGGTGCCTTGGGTTTGGGATGGTCGTCGTGTAGGGTGGGATTTGGTACAGTAGTTAGACCCTCAAAAAAATTCCTAAACCCGAAGCCGCAATCATAACTACCATGTCGCTTATAGCCCCGAGTGGGTCGAGTCAAGATTCTGCAGGTAGAATAAGGGACCAGAGGGCTTTTGGTTTAGGGTTTAGGCTTCCTGGCTTGTCGTGATGTAGATGGAGCGTATTGGTGAAGGTGTAAAGGACGTTTCCCCTGGCCCAACACCCTACAGTAGCCCCTGTGGCCCTAAACCCTAGCCCGCACATCCTCTGAGCCCTACACGCAGGGTTTATCAGAGGCATTATATCATTTATAAACCCTTATAGAATCCCTAAAGGCCCTAGAGATCCCTCTAAAGGGACGGTTTCATAATGAGATTTAAGGCTTTCGATTTTGGTCCGTGGGCCTTCCGTTTGAGGCTCAGGGCCTGAGGAGTTAGTGCCTTATGCTTGGCTAGGACCCAGAGTAGGCCCTTATTCCCTGTTTTTTAGGGTTTAGGTTCTCTTATAACCCTCTTTAACCCAAAAAGGGCACCCTTTTTATTCCTAGGTTACTCTTAGGCCTAGTTGGGGTTATTCAGGGGTTTGGGGTGTTTGAATATAGGGTTCCAGCATGTTTCAGGTTTCGGGTTTGGTTTAGGGTTATTGAGTTTAGGGCTTATGCAAGGATTAAGGCGATTAAGGCCTTGGTCCTAGGCTTTTGGTGTTTTTTGTTTTGTAGGATGCTGGGTGGAGGGCCTACTAGCCGCCGCGGAGAGCGCCACTGCTAAGCATTTCGGGCGGCAGTCTCCCGATAAGAGACAAAGCGACCGTGGTCAATATTTACAGTTATCACCAACATGATCATCATGGGAGTTTCCGGCAATTAGGGTTGCAAACCTTCTTTTGTATTCCTTATAATGAGGATCCTACTATTTAGCGTACTATATTAGGGTCCCCTATTTCGGAAACTCCGTCATCGCCTCGCCATAAAAAATCCTCAGGAGACTACCAGGTGGATGTGCTGATGATCACGCCATCCGTTCTGGACCTGCTGCTACCAGGAGGCAGTTTATGTTGCAGTTTGGAGCGGGAGACCAAAGTCCAAGAGCACTCTCAAGAAACATACATATGCATATATATATATATGTATATATGTATAGTGCATATGTGTATATATATATATGTATATATATATATATACATAGAGAGAGAGTGTGAGAGGGACACACACCAAAACATTGCTGAGACCCTGAACCTGAAACCTGCTAAATGAGGCAGACGGCAACCCTACAAGCTAAAGTCATGAGTCCCAATCGGCGTGGAACCCGGACTACGGCATCGCCAGTGCGAGCCTTGAAACTCTCAGTCAGAAGTCATAAAAAGTGGCCTTAATGATCAGAATAGGGCGTGGGAAGCAAGTAGTTTTTACTGTCGTTATATTCAGATCCCTATGCCGATGATTGAGGCTCCTGTACCGTCGAAACCTACATGTTTTGAGCTTGTCGGCATGATTGTTTTTGTTTACCTCTGTGGAGCTGTTGTTTGGGGGGGTCAGGTAGACCTTAGAAGGCCTGAAGGTGGAATTCATTTCCCACAGCATATTGCTTGTGCAGGCTTAAAGGTTTCTTGGGTTGAGTTTGTGCCGAAATTAACAGAGACTCGCGGTTGAGGATTTTAGCAAGTTTTAAGCCCTAATTTGTTGAGGAGTTTAGCAAACCCTTAAACACCTGAGGAGAACATTCAACCCCAAACCCCAAATCATGCGCAGTATTTTGTTCAGCCCCTGAGACCTTCAGATACCTGCCCTCGACGCCCGCGACCTCGAAACCCCGGCCTCAGATTACTCACACAAGGGTTCAGCGTGTTGGGGTTTTGGGTTTAGTCTGCGCAACAGGGTTTATAGGCTTTTTGGGGTCTAGAGTTTAGTACTCACGACAGGGTTTAGGGTTTGGGGCTCCTCGCAGAAAAGACCACTACAGACCATACAAGCACTGAGGCTCGATGTCCACGAGCTGCAGCCGCTTAACTGTGATACTTTTCTCGGGGAGTTCGGTGGGTTTCATTCTTGCCTGGTACTCAGACAGTCCATACTGTAGGGTTTATGCCAGGTCATTCAGAAAAAAACATTGTTGACCGTCGACAGACTTCTGTTTTGTCTAGCTGATTTCGGAAATGTTCATGAGTGTACGACAAGAAGGTAGGTTTATTCGGTTACAGGTACCGTAACCTCTATAACCTTCCTTCGCCCTGAACCCAAGAGACCTTTCCGAACCAAGGAAGCTTCGCATGCCACTGAAGGGGCTGAGCTTTGTCTGCAAGATTCGGGGGTTTCCGAAAATAGGGGACTCTAATTTAGTACCCCAAATAGTAGGATCCTTATTATAAGGACCCCAGAAAAAGGTACCCCTAATCTTCGGAAACTCCTATTCCATTGCAGGAAGAAGGCCCTCCCTTCGGGGTCCAAGTACATCGGCGTATCGGACCATGGGGATCAAGGGAGTATCGGGGTTTAGGTGGCATAGCCTTCGGGTCTATGTGAGTATTCTCCGGGGGGTAATAAGTAGTGGTGGTGCCTAGTACTAGTCTGTTGAAGCTGCACATTTGAACAAGTTTCTGTTGAGGGTTGTATATTGTTGGCTGTAGGTCGTGGGGCTGCGCGATCTAGACGGACATCTCTCAAGCACGGTGCAGCGTAAAGGGTTTTAGCTCAGCCACTGCAATGAGCTGCAGCAGCAAGAACAAAACCAACCCTCATCACCGAACTCGAACTACTAAACCACCCTCTCATCAGCACTCCTACATCCAAGGAAGCATATCACCACCGTGGGGGAGCCTATGCCATGCTCTGTGGCGAACCGCACCGTGGGCATGCCGCAGCGCGATTGCATGTGATTTACCCAGACCCCCGGGAGGATCCAAAAAGTAGATCCTTTAATGGGGGTTCCTATAAAGTACCCTTAGTAGTATAGGGCCCCAAATTAGGAGATCTACTTTCTAGATCCTCCCGGGGGTCTGGGTAGGTCCCTGCGGTTTTGGGTTTACCTGAACCACAAAACCGCGCAGGCTGATAATGGCTTTTTAGTGGTGTCGGGTACTTCCTAGGGTTCCTTTCAAGGGATCTCTAAAGGGCTCTATATGGGATCTATGATAGGGTTCTAATAATAGGGGCCTTCATAATTATAATACGGTACTTTTGATGGTTGCGGTAGGGTGTGAGAGTCGACACCGGGAGCAGGTCGGCAGGCTATAGGCCTGAACCCTAAGGGCCCATGTACCCAAATAGTATGTAATTCCTTTGGCCCTAAAGTTGTCCCCATGTAGGTACTTTGGGGCCGAAGTATACGCCATTTGGGCACGTGAATGTTTAGGGGAGGGTAGGGGCTGATTTCGGGGACAAGATGTGTCACGAAGTCGAATGACAACAATGATCGTAGCTAAGGCTACCTCTTAGATAGTGAACGGAGGAACTTTAAACTTTTTGGCTTTATATATGAGCTCTCTATCTTAGAAAGTTTGAACTTTTGGGGGCCCGGTTGTTGAAGAAGAGGACGTCCTCTGATTCTATCCAGGACCCCGCTACACCTCGGAGCCCCCAAAGTTGATTGACTCTAAAGATCCTGGCAGCCCCACATGGGAGTTTCCGAAAATTCGGGGTACCTTATTCTGGGGATCCCTATAATAAGGATCCTACTATTTAGGGTACTATTTAGGGTACTATTTTAGGGCCCCCCATTTCCGGAAGCTCCCACATGCATGTCATGTTAGAAGCTGATGCCTACAACTTTGTCCAAAAGCTTGAACCTAAAACATTGGATCCCCACAGTGAACTCAAAAAAGCGCCCTGCGGAACCCCATATCTTGAACCTTACCTGGCCCAAGTAGAACAAAAAGCATTTCATGGGTGTTGGGCCATTGTCTTACATACCTTTCGTGGTTTAGGTAGCCCCAAAACGCCACCCCAAACCCCTAAACTTTAACCTTGTAAGCCTTAAATCACCAAATCCAGAAAAGAAAACAACATTTGAGCCACAGAAAACCCCAAGCCCTGAAACGTTAAGCCCTAAACCCTGCAAACCTGAAGTCCCAAAGCCCCGACGAGGAACCTCAAAGCCACACTTCGAAACTTCTACGGAGCCTCCGAGAGCTCTTGCACCATCTACCAGGCAGCTTCAGAGCTGATGTGATCGCATGTTTAGGACCGGGCTTGTGGGGTTTATCGGGTTTTAGGGTGCTGTGGCTTTGTGTTTGAGGTTTGTATTAGGTTTTAGGTTGATAGTTTATATAGTATGTGAGTGTGCGTGCGAGGTTTATTAAAAGGTTTCGGGCTTCCAATGCTAAGGGTCAATAAAGTTTCAATTTGGGTTGCCCTTGTGCGCTCTGGTTCCGCTCGATGCTCCTCTACGGCTTTATGGCATGGGCTTGCTTGCTGGATGTTTGAACAGGGTATTTCATTTTGCCAACGTCGTGTGATATGGGTGGTTCTCAAAAATTGGGGTCCCTAATTGGGTACCCTAAACAATGGGTACCGTATTCTAATCGGGACCCAAAAAGGGACCATAATTTTGACAACCACCCATATAAAGGCCTAGATGTCGACCAATGCCAGTCCTGGGGTTCATCTTTGCAGTTATACTAGAAGTTAACCCCCCGAACTCCGCTATTGACATTTCAGCGCATATATATATATATATATATATATATATATATATGTATTTATATATCTGTGTATATATCTATATGTATATATGCATCTATACATATATATGTATATAATTACGTATATATACATATATGTATACACATACATACACATGTATACACAAAGCTCGACGAAAGTTCGACTAATATGAAACTTTTGGAAAAGGGTTTCATCGGCGAGCGGGCCGGTAGTTGGTTGACGGTGAATTCGAGTTTAGTGTTTATGGGTAGGGTTCGAATCAAGCCGGCAACACACCCTACCTGCACAGGGCCGACAACTTAAACCCATAGTCATTCTTGCCATTGTTCGGAGGGTCTTGTTTGCTTCGTGGCTTGGGACCGGAAGAACAAGAAAGCTCTGGTCTGGTCCTGATTCCAGAATCCTGATGCTGCGCTTAGTTGAGCATGAGATGGAACCGACCAGTGTAATGCTGGATCTTCTGTGACGCACAGGGGTAGGACCAGTGTTACACGAGATGTGCCAAAAGGGATGCGGAATCCCAAAACCCAATTGCGTGTATAGCTCAGAACGCCAATCTCGGCGTAGCTCATCCATGCCTTGGAGAGCTGCGTGAAACTTATGATGTCCTGCAAAGCCCGGAACCTCAACCATAGGCTCCAAGATGAACCCAGGCCCGAAACTTCCTTCAGGTGCCTTCCCACGGGATCGATCTTCGGGCGGGGCACTCTGCAGAGCTTCACTGATGTCTATAGGATTATCTGTTTATGTGTACGTGTGTATAGATTTTAATGTATGGGTACCTATTGTACATCAGTACATAAATATACATATATATATATATATATATACAAGTATGTACACGACATTCGCCCGAAATCTGCTGACTGTTCCGGGGCTTGGTTACGTTTCAGTGTTTCGGTGCCTGTTTGGGTCTCTTGCAACGCACGCAGTTGAGGCTCTTGTTTCATGGTTTCCCAAGTTTACGAAGCTTCGAAAGCCCATCGATTCGACACATTGAGCTTAGGTTTTCTGTTCTGCCAGTAAGCAAAGGAGGCGTAATGTAGGAACCTGATTAAGAAACCTTGGGCCTTTATTAGGATTCCTTATATGAATCCTACTATTTTGGGGTTGTAGGCCCAGGGTTTCTTAATCAGGTTCCTACATTAGCCCAAGTATTTGTTATTGCATCCGAGTTCCATGCAAACGATCCCGTCAAGTCCCCCACCTACAAAGCTACTGGAATCCAAGACTCACAGGTCTAACGGCCAAACACCTGAAACGACAAAATCCGCAATTCATACACTCTGCGGAGCGCTGTTCCACTCCTCGGCTTCCACGCAGGTCTTCCCGAACAAGGTGCCTGCAGGCCATCCGCAGCCCCATGCAGACATCTACCTGATGGCACCTGGGGCACTTTGGCCGTCTTGAAGAAATTTGAATTCGGCCTCGCACGGCCCTCTAGGCAGGGTTGCTTGTCTTGGACACATTCAGCAAGTGTAAAGGGTGAACGGGTGAACGCCATTTGGAGTTGCAGTAGTGTTTGCGGTAGCACTCTTAAGGCAGGGATGGGAACAGGGACCCTAGAGCCTCACCCATGTGGCTGGCGCGAGGGCAAGGTTCTATGGTTGGTTTCGGGTTTCCGTGTTCGGAAGTCTGGACCACTATGGAGTTCTACCTTCGTATAGATATATGTCATTCATGCAGATGATGGTATCGGCTATCGGCTCCGTGTAACTAGAGCTATGCATACGTCAGCATGTGCATGGTCATATCAGAACGATGCACCTGTATAGAGGTATATGTTTAGGATTGTTTAGGTGTATGCATTCACATATGTACACGTTTTTTTGCTTTTGTATGTTCATGTTTGTCCACGTACACGTACATGTATGTGCATGTGAATGTATATGGGTATATACCTGTACATGTACGTACATGTATACGAAAATGTATGCGAATATGCACACGAAGACGTACACGTGTACGTGTATACGTATACATGTAGCATATGTATGTACGTATGTATGCCTGTCGGTAAGTACGTATGTGTGTACGTATGCATGTACATATGTATGTCTGCCTGTGTGTGTACACATCTATGTGCATTTGTAGGTGTATGTGGTATGTGGTACGTGGTACTTTGATGTGTGTGTGTGTCTGTGCGTATGTGCATGCGTTTGTCCTATGTGCGTGTGTGTGTGTGTGTGTGTGTGTGTGTGTGTGTGTGTGTTTGTGTCTGTGTCCGTGTGTGGTGTGTGTATGTGTATGTAGTTGTATGTATTTGTATGTGTATATATATATATGTGTGTGTTTATGACTTTATGTAGGCAGGTATGTATGTATATACGCGAGATGTATGTGTGTAGTGTGTGCGTATGAGCAAATATGTGTGTATTATGTGTCTACTTATGTACGTAGGTACGCATGGATGGATGGACGGGTGGATGGATGGATGGATGGATGGATGGATGGATGGATGGATGGATACATACAGTAATGCGTGCGTACCTACATGCACAAGCATATGCCACAAATCTTACTAACATCAGAACGACATCGCAATTTGCATGCACCGCAAATAGCATATGGCTGTGAAGCAGTGGCACAGTAGGCAGGCCACGAAGTTCTCCCTGGCACGCGTCGACTCCACGCAATCCGTTTCAAGGTGCACTGCCTGCTTCTGCGCAGGAGTATCCACAGAATGCATACTACAGTAGCCTGTTCGTGCTTCATGTGAGGTAAGAAGCAGCACACCCATGCTCCTCTTGACTTCCACAGTCAATCCACGAGCAGATTACCTTCCGTAACTGTTCGGGTCGATGCAAGATGCAGTGGCATTGATCCTGGCAAGACCTTCTGAAGTCTCGGATGGATTCGGCTGGAGCGCTGGCTACTTACATTGCCTTTGGCACGACTACCGGGTACTCCAATCTTTCTTCGATGATGTCGCCGTTCCTGTGAGCCCAGCTTCCTGTTGTGACGATGCCCTGTACAAGGCAAGTGCACTTGGCCGAATACAAGACTTTTTCAGGCAGCCCTCCCAGATATTTATCCTGGTGCCATTGGCACATGGCAGTAGCAGATCTGGAGCCCTATGTCTTCGCGAGGGCTCGTTGTCCTTCGAAGACATCATTCTGTGCTGGATTGTAGCCGGACATGTGATTGATGCATCCAAGAAACTGTGCCTTGTTGCCGGTTTGTCGTTTTTCTTGATGCAAGTTGACAATGAGAAACACTGTTTCAGTACGTATGCATGTACACGGTGTGTAAATACAAATGTATGCTTGGGTGTATACATGCTTGCCTCTTTCTGTCTCTGTACCTCTGCAGGAAGATGTCCGATTTGCAGGGGTGGAGTAAACCTTCACATGCTTTGTTCAAGATACAGAGAACCGAACCTTCCACAATGCTACGGTTCAGGAGCAGGTCATGTATGTAACTATGGTAGCTTTTTGTTTTCATCTTCGCCAGCAAGAGGTTTATCCTTGCCGACTTCTGTTACAGTGGTATCTGGGTGTGCAAGGCAGCCAGACTGCGATTGCCCAATGTCTTGGTTCAGGCATCATGCCCTGTGAGAGGCCTTGCCTTCGAAGATGTCGCTGATTGCGGTGCAGATAGCAGCTTCATTTGCAAGTGGGTCGTACAGCAACGCTGGCCGAAGCTGGGAAGAGTCCTCGTTTTGCCGCAGTTCTATCCATACTCGGCCATGACGGTCCATGGCTTGCGCTTGCATAAGATGCCCTGGTCGCTTCAACTGATGTCCAGAAAGCCCGAGGAAACGAGGTATGTTAGAGCCTTGAGTTCCGGGAGCCTGTTTTCGCTAAGGTCACGCTTGATGATGCTTGACCATCGAACTCAGATCGATGTTCTGACTCAGATGACTGCCAAACCTTTGCCTGAATTCTCTTGCTTTGCAAGCAAAGCGCGCCACTTGTGGTGCTTCCGCTTGGTCCAAGAGCAGTTGGCGGCATTGGCACGGCCCCACACGACTTTGCTGCTGAAGGAAACTTTGCTTCATGACACAAGAACTTGCAGCATCTTCCAGGAGACACGCGACTTATTGGCAGCGAAGCAATGGGAAGCGGCCAAAACGTTCCAGGATCGCAATTGGGCTTCGGTCAGCATGGATTTCTTGGACACCCGCATGGATGTGGAACTGGTTTTTGAAGTCCAGTGGCATTTTCGGCATTATTATACGGGCAACTATGACCGAGCATTGCAGCATTTGGACGGCTGCTTGGATAGTCTCCGGGCCTGCCATGAATATCAGGATGTGAACTCGGTCACAGCATTGATTTACGCGTGGAAGGCAGCAAATTGGCGGAGCAAGGCCAAAACGCTGCCGGAACCAGGGCTTCAGCACTGCTTTCAGCAGGCCTTCATGTGCATCAACTTGATGCACAAATATGCAAGTGGGACTCAGTTGAGCCCCATGATTGCAGCAGAAGTGGCATTAGTTTGTGGTTGCTGGAAGAAGGATGCGGCCCAGACAGGCAAGGCGGACTTCATCGGTGAATTGTTGAACACAAGTGAGAGTGACATTTACTCCAGCCTGGTCCAAGAAGTACACCGCGGGATTTCATGCTGCTGTGCTGCAGGCTGGCGTGATGGCTATCTGAACAACACTCTGACTCTGTGCCACGCTCAGCTCTTGCAGGCTAGCTCGTTGAATCAAGTTCTTGCAGTGGAGGCCATGTACCGTGAAATGCCGATGCAACATGCAACTAGCCGGACCAGAAAGAGGTGCGAGCTGTTCCTTGCAGAGGCATTAATTTACCAATTGGAGACGTGGACAGGCGATCTTGCTGACAGTGCTCGGGTAGATACCTGCGAAGAAGCGCAGAGCACGCTTCGCGAGCTTACTCTTGCTTTTCAAAAGAGCAAGGAGCTTCCGAAGTGCCAGAAGCTTATGGGTAGGCTGGCGAAGGTTTCGATGTTCCGTGACGTTTAGTCAGAGTCACGGGTCATGCACGTTTTAGTGGAGTTGCTCAGTGAGCAGCCCCGAGGGTAAAACGCCCTCGTTGTCAATGCATGCTATGCAGGGCCCTTGCCTTGCAGTTCGGCTTTTGCATCCGCTAGCAGTTTCAGGGTATGAAGGCTTGTGATTATCATTCCGGGCTCATAAGGCTTGCTAGAGATCGCATCCGTGCTTCTGCGTGGCGTCAATGTGCATGCCTGCCACTGGTCTGTTGTTCTTCAAGCTCGTCTGCAAATCAGCTGTAACTGCGTCGTCGTGTGACTTGGTTACAGTAAACCCCATAAAGTTGGACACCGGATTAAGGCCAGATAGTGCTGGGATTCCCTATACATTACTCTTGAGGATTGAGGCTATGGGGTTTCCAACTTTTGCGTTTCTACTGCATATCGCAGCACCAATGAGCTCGTGATGCGTTTGCAAGGACTACAGGCTTCAGCGACTTCCCTGGGCACGCCACAACTGCGGAAGCAACGGCATCACTCTAAAGTCCAAATTAGAAGCAGACGTCTTCCAGGACCCCCAGGTGCGGTGGACAGTGTCCTTGGATCCCCTTACGATAGTCAAATCTTCATGCTACAATACAGGGTAGTTGTTCTGAAGTCTATTTCTTCAGTTTTGGAACGCTGGCGTTCAGATATTGGGGACGAAAGGCGCATGGGGCCTCCAAAATTCGCACCGGTCTTTCCTGTCACTCAGAGAAGCCGGAACAAAGGCCTGAGTGGGCAGATGGATCATAGTGCATGGTTTCTATTCTTTGAGCAATAAACATCCGATGTGCTCTGGAAGAGTAAGTCGGCTCACCCTAGCCCTAAACTTCAAGTCAAATTCTAACTCGAGCATGAACTGGTCAGAGCCCACTGAACACAGGTTCTTTCAAGATGCTGGAACAAAGCTTGACACATGGGAGTTTCCGAGACAGGGGACCCTGATGCACCCTAAATAGTAGGATCCTTATTATAAGGACCCCAAAACAAGGTACCCCTAACTTTCCGGAAACTCCCACCTAAAGAACCTGAGCCGCAAAATTCTGGAGCTTAGGCTCCATGCCCTAAGCCCTAAACCACAAAACCTAGAATCCTGAACCGAAACCCTCAAACCCTCAAGCCCAACATTGACAAAACCCGCCTTAAACCCTTTTGGGGTTTCGCCCGAAAGCTCCCAGACAAGAAAGTGCACTTCAAAGCCAAAGGTATGCAACAGACTGGCCAAACACCCACCAACTATTATTCTGCACGCTTATGGGATCCGGGTAGAGGCTTGTTGCGAAAAGCTAAAGCACAAGGGATGATCCGCTAATGCACACTGAGATGGTGGGGGTTGACCAGGACAACCGGAAGTAACATTAATGGAGGGATATTTAGGGCATGCTACCGGGGAGTTTAGGCTTTAAACATTATGGCTTCAGGTTGTGGCAGAGTTTAAGGCCTTAGCGTTCAGGGAATAGAGACTATGGGATTCGGGGGGGTAGGGGTTTAACCGTGGAGCCCACTCTACAGCGAACATTACCGGTTCATACATTACAAACCCGCCTGTGAAACCCCAAAGTGCGAAGCAAAGGCCTCCCCACCCACCCCCTGCTGCCACACCTTCGTACCGAAATATGAGATTTATGATCCTAGACCCAAATCTCTACAACACACTGAGGCCAGAAGCCGCATGTACTGCTATAGACATGTGATAGTTGGGAGTTTCAGAACCAGAGGTACCGTAGTAGCGACCCTTAATGACCGCCTGAACCATTGTGAAAAGAGATCTGTATTAGCGGATGCGCAGAAGCGCTAGAAGCCTCTAAGCCCCCAGGAAACGGTTAGTGCTCGATTCAGATACAGCCCCCATGTAAGATGAAACATAAGGCCAGCTAGAAGCCCCGAACACGGGTTCACAAGGGTACTTAAACCCTATGAACTCTGAACCCTTTATGAGTCAGGTCTAAGTAACCCTAAACTCTGAACCCTCTATGAGTCCGGGCCCTAAGTAGCCTTAAACCCTAAACCCTAGAAGCTCTGAACCCTCTATGAGTCAGGTCTAAGTAGCCCACCCTCAGCTCCTCAAACCCGAATCCTGCTTAAACGATCATGGGGCTTAGTAAGTCTACTTATAACTGGTTATAACTCCACTTAAGGTACTTACAGCAAACACCAAAAAGTTGGAAACCTAGTTAAGGACAAATAGTGCTGGGATTCCCTATACTTTACTCTTTAGGACTGAGGCTATGGGGTTTCCAACTTTGTGGGGTTTACTGTATACCCTTACTTACTAAGTCCCATGATCCTCCAAGTAAACCCTAAACCCTAAACCCTATATAGATCCATATAGATCCCTTTAAGGAAGCCTATAGATCCCTTTAAGGAGCCCCTTAAGGACCCTTACTAAGTCCCATGATCCTCCAAATATCCGAGGAGCGGACTTTCCGTGTGGTTGCCGAGGGCGAGCCCGGGGAAGTTTGCTTCGGTGGCGTCTTGGCCAAAGGTGCCTCGGCACGCGAAAAAGGGCCGCCGTAGGATTGATTGAAAAAGCTTGTCGTGTGAGGCCTCGGGTTTCCAGAGGATTCAATTTTAAAGGGTTTAGAGCTTGAGGCTTGAAGAGTTGCACGTGTTTAAAGCCTAATGTCCGCTTTTGTTTCTGGGATTGCTACCAGTAGCCAAAGGCTAGGATGCCCAGTAGTACCCTTGTTCCCTTTTGTAGTCCTAGGAACTATAAAGTTACCCGATAGCCCTTTTTATTCCTAGGTTACTGGGCATCCAAGAAGGGGATGACGAAGATGCGTCCTGGACTAAGCCCTGCGCATTACCGCGTTTGGGTTTTGCCAGGCCTATGTGGCAGTGCACCGTGCCTCTCTGTCGCCCTAAACCTTCCGCCCTTCCGTGTATCTTCGCCCTGACCCGGCAGAGCAGGGCATGTCTCAAGATGTGAGGCTACCACAAGCTGCCAGAGCTGACCGAAGCGAAATTCGCCGCTTAGCTTGGCATGGCTCGAGACTTTCGTAAGCTTCCCGGTGCTGATCATGAAAGGATGCATCCAAGCTATGCATAGATGTAGGGATTGTTGGGGACTCTCCCCGTTCCGGGCGCCAAGCGCTGGTCTGCCAGCAACTGTAATCGCGCGAATGTCAGCAGCACTCAGCTGGAACAGGTAATTACTGCTGCCTAAAATAGAAATGCCAGGAATAACAATCGAAGTGCAGTTAATAGTAGTAACATGTTTTCATAGAATACTAGTTAGACGTACTTATCAATATTTTGCAATGTCTGGTTCCTTTAATCCCAAAGAAACAGCTGAAATTGTAACTGTTGCTAGGAATCTAAGTTCAGTGTAGGAGCCGTACGGTGGATGATATCAATCCTGCATTGCCCAGAATAAGGAATATAAAATACTTCCCGTATTTAATGTAACTTAACGTAATGCAGGATTAATATCATCAACAGCAGTAACTATTAATCCCTAAGGGTCCATGTACCCAAATAGTATGTACTTTGGCCTTAAAGTCGTCCCCATATAGGTACTTTGGCAAAGTATCTACTATTCGGGTACATGGACTCTTAGGGAATGTTCGCATTCCCATCGGATCGCCTCCCATTCTCCCGTCGCCTCGCCCGGGCCCTCCCGCCTAAACCCAAAGCGCCCAGCACTCAATCCCACGACATGCAACGTATTTAGGGGTTTAGGTTTAGTGTTTACAGGGTTTAGGGTTTGTTACAGTATGCCTCACCGTATCCTGATGGTCCCATCACAACACAACATACAGTAATTACCACCTATCCCTTGTATGGTCCCCTACAAAACACGTACTACCTATCCCCTAAATGGTCCGAGAGTATAGATACTTTAATCCAACTCCTCAGGGCCCCATTTGTTCGGGTATCCCGAAAAGCCCAGTGTGACCTGGTGGTATCTTGAGGGTTTAGGTTCAGGGCTTGGGGTTTAGGGTTTAGGGCTTGGGGCAATTCTGGTTTAGGGTTTTTTTGGGGCTTAGGTTTTATATGGTAACTATTGTTTTTCTCATTCTATCGGGTTAGACTGTTGAGGGTTTAGAGATGTTTATGGTTTTGGGTTCCCGAAGCCTTGGGCACTAAACCCGCCTAAAAACCTTGAGCCCAAATCCGATCCTACACCCTGAACTTGACACACGATCCACAACAAGCTCGATGTGACACGCTAAAAGCTAACGCCCTAAGCGGCCTAAATGCTCGCCAAAGCCGCTAAACTGCGGATGATGTGAAGCAGAAGGAGGCGGAGGGACTCTGAGTTTAGGGTTTATAATCTTCGGGGTTTAGGGTCTAGCCTGGATCCGCAAAGTATGTAGAACAATGGCTTTTTTTTTATAGGTATTGGGCCATTATTTGACCGACTTACTTTGGGGGGTGTAGGAGGGTATTGAAGGCGATTAGTGTATGGAGGCTAGAGTTAAGTCCTAGTAGTCGAGTAGGTAACCTTTAACCTTCTTTGGGTAGTATAGCCACTATATAACCAAAAAGGCTATATAGCCTTTAGTTCTCCATGATACCCGACACGTAAGAAGTTCTCCACCCCTGCATCCTGCATAGCTCTTTTAACCCCGGCGGTTAAAATCCCAGACACTCAATCTCAAAAGCCAGAAACCAGGTCTCAACAGAGCATGGCCGCCTCTATGTCACTGGAGACTTGGGAAGGATCCCATGAAGCACTTTGAGGGGACACTGGGAGGGGCGGGGGAGAGCATACAAAGCCAAAAGGGTGCAGTGATTTGGTGGCGGTTAGGATTTGGGTTGGTCAGCGGTTTTCGAGCTTCAGGGTGACTACATTCTCAACTCCACCTGCGCCTGCCTCCCCCTGCGCCCCGACATTCCCAGAGAGTTGTAACCTGCTATGCCTCGATGTAGGGCGTATAGGTTAAAGGTTTAGGAATACCCTTCAGCTACTTCCCTAGTAGTCGAGTAGGTAACCTTTTAACCTTTTTTGGGTATTATAGTCCCTATATGACCCCTATATAAACAAGAAGGTTAACCTTGAGTTCCCCATGATACCCGACAAGTAGGCTTCTCCGGCCGCAACTGACGGTGCAGCAGGGGGGGCCAACCCCCGCCCCGAGCTCCTACCTCTGCCTCCGGGTTTTGGGGCGCTACGGAATTTTCATAACGTTCCTGGGTTTGTTATACAAGTCTAGGTCTTTTTGTGGTCCATGTAAAGCCTAGCCTACAGTTCAACCTTTCTTCGTCCCAAGCTGAGGTGGAAGGATGGGGTCCTGGAGGTCATTGGGCGGATCGACCGTCAGGCAGTTGTTGCGGTTTTAACATCCTGCTCCAGCCACTTTTGTGCTGCCATTTCGGGCTCATATGGGGTGGTCTTTGGGAGACTTATGGGGAAAGTCTGGAATGGATGAATGTAATAATGGCTTGGTCTTATGGCTTCGAAGTCAAGATCCTGAACTGACGCCCGAAATCGTGTAAGGCTCCATGTGGGAGATCCCCCGACCCTAAAAGCCCCTACTCCTGGTCCCAACTTGCCCTTGCTGGGACAGGTCAAGGTGAACGGAGTGCGTGTGGAGCCCGAGGCATCGTGGAGGGCTCATATACTTTCATAGATTCGGGCAAGCACGCTGTGCATCTATGCAGACTTCTTACACAAGCTGCATATATCAGCCAGACAGACAGCCAGCCAGCGAGACAGACGGAGAGACACATTCCATAACATTCGTATGTATGTAGGTAGGCAGGTAGGTCGGTGGCTGGGTACATAGGTATGCTATTTAATCATAATCATTTTCGGTATGCACAAATACGCACGGATGCACCTCTACCAACGCACTGAACCACATCTCGTCAATCCCACACCCCGGTTCTTAGCCCCACAAACCCTGAACTCAAGACCCTGACTGCGCAAGCCCTATACCCATATCCTAAACTACAGAATACCTATATTATTACCCCAATATAACTCCCGCCCAAAACATCCTACGTAAAGGCCCTCAGTCAAGATTCAGGGTTTTCGGAGCCTAAGCCCTAACCTTCCTAAACCCTAAGCCCTAAACCCTAAACCCTAAACCCTACACGGACGGGGTGCTTGGAGATGTACGTCTTTGAAGCTGCCGGGCTTGTTGATGAAGGGCCTGAACGCGCAAGCCATGTACTGTATATACCCGGAATGGCCCACCATTCAATAGGGTTCCCTGTGAATCGTCAAGGATCCATGTACTCAAATAGTATATACAGGGGCCTGAAAGTAGTCCCTATATAAGTACTTTGGGGCCAAAGTATATCCCTACTCTGGTTACGCTTATAGAAGCCAGAAAGTTGGAACATCATTATCCCCATGCCCTTAAAGTAAAGTATATGGAGCCCTGGCACGTATCATCCTGAACCCATCTTCCAACTCTCAGGGGTTCACTACATTTCTGTACGAGCTCCAATGTGCTGCGTGGCAGGAAGTCGAAGCTGTGCTTCGTGACTTCCATGTGGCAACCGAGGTAGGGGCCCATTCCGAGCTCTCACGCGATCGATAGCCTGAAACGTTGAAGGTGGTTCGGGTTTGGGGGGGATTTGGGGTCTAGGGTAGGTGATTATATGTAACCGGATGTTGCACTTGCATGGGAAGGACAGCACAAGAAATTCACAAGGAATTCAGCAGGCGCAAGAGGTGATGCTTCAGGTACGCGCAGTGCGGCGATGACTAGAGGAATCTCGAGAAGCCTACACTAAATCCGTAAGCCTTCTCCCCAGCAACCCTAAAGCACCGATCGCAGGCCAACAACTGCAACGTGGCGCCGAAGCCTTCAAACAGCTTGCTTCTGCAAGATCATCTCGGAGGCTCCTCTTATCACGTTCTAACTGAGGTTCAAAAAGGTCGACCTTGAACTACCAAACCCTACTTTTTTGTTGGTTCTTCTTATGAACCCTAATATGGAATTTATAGGGACCCGACAAAAAAGTAGGTTCTGTTTGGTTAAGGTAGGGTTTGAGGGTGTATGTTTCTGGCTTTCGGTACTGTCTTTCTTCAACAGTGCTGGTTGCTCACATAAAGAGAACCCGAAAGTAGAACAGCGCTGTTGGTTGAGGGCTATCCGGTGATGGCCCAGCAGTACAAATTCCTTAACAGGAACCCAGCAATTTCATGCAAGTTGTCAAGACCTGACGAGATCGTCAAAGTTCAGGGGCGAAACCTGAATCCTCAGAATTTTTGGCCAGATGAAATCATCTGGCATAAGGTTTAGGGTTGGCACACATTTTTTTCACAGGACATCATCGCTGGTATGTCCCCACACCGCTTCGCAATTAAACCTGCTGGAGTTTTCCGGCATCATGTCTAGAGCGGTAGGACTTCAGAAGGTGGAAACGAAGCCGTAACTGAAGTCTACTCGTGATACTCGTGCAGGTGATCTGGACAATGTGGCAGTCCTCGACCGTGCTGTCAACAGGGCTGCCGTTGCCCCTCTCAAGCAATGCTTCATCGCTGTTTTAATGTGCCGTTTGCTGTGATGTTTCATGTCTAGCCTCTGAACCATAACAGCCGAGTCGAACCCTACACCCTGAATCCTAAAGCCTGAATGCGTGCTTAACATCCATAAGCCCTAAGCCATATCATATCGGCAAGCTTTGCAGCACTCGTCCAACACCCAGGGACCCAGGGGTACGATGACCCCTGGGGGCCTCCCAGATGTGAAGCATCAGCGTTTGCTTACGTTCAGGGCTCAGGGTTTAAGAGGGCTCATACACGACACAGGTCCGAGGGCTGTAGGGTTTATGGCTCACGGTTTCTCTTGTCGTAGGAAACTGTGATTTTTAAATCCCCAATATGGGTTTTCAGTTCAGCGCATGTCTGGACTGCCAACGATTTCCCATTTATTGAATCGACTGTGCAGACGAGTACTTTCGATGCTCATGTCACTACAAGCCCCCAATAAATATAATACGGTTCTGGGGGGGGTATACATTGTGCTACTACTTTGGATCATAATTCGCGCTTCCGTGAGGGTCCAGGTTAGGGTTTAGGGCCCACTGAATCATCTTGCCAATTCCTAAACCCCAAATGCCTAAGGCCCTTAACAAACAGCATAAATAATCCCTCTAGCACTCAAACTTCGAACCTGAAGACCCGAAGCCCTAAACTTTCCCAGACCCGAATGCTAAAGGGACCCTTTAATCCTCGAAAGCCATAAACTCTTTGAGCCCTAAATACCCTGAACCCTTTGAAGCCAAAGAACCCAAACCTCTTGGAAATCTTACGCGAAAACATCCACAGACTTGAAACCCTGAACCCTACACCCTGCAACCCTAAACCCCTTGTCCGACCCCACCGGACCTTCTGGGGCTTTCTTGTACAAGGTCACCACATCGGAGCCGGCGCAGCTCGTGGCCTTCATCGAGCCGCGGGAAGGTGCCTGGCCAAAGAAGAGGGAGGGACCCAGAGAGCCCAATACCCCTTAATTAAGGAATATACCTATAAGGTTCCTTTAAAGGGGGTCTAAAAGGGATCTATAAGGGATCTATAGGGATTAGGGTTTCCGATACCCCTTAATTGAGGAATTTAGCTTAAATCATAGTATTAAGCCCTGTATATAGTTTAAGCTATATTCCTTGAATAAGGGGTATTGGGCTCTCTGGGGAGTACGATTGTGTTTTTTGCTTTTTCGGGTGTGTTGAGATTCAGGCTCCTACTTGGAGGGGCAGGGGATTCAGTAGCCATACTTACTAAGCCCCCTGCCCCTCCAAGTATGACACCCCAAGAGGCAGGAAAACGCGTCCCAGAACCAGGAAGCGACCGAAGAAGGCTCCACCTGCCCAGTATGAACGTGCTGGAGTTCGATCCTTTCCGTTTTAACATTTCGTTGTAATCGTGAAAAACTCGATATCAGCTAACAACAGTAGGGATGATGATAAGAAGAAGATGCCTCGAGATCCCGTAACTCCGAAGCTTGAAATCCCAACATCCGCCACGGCCTAAGTTCTTGTCAGAAGGCTGTGAAGTGAATCTTGAGGACGTCCAGGCTCGCGGAGGATGTCTTTCCTTCGAGGGATGGGGCTTTTAGGGCTTAGAGTCTTAGAGCGCTGATGGTGTAGGTTTTGGGGTTTTGAGTTTGACAGTTTAGGGTTTATGGTTTTAAGGGTTAAGAGCTTCAAGTTTATTACGGTAGCCTGTTGACTAGGGTAAAAAATTACAAGGTCTCTGTGGCATTTAGCGAAAATCTGCTCCAGCGTCGAAACCTGCGAGGAACCCCTGTAGCGTCACACCTAACCTGAGCCTTGAGCGTAATTCGGCACCCACCGTTAGTCCCAAAGCTCCTAAACCCTAAACCCCTGAATCATAAGCCCTAAGCCCTGAACCCTAAACCCTCCTCTCAGTTCCTTCCTTCCACGCCGGAGGCACACTGCAGGGCGAATTTGGCCCCAGCTTACGTGCCGAAGTGACCTCCCAATCATCCTGTCTATTCATAGTACATAACCCGAACGGTCAATGTGCCCAAGCAGTATAGTGTATTATGCTTTGGCCTTAAAGTAGTCCCTGCTTTATATAGGTACTTTAGAGTGAAAGTAGTGTGAGAGTATATACTATTTGGAGACATGGACCCTGAGAGCCTGAGGGTAACAGCACATTTATCCGGTTCCATACTTTTTAACAGTATAGTACACTATAGCATAATATGACATATGCTTTGATACTCAAAACACCACTTTTGCTTCCACAGCGGTTGCTGATAGACGACGGAGATGCTGACGACCAAAACGACCATCATTATCGAGTGGTTCAATCATCAGGCACCCACATATTTGTACATCTGTATATATATATATATATATATATATATATTTGGGACAGGTACATCCTTCTGCAACCTGCTTTGCCCGCCCTGCCAAACGGGAAAGTCGACTACGCTGCTTCTTGGAGCGCAGAATGAGTTGCGGTTCAGCTTCAAAAGTTGGCAAGGCTCATCCTCTTCCTAGGTTTTATGGGGGTTTAGGGGTTTAGGGTATAGGGTTTAGGATTTAGGATTTAGGGTTTAGGGTTTAGGGGTTTAGGGGTTTAGGGTTTAGGGTTTAGGATGAGGGGTTTAGGGTTTAGGGGTCCAGAAAACAGGATACCTTCTGTTGAAGTTACTTGGATCTGTGTCGCGTAGAAGCCCCAAACACTAAGAGCCGCGTGCTTCAAGGCTATAGGGCTCCGGAACTTGGGGGTAATTAGGGCTTGGGGTGCAGCGCTAATGGTCGAGAGTTTTTGGATTCGGGATTGTTATCTTAGAGCTCAGGGCCAAGGGTTTAAGTGCTTAGAGTGCGCAGTGCAAGCGAGTCACGCTTAAACTTAAGTTCCATACGGTTGATGATATAAATCCTGCATTACCCATAAGAGGGAATATACCATAATTCCCATAGTTTAGGGTCCTTAAGGTCATGCAGGATTTATATCATCAACAGTAGACCCCAGACCCTGGAAAACGCGGGGGGGGCCGCAGGCTCTACGAGCCATGGCCGACGAGCATGTGCCTTGGGCTGGAGGTGAAACCCTAAACCCTAAACCCTAAACCCGGGTCTTTGGCTTCTAGGATTTCGATTTTGAGGGTTTAGGGTATAGGGGTCAGGTTTTAGGGTGGCAGCCATAAAGTTGGAGCCCTTATAGTAAAGCATAGGGGATCCTGCCAAATCTCATCCATAGAGGGACCACATCCACCAGTGACGGTTTAGCGTTTACAGGCTTGGTACGTTTTTGTAGGCTCTTCGCAGGAATCATGTGGGCCATTAAACATATGATCATCATCACACTTCTGAGGGCTGGTGGTGGTGGTTTGGGGTGTCCTGCTTACACGAAAGAGTACCATGGTACAACTTATCAGGTATGTGGGGTCTTGGGGTGAAGGGACTGTGGAGTTTCGGCAGTTGTTGTCTGCGAGAGCCTGCGATTGCTGTTGTGTGTTTCCCAGACCCCCGGGAGGATCCAAAAAGTAGATCCCTTAATGGGGGTTCCTATCAAGTACCCTTAGTAGTATAGGGCCCCAAATTAGGGGATCTACTTTCTAGATCCTCCCGGGGGTTTGGGTTTGGGATGGGCCCGATTGCACGAGCCGGCGTCATCAACCCTGCAGACCTTCTTTGAACGTTTAGACCGCTCCAGCGCAAGCTTCAATCCCTCAGCTACTTGGAGGATCATGGGACTTAGGAAGTAAGGTTATAAGTACCTTAATTGGGGTTATAAGTAGTTATAAGTAGAGTTACCCTAATTATAACCTTAGTTACTAAGTCTCATGATCCTGAGACTAGGTCCTTCAACTCTGCTCGCTGGAAGCCCCAGGCCCCCCTGGGGTCCCTTTCTGGGGGCCCAATTGGCCAACCACCCCGCCCCCCCCCCCCCCACGATAAAGGGCTTGGGGCTCTCAACTCCAAGCCCGAACATAAGCCCTAAACCCTCGGGATTTAGAACCCGAATATCAACCCTAAACCCTTCGGGTTTAGGATTTTGGGCTTGGTGTTGAGATCAGGCTGTGGCCCTCGAAGCCTTGACCTTCCAGCTCTTCATTTGGGAGTTTTCGAAAATTAGGGGTACCTTATTTTGGGGTCCTTAATAATGAGCATCCTACTATTTAGAGTACTATATCAGGGTCCCCTATTTTCGGAAACTCCCACATGAATGTTTCACAAGGATTTTAGTTTGTGTGGTTCAGGGGTCCTTGTAGGACAGCTTCTATAGTTTAGGTGTTGGTTGCTTTGGTCATGTACCTCGGGGTCTATGAACGATTCCACATTTTTGGTGTTTATCTTTGGCGTGATGATGCAGCTGGATTGTTGCCTATCCCGTCCACCAAGGCTTAGACAGCCTGACAACTACCAAATACCAGTTCTGAGAGCTCATTCTTAGTATACTTCGTATGATAATATACACCAAGGCCTGTTTTACGTCTTCCTGCCTCAATGAAACCCTTCATGCACCCCTAAGTCCCTAAAGCTCGCATTCCCGGAATCTGAAGCCAGAATCCCCAAGTTAGGGTTTAGGGTTTAGGAAAGCACCAGGCTCTGCAGACCACAGAGACTGTGCTGGATTCCCTGGGGCAGATGCGCCCCTCGGTTTCGGTGTCGCAGCGCTAGGGGCCCTAAACCCTAAACCCTTACATAGTCCCCTACATCCTAAACCCGGTAGTCGCTTAGACCCCAAACCCTTCCTATAGTTGCTTAAACCCTCAAGCCCTTAAGCCCTATAAGCCCTGCATTTAGAGGCTCATGGGTAGTTATAATAGGGGTTATAAGTCCCCGAATATAGGTTATAACCACACTTACCCTACTTATAACCCTACTTATCACTACCCATGAACCTCCAAGTAGACCCTGAACCCTAAACCCTCACAGAATTCCTTAGTAGATCCCTTTCAAAAGGGAACTTAAGCACTTATCAACCCTGTCCCGGAAGTCCTAACCTTCAAACTGTCCAAGGGTAAAAGGAGGGACCCTTAACTTCCCTTTGGTTAGTAGGGAATGGAGGAAAGGGATACCACTATAACTACTATTACTACCCTTATCTTCCATTCCCTACTAACCAAAGGTAAGTTAACAAGGACCCCTAGGTATATACCCTTACTATAAATATTATATACCCATTATATAGCCCATTATAGGCTAGGGGTCCCCATTAAGGGTCCCTCCTTGTCCCCGTTGATAGAACCCGAAGTCCAGCTGGCACCTGAGGATCAATGTCCAAGTGGGCGGTTCTGGAGAATGCAGTCATCCACCGATGCTATGCCTTCTGGATGCCCCTTGGGCTTCCAGGGCCATAGAACCGAAGGTCTTTTCTTTCGTGTACTACACTGTTGTAAAGATTTGTACAGTATACAGTATACTTTACCTGAGGCGCGCGAAGGAATGGCCTTCATGCTTAAACGGTTTGGGATCCTCTCTAGGGCGCAGGCCACAATGCTTGGAGAATGTTTGATCCCAAGGTATGTCTCATTTAGCAGCCATGTGAGGTCTGAGTAACTGGGTGGCATGCTGGGCGAACTTGGCATTGCATGAGACAGCTGTCAGCCGACGTCTACATCCTAATTAACCCGAAGAATGCCAAAATTTTGAATCCCGACACTCGGAGAGCTCATCGAAGTAGTCCGGAGGGAGTGCCATGTATGGTTTCGGGATTGGGGTTTTCGGGTGCGGGAGTCGTGCCCAACAGTGTCGCGTGACAGGCCAGCTGTTACGACACATGTTTGAACCTGACGTAGAGGCCGACAGCTACCAAGTTGCCTTCAGAAGCTAAGTACGCCAAGATGTTCAGGTCATCACCCTGTCAAACCGAGAGTGAAGTCCAAAGCCCGAAAGTGACTTCAGAATCCATGTCAGGCCCTGCCACGGTAATGATGGGTAATGTAGGGGCCCTAATAATTAGAATGGGTTTGGGGGGCCCATTATACTGTACTTATTTCAAGGAACCCCAAAATAGTATTGGTAATGTTTAGGCCCCTATCTTACTCTCATGCCCGGTTTATGATTGAATCTTCCTTGCTACAGCTTGGCAGACAACTCCAAAAGTGAGATTGTCAGGCGGTTTTAAGATTCTAAGACATACATGGGAGCCGAGTACATAGTGCCGAGAGCCTATAACTGTTACCCGTCTTGTGGGCCGAGGTTGGGGGTGCTCTTGGACCACTACGCCTTGTGCGCCATGACCCTTGACCCAAACGACCCGACCAAGACGCGCTTCTGCTGAACTGGCTGAACTCGTGTTTTTTTGTTGTGATGTTCTAGCCTGGAGCTGGGCTGCTTAGGCTTGAAGCAGCTAAACCCTAAATCTTAAACCCTATACCCTAAACCCTAAACCCTAAACCCTATAAACCCTAAACCCTAAACCCTAAACCCTATAAACCCTAATCCCTAAACCCTATACCCTAAGCCCCAAACCCTAGACCTTACCCTAAGCCCCAAACCACAAATCCTGACGACCGCACGGAACCCCGCCTTGAAAAGCCCTTAGACCCGAAACCCCCCTACCTGAAGACTCCAATATCCCTTAATTAAGGAATATGCCTTAGGGTTCCTTTAAAGGGATCTATAAGGGATCTATAGGGTTCCTGTAAGGGATCTATAGGGTTAAGGGTTTAGGGGACTCCAATACCCCTTAATTAAGGAAGATGCCTTAAATTATAGTAGGATCCCTAATATGGTTCAAGGTATGTTCCTTAATTAAGGGATGTTGGAGCCTCTGGGTACAGGCTCTGAGCCCGTCACAGGAAGGCCCTAGAGGCCCCAAGCTTCAGGGTTTAGGGTTTAGGGTTTTGGGGTTTAGGGTTTAGGGGTTTAGGGTTTAGGGTTTTGGGGTTTAGGGTTTAGGGTTTTGGGGTTTAGGGTTTTGGGGTTTAGGGTTTAGGGTTTAGGGTTTTGGGTTTTGGGTTTTAGGGTTTAGGGTTTTAGGGTTTAGGGTTTAGGGTTTTAGGGTTTAGGGTTTAGGGTTTAGGGTTTTAGGGTTTAGGGTTTAGGGGTTTAGGGTTTAGGGTTTAGGGTTTAGGGTGTGGCAGGCGAAGTCGCGCGCTCGGGTGTGAAGCACCCCGGGCCGCGCGCTCGCGTTGCTTGTAAACCCACCCCGGCCACCCAAACTATACTCTACAAGGGTTTAGGGTTTCTACCCCCCAGCCCCCCTATCAAGGGAGGCTTTTATATTTTTGCACCCATGAACGTTGCAGTTGTTGAAGTTGTGGCCTAGGCAACGGCTGGGAGTAGCCTCGGCCCTTTTCGGGCCTTCGGCATGGCAGGGCCGGCTCGGCCCTTTAACTTTAGCGTTTGACAGCTTTGGAAAATCTAGATTTTAGAGCTGGTTCCTAAATCCTAAATCCTAAACCTTAAATCCTAAATCTTAAATCCTAAATCCTAAATCCTAAACCCTAAATCCTAAACACCAAATCCTAAATCCTAAACCCTAAATCCTAAACCCTAAATCCTAAATCTAGATTTTAGAGCTGGTTGTCCTTTTCCGAAAAGGACAAGCGCGACTAAATATTGAAATCCGGAAGCTTAAGAGCAGCCACACGAAAAGAAAGGAGGGGACATCGAGATTCGCAACCGGCCTCGTCTAAAAGGCACATTTTATGAACAGAATTTGTCACTCGAAAATCACCAGCAAAAATCCAAATTTCCGGAGGCTAAATCTTAAATCCTAAACCCTAAACCCTAAATCCTAAATCCTAAATCCTAAACCCTAAACCCTAAATCCTAAATCCTAAATCCTACATCCTAAACCCTAAATCTTGAATCCTAAATCCTAAACCCCAAATCCTAAATCCCAAATCCTAAACCCTAAATCCTAAAATCCGGAAGCTTAAGAGCAGCCACACGAAAAGAAAGGAGAGGACCTCGAGATTCGCAACCGGCCTTGTCTAAAAGGCACATTTTATGAACAGAATTTGTCACTTGAAAATCACCAGCGAAAATCCAAATTTCCGGAGGCTACATCCTAAATCCTAAACCCTAAATCCTAAATCCTAAATCCTAAACCCTAAATCCTAAACCCTAAATCCTAAATCCTAAACCCCAAATCCTAAATCCTAAACCCTAAATCCTAAATCCTAAATCCTAAATCTAGATTTTAGAGCTGGTTGTCCTTTTCCGAAAAGGACAAGCGCGACTAAATATTGAAATCCGGAAGCTTAAGAGCAGCCACACGAAAAGAAAGGAGGGGACCTCGAGATTCGCAACCGGTCTTGTCTAAAAGGCACATTTTATGAACAGAATTTGTCACTTGAAAACCACCAGCAAAAATCCAAATTTCCGGAGGTTAAATCCTAAATCCTAAATCCTAAACCCTAAATCCTAAATCCTAAATCCTAAACCCTAAACCCTAAATCCTAAATCCTAAATCCTAAATCCTAGATCCTAAACCCTAAATCCTGAATCCTAAATCTTAAACCCCAAATCCTAAATCCCAAATCTTAAAACCCTAAATCCTAAAATCCGAAAGCTTAAGAGCAGCCACACGAAAAGAAAGGAGGGGACCTCGAGATTCGCAACCGGCCTTGTCTAAAAGGCACATTTTATGAACAGAATTTGTCATTTGAAAATCACCAGCAAAAATCCAAATTTCCGGAGGCTAAATCCTAAATCCTAAATCCTAAATCCTAAATCCTAAACCCTAAACCCTAAATCCTGATCCTAAACCCTAAATCCTAAATCCTAAATCCTAAACCCTAAATCCTAAATCCTAAACCCTAAATCCTAAATCCTAAATCCTAAATCCTAAATCTTGAATCCTAAACCTTAAATCCTAAATCCTAAATCCTAAATCCTAAACCCTAAATCCTAAATCCTAACCCCAAAACACCCCCGCCAGAGCAAATGGGGCACGGTTTGGGGTTATAACTTAAGCTACGCTAGAGGTGGTCCCGATACGGCGGTCCCTCGTTTCGAAAACTTCCCGTTGGGGTCTGCCATGGGCTTTACACCGTTGACCTGTGCAGGTCAGACCGGGGAGGCTTTACCCTCCCCTCTCCGCGTCCCGCTCTTTTCGTAGGGGCGCTCGGGCTGTTAGGCCCTCGGCCAGAGCGCTCGGGGCCTGTCGTTCGACGGTTTCGGCCCCTCGCTTAGTTTTGGGGTTTAGGGTTTAGGGTTTTGGGGTTTAGGGTTTTGGGGTTTAGGGTTTAGGGTTTAGGGTTTAGGGTTTTGGGTTTTAGGGTTTAGGGTTTTAGGGTTTAGGGTTTAGGGTTTTAGGGTTTAGGGTTTAGGGTTTAGGGTTTAGGGTTTTAGGGTTTAGGGTTTAGGGTTTAGGGCCCTAGATCCAGCTACGAAGAAGAGTGTTCCCTAAAGGCCCCAAGCCCAAGCGGTGCCGAAACAATTGCCAACACTATTTTGGGGGCTCCTTGTTATGATTATAGTATTATCAGCCCCACAGCCCTATTCTAATCATGAAGGCCCTATATTAAGGAATTACCGATGACCCCTAGATCCAGCTACGAAGAAGAGTGTTTCGAGTCCCCGACCCTCGATCTGCCCTCTTAGACCCTAAACATGTTTAATTCTTAGGGCCCTCAGGGGTTAGGCCCTAAACCCTAAACCCTAAACCCTTAGGGGTTTAGGGTTCCTTTAAAGGAATCTCGGGGGCCCCTAGGTTTCCTCTGAAGGGACCCATAAGGGTTCTATGAGGGATCTATAGGGTTTAGGGTTTACTTGCATCCAACAAGTAGATGCTTGGTCCCTAAACTGCCTATACAGGGACGAACTTGAGGCCAAAGTACATACATAGACCCTTAGATCGGTTTGAGGGTACAGAGAGGGCCCTGGATTGTCGGGCAAGATCTTGAAAGAGGATGGCTGCAAGAACCCTTCAGCGTAGGTCATTGAACTTTGAGTATGTTGAGTCTAGCAGCCGCGCTTACCGGTTTAAAGGATTGGGTTTTGTGGCCCGCCTTGAAACCAAACAGACCTCTGCATTGGGGCTAATGACGCCTGTACTCCCTAGACTGTGCAGGGTCAGGGTTTGGGGGCTTTGTGCTTGGAGTGAAAGGGTAGAAATCAGGGGTTTTCAGGGGTTTTGGAGTGTAGAGCTTAGGGTGGTAAAGGTTGGTACTGTGTTTAGTGCATGTAATTCAGTGATTTTAGGGATGCTTCGTGATGCACCGTATATTCATAAACCGTACAGGGTTTGGCTGTGGGGGTTTACGAACGGTTGAGCTGTGGGGATTTAAGGGGTGCCATGCTTTTTGTTGTCTTTTCCAGCTTATTCTGATCCCTAAGTGTCCATGTACCTAAATAGTATATACATTGGCCTTAGAGTAGTCCCTATATGGGTACATTAGGCCCAAAGTATATATATATATATATATATACTATTTGGGTACATGGACCTCTTAAACTCTTAAACCCTAACCCTAAAGCCCTATGGTACCCTTATAGGAACCCTTAGAGGCACCCTTATTATTATAGGAACCCTTAAAGGAGCCCTATTTGGGCACATGGACCCTTATGGGATGGCTTTTGTTGGGCACGTCAAGGAATTCGCAGCCCTTCTGCACAGCGCTGGCAGGGGCGTCGATCGCTCCGCAGCTTGCCCAAAGGTTGAGGTCTTTCCCAAAGGGTCTTAGGTGCTGTTATGGGGAATACTTCCCCAAATCATAATAGTAATTCCTAACATAGAAACCCTTCATTCTACCATACAGGTACTTTGGACCCTTTGGGTTGGGCGTTTGCATTTGGCTTCTGGCTTAGGGCGTTTAGGGTTTCAGCGTCAGGGGCTAATTACAATGCAATCTGATGTGTGTACAAGGCCTTGAGCATATGTCTTGCGGTTTGCTCTCCGGGTGCCTCTCTCGTGAACTTGCTTCCTGACGACATATGGAGTGAGTCATCCTAGTAGTAGAGTAAGTAGGCTTTAACCTTTTTTGGGTAGTATAGTCCCTATATTATCCCTGTATACCCAAAAAGGTTAACCTTTAGTTCCCCATGATACCCGACAAGTGGCGCATGGGGTTCGAGTCTAGAGGCTTTTGACCGGCTTTCCAGTCCTGTGGCTTCAGGACGCTTGTGACCCCCAAAAGCCTCAAAACCCCGAATTGAAACTTAGACCCCAAAACCATCTTAACCCTACTTTTGAAGCATAGAGCCATAAGTAACGAACAACTCTGGAACTCAAAATCGCCAAGCTGCTCGATGCCAGCGGCGAGCGGCACCGAGGGCTGACACTGCCACAACTGTGATACTGTGGAGTAGCGCATCGATGACTACATCACTCCTTTGAGGGCTTGAAACCGTCTGAGTACATCATCTTTATTAAGGAGGTTAATTTGGGGACCACTGATTAGCTGCCCCCCCCCCCCCCCATTCTTGACAGGCTTCGGAATACGGAGGCCCTTAAGCGAAAATCACACGACAGAAAAGGGAGACCCTGCAACCCGATGTGGGTAGTTGTCAGAATTATGGCCCCTTTTCGGAGGGTGCCCAAAATATTAGGTGCCGTATTATAATAAGGACCCAACAAAGAGACCATAATTTTGACAACCACCCAAATATGGTTGAGATGTGCGCGATCAGGGCTCAGGGGATGGACCCTCGGGTCGAGGAGCATCGGCTCCTTCTTTGCAGAAACCCTAAGCCCCAATGATGAAAAAGGCGTTAAAAAAGGGCTAAATCTAAACCCCTAAACCCTAAACCCAAGCGATAAAGCCTCCGCGTTGTGCCCTACTCATGCAGCCCTGAGCCCTAACAGCATCGATTAGTTACGGGGTTCACTCATGGACATACCAAACACAAAAGAATGCACATACTAATTACAATAGCATAACCCGTAGCAAGAAGATGCAAAATGGTATCAACTGTAACAATACTAAAAAAATCGATGGTACTAAACTAGCATTAGAAGAAGACGAATGATAATAGTAAGAACAGGAGTGACAATACTTATGATGAGAGCAAGAATAAGAATAACCAGACACAACCATGAGAAGAAGACTAATAGTAGCGGTAATAAACATACAAACAATATTGATAGTCGGAACAGTAATAAGAATAAGAACAATAATCGGCATCACTGTAGTATTAATAATAGGAAGAGTACTCAGAAGAGCAGTAGCAATGATACTAATGCGAATGTATCTGATACCAGTTGTAATAACGGACATCATCGTTAACAAGCAATATGACAAACATATAACACAACAAATAGTAAAAGCAATGGTACGAATATTAAGAAGCAAAAACAACAACAAGGGCAACAGCAATACATATAACAGTAATAGTTAATACCGTAGGAGAAAACAGTAATAGCAATACTGATAATTAAAATGATTGTAATAAAGCTGATAGCTTTGATAATGAGGATAACAGCGAAACCTGCAGTTAAAGTATCTTCTTGCTATTATTTTCACATGTTAAGAACACCATTACAATCCCGCCTGCAAGCCCTCGTCTACCTCGTCACTCATGTAGAACCCTGATAGAACCATTCCACAATCTTATTGAGCCCTTGAAGAAGCCTTAGCAAATAAAAGGGTGGTCCTATACTACAGAACTGTTATTGAGCCCTTTCTCAGTAGCCCTTGTGAGCACGTCCCTTAAAGGGAACTCTATTCAACCACTGTCCTCTTCAAAGAAACCCCCCTTGTAGAACCCCATAGTATGCTTAAAGGAGGTGTAGTCGGAGTCTTGAACCCTATACCCTGAACCCTACACCCTAGCCGTTTCTTTCCCTGAGGTGGTCGGAGGTCCTGCTTCGCTCCATCGGCAACGACCAGGCCGCCCCTCCTCCTTTGCTTGGGGCCATTAAGTTTGGGCTTTGGTATTTAGTAATGGTTCTTAAAGGGCTCTTTAAAGGGATCTATAGGGTTCCTTAAAGGGATCTACAAAGTTTAGGGTTTTGGGTCTACTTAAAGGATCATGGAACTTAGTAACTAGGGTTAGAATTAGGGTAGCTCTACTTACAACTACTTATAACCCCAATTGAGGTATTTATGTCAAAGTTATGGCCCCTTTTTGGGTACCTTAAATAATAGGTGCCGTATTATAGAAAGGACCCAAGAAAGGAAATGATTTTGACAACCACCCTTGTTGCTTGGGGGCTTTGGTGGGAAGTGTAGGATTTAGGGCTCAGGGGATGCCTGGCAGAGGTTTCGGAATTAGGAAGTGAAGGATGAAGTTTAGGAAGTAGGAAAGTTAGGATTTGGGGTTTAGGTTTAGGGTCTGGGGCCTAAGAATCCCATTACATAGGTCGCGCATAATTACATCGACCACATGGATTCCTATATGTATAATGTATATGTACACATACATACTTGCTATATATAAGTACTGGTTGATATGGGTTCAAGAGGATTGATAGGTGCGTAGGACTTATGGAGTTTTGGCTTCGGGGTTAAGGGCTCGGGACTGCCGGAATGCAGGTTCAGAATTGAGAAATTCGGATTGTACGGTTTGGTGGTTCGGTTTGGTGGGCATTATTTACCAACGTTTCGGTTGATCGCGTCACGGGTGTTCAATCTGACTTGGGGAGTTCACCCTCGCTCGAGGGGTCTGGCGGTGATTCCCACAACTGGACGACCTTTGGTGTGTGTTAGCCTGGACAGTAGCTGCTTGCATGCAAATTCTCCGCCAACCTTATCCTAATCCCCAAATTCAGCGTCTCCCCCAAATCCCTGAACAGCTGCTAAAACCCTAAACCCATCTCCGTGCTCTTGTGTTCGTTCTATAAACTTTACTGCAGCATTGCATTTGTGCACGATGTGAGTCTGCCTGAGTCTTTCCTCCGGATGCTGCCGATCGAGGCACTGACCCCCTTTGGGTCGCCAGGGGGCCCCTAGCAAAGAAGCCTGACAAGGGTCTTCTTATAAGGTTCTCTAAAATGATATGCTCTGAACCCGACTAGCCAGGACAAAAACTATCACCGCTACTACTACTACTACTACTACTACTACTACTACTACTACTACTACTACTACTCCTGCTGCTGCTACTACTACTACTACTACTCCTACTACTACTACTACTACTACTCCTACTACTACTACTACTACTACTACTACTACTACTACTACTACTACTACTACTACTACTACTACTACTACTACTAACAACAACAACAATAATCATAATATAATAACAATTACTGCCGCTGCTACTACTACAGCTGCTACTGCTACTTTTTTACGACAGCAACAGCTAGTACGATGGTGTATGTATAGCACACATCGCCTCAGCACCCCAGTCTATTTCTCAGGCCTCTACAGCGGCAACGAGACTGGGAACATCGGAACAACAACGGTTGATGATATAACTCCTGCATTACCTTAAGGGCCCTAAACTATGGGATTTATGATATATTCCTTAGTATGGGTAATGAAGGGATTTTGTATCATCAACCGCAAGCACTTTCCGCCTCACGCATCGACTTGGCATAGACTTCCTTGAACCCTGAAGAACCTACCTTGTTGAGGGCTCATACAAGGAATTCAAATATAGGGAACCGGGAAAAGGTAGGTTATTCAGGGTTAAGGTTAGGATTATGTAGCCTTTTGTAGCAAGACTAGATTTTACATAAGGATTTCATGGGGATACTAGTGCTAGTTAGTCAGACCTTCCAGGATCTGTTTGGATTCATCATGCTCGGTGCCTACCAGGACCGACACCAGGATGATTAAATGCTGAAATTATGGATTCGAGCTCACCCTTGCTAAGCCTTTGTTCTTCTCTCTCTCTCTCTCTCTCTCTCTCGCTCTCTCTCTCTCTCTCTCTTTCTCCCTCCCTCCCTCTTATGTACATATGTACTTATATAAGACTTATACATAAATATAATATCTGTGTACATAGAGTTACACATTGAAATCATGACCAGTGGTTGGTACTGTTGATTTTGAAAGCCCGAACACGAAACGTCCAAGTACACCTTCAGCAGATAATTATGATCTACATATGGGTGGTTGTCAAAATTGTGGTCCCTTTTTGGGCACCCTAGATGTTAAGTGCCGTACTATATTAGGGACCCCAAAAAGGGACCATAGCTTTGACAACCTACATGCCAAACCCGAATCATTCGATAACCGTCATCCCGGCATCAACTTCCTGAGAACTGACCTCAACGGGAGCCCCAATGATGCAATTAGCATTAACCGTTTACTTTGTGGGGTTTGGGAAGCTCAGGATGAGGAGAGTCCCTGAACTACCACTATGGGCTATTAGTCCTTATGGGTACCTTAATCTACCCTTCATAGGGTCCTAATAGGGATCTTTAGGGTCTAATAGCCCATAGTGGTATGTTTTTGTGGCTGAGGTCTTTAGGTGCTGCGACTTGCACGCAGTAAAAGTCTCTACGGGAATTTGTAGTTGCCCTTGCTCCAGGCTGTTTGGATGAAGGACAAAGCAATGCCACGGGATAGGAGCTGGGTATGGGTGAGTTTGTTGTCATGCATGTGGTGGGGCCCTTACTTCTCAAGAAGGAAGGTGTGGCTAGTTTCAGACATTGGTGCTCTCCCATTGTAGGTGGGGACCCAATTTGTTGTTGGCCCTTTTATTTGTTTTTTGGTTGTTTTGGCCTTTTTGTCAGCCCTTCCGTGGGAAGCAAGGAAAGAAGGAAGGAAGGAAGGAAGGAAGGGATGAAGAAGGGAAGGACGGAAAAGGACAAATCCAGGGCAGACGGAAAAGGACGGAACACTTCAAGAACGCGTACTTTCGGTGAAGATGGGCAACCAAGAGGTACCTTCATGTGGGAAATGTTGGTTTTTCCCGCGAAACACTTAGAAAACGAACTAAAAGCAAATCAATGAGTTAATCCTATGAAAAGATATAAGAAATTCTGTTTTTCCGTGGAAACCAAGAGATCGAATCAAAACGAAACAAATCATAGGAACTCCTGCAGAAAGGGGTGCTAATCTTATGAAGCTATACAATGCTAGTTTTCCTAGGAAAAAACCAAGACAAAGAACCAAAGAACAACAATAAACACCAAACAAAGAGAAATGCCACCAAAACAACTTCTCTCGTTTGTTTTCCTGCGTAAACGTAGAAGTAGACATAGACAAATACAGGTCTATGGATGTAGATATGTCCCACCTTAAAACTAGACAAAAGACTGGTTTTACCTATGGGATCGTGGGCAACTCCCCCCTAAACCCGAAACCCGGGAACGTAGGCAACTCCCCCCTAAACCCGAAACCCCGAGCCCCACCACCACCCCCCCCCCCAGAAAAAGAGTGCCAAAAAGCAAAAAAAAAGTGCCAAAAAACAATCTTCACCCATTGTAGGTCCCCATGTGTTGCTTTATACTGTGTGAAATACTCCTGCTAGAGGTGCTATGTTGTTCTGGGCAGCACAGATGGTATTTGTGGCAGTCACGGGCATAAAACAGATCTCTCAGTACCCTAAACCCTAAACCCTTTGATTCTCTGGCGGACCCTTACTGGGGCGAAGATATGCTCTACGAAAAAATCGAGAAGTCGATGCCCTACCCGACGGAGATCTTTGCGACGCAATCCGGAATATGTGCAACACTCCCGAATGGAAGCCTCCAGAGCAGATGCATTAGGTATGTCGAGGGTGTGGAAGAAGAGATTGTCATTCAGGAGATAGAGCTGTCTGTGGTAGATGAGTTTCCGGACGACGTCAGAAACGAATGTCAAGTCATCGCTGAGCTGGCAACAGCTCAGCGCGAGCTTCGTGGCGTTCCGTCTGACATCTCGGTTATTCATGTACCTGCTTCCCCAACCCCATTGAACATTACCCTACACCGTCTAAAACCTTGATAAACCCTAAACCCTAAACCCTAAACCCTAAACCCTAAACCCTACACCGTCTAAAACCCTAAACCCTAAACCCTACAGGCCCTCCCTGCCAGACTCTCAGCCCTAAACCCTCTGAAGCCCCAGACCCGGGGCGTTGCACCGAATCGTCAAGCTCTACACCTCCAAGTATCCTTGACTAGGATGCCCAGTAGTACCCCTATTCCCTTTTTGTAGTCCTAGGTTCCTTATAAAGTTACCCAATACCAAAAAGAGAGGTCTTTTTAGTCTTAGGTTACTGGGTATCCTAGTTGACCCAAAACCGCTGAACCTCAGCGAGTAGGAAGAAGGGCCTGCAACAAACAACTAGAAGCTGGGCGCGGAAGATTTCCGTAAACCCCAAGTTTGAATGTTTGAGCTCTACCGGCCTCATCCCCATGCCAAACCCTAAAACCCTGCAAAATGTTCGATGCAGTTCCCATTTCCCTGGTTCGGTCTCATTGAATTATCGTTACCTTTCCCAAGTTCGTTCTCGTCCTCATTCTCATGGTCACTACCAGTATCACTCGCATCCTGCCTCATCCTGCTCATGCTTGGAATCATGTTAACCCATGCTTTGAACCTTGGTACTACGAACTTGATAGTACGAACATAGTAAAAATGGCATGAGTACTATACTACCTCAAACTTATCAGAAACCTAAACACTAAACCTAAAACCCCCAACCCTAAAACCCTTAATACCCAAGCCTTAAAACCTAAACCCCACACCCCTAAGTCCTAAAACCCCAAACTCTAGGTACAGTACCTTAAGCAGATCATTTAAAAGCAACGAGCAGGACTCCCGTCCAGCTGCGCCGAACCAGCCCAAGAAGAAGCTACGGCTGAACTGGATGGACTTGTTCCCTGGCTGCTGTAGGGTGCAGGGTGTACCTGAAAACAAACCTTGTGAGGAATTATACGTGGTTTGGGGTTTCGGGTGTACCTGGACCCCAAAGAACCTACCTTTCTGAGGAACTCCAAAACGAAATTACACAGAGCCCTAGAAAGATAGGTCATTTAGGGTTCAGGTAGGGTTCAGGGTGGTCTGGGGGTTTAGGGCTTCAGGGTTCGGTCGAGGTTATGTGTTTAGGGTCTAGGGGAGTCTGAGGGTTTGGGTTTAGGGGTTTAGGGTTCGAGGTGTTGGGTTTGGGCTTCGGTCTTCAGAAACCCTAAACCCCTACAGGCCCTAAACTCCACACGCTGAACTCCAAAGCTGCTGAACCCTTAGGTACATCCTCTTCATCTACTTCTTCATTGCGCTCCCCTTGCCGCAGCTCTGCAGTTTCGTTACTGGGGGCTGGGCCTTCCCAGACCGCCTCTTGGCTAAGTTTTGGGGAGGCCTTTATAGTAAGAATAGGGTTCCCTTGAAGGGTCCTTTAAGTGTTCCATGAACGCTGTATCTAAGGGATTTCGGGGTGTAGGAGCCTTAATAAGTAGAACTGGGCTTTTTGAGCACATTTGGCTATAGTAAGAACAGGGAGCCCCCCAAAATTGTGTTGGCAATTGATTAGGCCTCTACAATTCATATGAACTCAAATCTACCGGCTTCGGCGCACAGCTGAGCTAAGAAGAGGTCGGAATACTTGACTATACCAGTCATTAGGGTTATACCTCCCTTAGGATCCACGCACCCACAAAGCAATTAAGGTTTTAGGGTCCAGGTATCAGAAGCCATTCCTGTGCTGTTTGTTTTAGAAAGTTGGTCTTTCGAGCATCCTGTTTGGGTACTTGGACCTTCTGAATTTAGCCCGAGGCCCTGTCTCTTGAGCCCTCTCAGGGAATTTGTGAATCTAGCAGGGCATCCTCAATCCAGTTTGCAAAGCACGGTTGACGAGATATGGCATAATAAGAAACAGTGCAAGCGCAGACATACAGTACGGGCACGACCCAGCAATATTGTCGCTTCGCATGGTGCTCTGCTCTAAACCCTATACCCTCAACCCTAAACCCTAATGCTCCAACTCCTTGATCTCATTTGTGAAGGCACCTGGCAGTCAAGCATCGGCACAGAGACCTCTGGCTGGGATGTAAACTACATCAAAGGACCGCACTACTTGGAGGTTCATGGGTAGTTAAGTTATAAGTAGGGTTATAAGTAGGATAGCTGTAGTTATGACGTATATTAGGGGTACTTATAAACCCACTTACAACTACCCGTGAACATCCAAGGACCCCCAGTGGAGTCCAGAGAGCTTGCGTTAGCGGCTACTGGCTACTGCGAACTAGGGGTGCTTTTCCGAAAAGGATCCTGCTATTCAGGTTTCAATGAAAGGGTCTGTTGGCATGTTCTGAAATACCTGCGCACAGACACACATCCACATACACACACACACACACAAACAAACACACACACACACACATTCACACATTCACACGAACGAACGATCCTCAAACCCGCGCAGAGTTGCGTCTTTGCGAATCTTACGATGATATAGCAAGCCGTCGGTATGTGAAATGCGTGCACATATATATATATATATATATATATATATATATATATGTATATAGCTATATATATATATATATATATATACATAGATACAAGCATATACACAAGTAATGAGTGTGTGTGTGTGTATATATATAGATGGATCTGGTGCACTTTGAGGGCTTGCCCTGCTGTTTTCCACTAGTACCACGAAAACGGAGGATGGCCTCTGGGAGAGAGTTGATGGCTGCCAGCCTGCCACCTTCAACTTGATTAAATCAGGAAGAACCCTAAACCCCTAAACCCTAAACCCGCACAGACTCTCCAGGAGCCGATGTCACATCTGGTCATCGCTGGTATCTGCCCCCTGGTGGCAACGTATTAGGTGGTTTCCGAAAACTAGAGGTACCTAAGGGTCCCTTTTCAGGCTTACTATAAGGGATCTATAAGGGTTCTATAATTGGGATTATGGTAGGGAGTGTGGGGTCCTTATAATAAGGATCCTACTATTTAGGGTACCATATTGGGGTTCGCTAATTTCGGAAACTCCCATATGGGTGGTTGTCAAAATTGGGGTCCCTTCTAATACTTAGGGTACCCAAAAAGGGACCATAATTTTGACAACCACCCACATGCCAGTTGGATTGCAACAGACATTCCAGGATTCGGAGAAGCCTCTAGGTGCTGACACGGCATTGCTACACTGTAGATATCGCTTGGTCGCAGTTATGGTGTAGAGTATGTGTTCTCGCGTTCGGGATCTGAACGAGGTATGAAAAGAGGTTGCTGAACCTAATGGCTCCAGTGTCTATTCGCAGTCGCCCTGGACTCTACAGCCTGAAATCCCCGAATCCCTGAACTCAATAAATCCGTGCGCTGCCTTACTGCCCCGAAGCATCCATAAATCCTGAAGCCCAAGTACCGGCAGCCGCAAGAGATCCTCAAATAGCAGGATCCTTGCTACAAGCACCTCTTGAAGAAGGTACTAGAGTCTGCAGTGTTGGTACTAATTTAATGTAGCCTCATAGTCGCTTTACAACCATACTGCTCTACAACTTACCCCCAACACCCTAGTATGATTTGGTTTTCTTGAGTAGTACCCTAAACCCTAAAACCCTAAAAACCCTATACCCTAAAACCCTATACCCTAAAACCCTGAACCATTCGGCCCCCGTTACCCCCTTAATTTTCAGAAATCCCTGCAGCACCAGGGGGTTTCCGAAAATAGGGGACCCTAATGTAGTACCCTAAATAGTAGGATCCTTATTATGAGGACCCCCAAATACGGTACCCCGGATTTTCAGAAGCCCCCACCACAAGCCAGGCTAATGGTCTTGCAGGCGAAGCTCTACGTGGTGCTTTGCCCTTTGCCTGGCAAAACCCTAAAGGTCCATGTGCCCATAGTATACCCAAAGGGTCCAAAGGAGCCAATAATTAGATACTCGGTTTTAGGATAGTAGTTATGTAGGTTAGGATTTTGGAGAGTATATGATTATTAGGTACTTGGACCCTTGGGGATAGTATATACGTACGGGGTACTTTAGGGCCAAAGTATATACTATTTGGGCACATGGCCCCTTAGGGAAAAGGGAGCGGAAGAGCAATTTGCCGGTTTCAGTTCATCTTGATTTAGGCTTTGGGCTGGCTGTGACTTGTATGCGGTAGATTGTCCTAGTAGTCGATTTTGTAACCTTTAACCTTTTTTCGGTAGTATAGTCCCTATATGATCCCTAAATTACCAAAAAAGGTTAACCTTTAGTTCCCTGTGATACCCGACAAGTAGGTTGTTGGAGCTGAGCTTGCAGTCGAGATGTCCTGAGACGCTTCGCTTCTGAGCCTCCTGCATTGAAGGGCTTAGGATCATACTGTTTGGACCTCAGTGAAAAGAATACTATAGGGGCCTAAATTAAATAATCAATTACCACTACTATTTGTGGGGTTCCTTATTATGAGTATAGTACTATGGGCTCCAAAACCCTATTCTAATTGTTATAAGGCCCCTATAGTAGGGTCTGGTTGCGGAGTCATGAGGCGATGCAATTCGGATCCCGCCGTGGGTCCAAGTTGTCTTCGCCATCTGGTGCACCCCGCCCGCGCTGTAAGGGTGAGGGGTGCAGGATTTAGCGTCAGCAGGTCGGGCTTTTGAGCTTAAACAAATTGGCTCAGCGGCTTGTCCAGATTTGTTTCTTTTGGACTCCTTCGCTTTTTGGATTGAAACTCAAGCGAAAGAATCCAGTTTTGACCGTAGGTTCAACGCCGCTGCAGCTCATGTGCTTCAGATATCCAACAGTGGTCAGCCTTCTCTGAGTGAATTTAGAGTAGTTCCTTTTGCCCAGGAGTCATCCCACACCACTCTCCACCAAACCAGAAGGTCTAATTATTCTGTCTAGGAAGGGATGTCCGTGAATAAAAGTTATGTTATATGGCAGACTTCAGACTTGCGAGTTTTACCAAGCTGTGCAGGTACACCCGTCCTTATGCCATAAACCTCAAACTGCCGTCCAGGTTGTGACATGTCCCCTTGTTTTATCGGCTCAGGCTTCTGCATGAGAGTACGGACGGCATGAAGCTTTCCCACTGCGCGCACTGAATCTCCCAGTGACACAGTTTTGGGTTAGAGTCTTTGGGGGTGAGTCAAAAGGTTAGGTGTTCAGGAGCCGTAGCTCCGGGTGGTAGTCAGGTCCCGAATCGCGCAACCCCTAAACCCTCAACCCCCAAAATCCCTAACCCTAAAACCTCAAGCCGCTTATCCCCTAAGCCACTATAAGCCCACCCTCCCCCAGCCCCACAGTCGGTCCTTTGAGGGTTTAACTGCTCCGCATTCTTCGGCAGGCAGCTACTCTGGCCCAGTCTTCTGGGGAAACACGTGCGGCGACAGTGCCCCTTGGTCTCCAAAGACCGGGGTGTAGGGTTTGGTCTTCGGCCAGGTTTGGTTCAGCTGGGGCCCTTGTGGCCTGTGGATCTCGGTTTTGCCTGCAAAATTAAACCTTGAACGCTGAACCTCCTAGAATTACGTTTCAAGGCCAGGTAAAACCTAAAACTCCTATTTCTTCACTTAAGCTCTAAAGTTAAAAAGCCATGTAAAACCTAAAGATAAGATTCTTCAGCCTTCCAAAACACGAAAACCCGAGCCCCCTAAAACTCTAAACCTTAATCCCACGACCGCAGACCCCAAGAAAAACTGCATCACTGCCCTAAACCCCAAACCCCTATACCCATAAACCCTGACTAAAACCATAAACCCTGAACCCCTAAATTCTAAATCCTAAACCCCTAAACCCCTAAAACCCCGAAATCCAGGTGAGCCCCAGCCTGACCTTTGGCCTGACTTGGCTCCTTGACGGCTGCTGGGCTTCTCGGCTTAGCAGTCCCAAACTCGAGATGTCCTACGGTTTTTAGGGGGTTTAGGGTTTAGGGTTTAGGGGTTTAGGGGGTTTAGGGTTTAGGGGTTTGGAGATTTAGGGGTTTAAGGCCGAAAGTGCGTTGTGGATTCCGAGCAGTTTATCCCCAAATGCCTTAAATACCCTAAACCCTGAAACCTAAATCCTAAACCCTAAAACCAGAACCATGCTTATTCTTAAGGAGGGTTCAGGTTTGGTCCTTTTTTGCTGCGACGACCGCTAGGGTGCAACTCGATCAAACTGCATTGTTTCCATGACCCAAGGGGGGGGTGGTTTAAGCTCAATTCAGGGCTTCAGCGGCCTCCAGCAGCAGCAAGCCCCTAAACCTTAAACCCTAAACCCTAAGTTTAATTGAAAAGAAGGGAACGCTCAACCTGGCGACCGATCCCCTAACCCCAGAGCCTCAAGCTTAGGCAAACCAGAATCCACTGAAGGCTTCATAACTGGGCTTTGGAGTACCATACTTTAATATTTTTCTTAAAGAAACCATTATGAAATAGAAGTTTATACTTTTTTCTCCCTGGTTACTTAAAAGCTCAGATAAACTTTGCCATAACAGCTGACGGCCTGGAGGTGTGGATCCGCTGGGTGGAGTGGTATGCAGCCTTCTATGTGCGACCTGGCTCGCAGAACGATCACGCGGGCTTTCATAAAAGAAAAGTAACTTGCCTACATAGCTTAGGTTTATGATGTGCAGGAGGATCTAAGGCAGACCGATATGCGGCTTAATTATGCGAAGTTCGGGTTTGAGGTTTACGCTGTACACTCTGGCTCGATGTTGTTAGCGATTGAGCAATAGTGTTACGGCTGCTATAGGGCCCTCAATAATTACCCCTACTATTGTTGGAGGTTCCTTATTACATCTACGGTGTACTGAGCCGCAAAGCCCTATTCTAACTACCAAGGCCCCTACATTAGCTTTCTGCTCCTGCAACAGCCCGTGGCCACTAGTTGAACCCATGGCCAGAAACTCTTCGACATGCTGCATAGCCCATGCAAAGTAGGGTATACAAGGTCTAAGGCCTATAAGGGAGTTTCCGAAACTTCAAGGTACCTTATTTGGGGGGTCCTTATTTTAGGGTACTATATCAAGGCTTGCAGGCTTCTTTGGGTTCAAGGCATTGGTTAGGCTTGAGGTATCTTCTTGGATGGTCTGAGCTTCCCCATCCGTAGGTTGCGGCTTTCCGGCATGGAGCGCCTTAACCCGGTATTTTCAAGGACATGTATGAGGAAATCATAATAAGGAGCCCTAAAAAGGTAGGCTATTCAGGATTAAGGTGCCGTCTTTCGTGAGTGCGAACCGACAGCCTCGATGTCTGAACCTCTTGTCCTGGCTCCATTACGGTTTTGGGGCCTGAAGCTCTACTATTTGCTTAAGGACCCCCAAAAAATAAAAAAATATGTATTCCTTATGGGGGTAACATAGGGATTATGATTTTTATTTTTTTGGGGGGGTTCTTAAGCAAATAGTAGAGCTTGCAGGGTCTTTAGGGTTGGTTGTAGGGCGTACGGGGCTTGGGGTTTAACGGATTATAATGCAGGAACCTGATTAAGAAATCCTGGCCCTAGAACAGCAACATAGTAGGATTCTTATAAGGAACCATAATAAAGGCCCAGGGTTTCTTAATCAGGCTCCTACAGTATACCCCAAACCCTAAACCCTAAAACCCTAAACCCTTTATAGAACCCTTATATAGATCCCTTTAAGGAACCCGAAAAGGATCCTACATTAGGGCGGGGCCTGGGCTTTAAGGGCTTCCGGCATTAGGAACGGGTTTAGGGTTTAGGGAATTGCAGGTTCTGCCTTCACTATCTGCGGCCTATCGTCCAGTGGATGTCCAAAGTTGTGCCTCACGGGCCAGTCTGGGCCGCCTCCGTACCTCGTCTTGGAATGCTTTGGGAGCCGCAAAAATTAGAATAGTGTATTGTGCGATATTGCGGTATATCTTTGCCGTTGAACCCGAAGGAATAATGTTGGCAATGACTTAGGCCTCTATATTGAGCTGTGCACCTGAACTCTAAACCCTATCCCTTAAACTCTAAACCCCCTAAGGAGCAAGAGCTTAGGAGCCTCGAAAGTAGCAATCGTTTTCTCATTCCTGGAGCGCCACAATAGAGGATCGTTAAGGTTTAGGGTTTGTCAAGGTTGTTCATTAAGGTTTTCCAATTAAGATCCGTGTGTTACATTGGTAGTTTCTGTAAAGCGAAAACTCCTTTCGTTGCTATCTGCGTCCTGCTTGGTCCTACCTCAATCCCACACGAAACGCTCAACCACCTGCAGGATCGGAAAACTAAACCTTATGCGTCATTCCTGACCCCATCGATTCTAAACCCTTTCTCTCGAACTCAAGCTTCCCAATTCTCACACCTGAATCCGAAGACCGTGACCGAAGCCTATATCGGTAAAACTATATTCCTTACTGATCTTGAGCAGTTCCGTGTAGGGTTTAGGGTCTAGGGGGTTATAAGTAGGGTTCTATTTGGGGCAACTCCGTTAATATAACGCTACTTAAAACCAACTTCCTAAGTCCCCTGGGCCTCTAACTGCGCAAGGCCACAGCTAGCAGCATGCTGATGGGCATGGCAATGGCGATGTACCACTATCCGAACGAGATGTGCCTTGGGTTTAGGCTGTCAGTTTGGTGGTATGGAAAGACTACCCCCTGCGCTTCCTACATATGAACGCTGACATACCAAAAAACACCAGTGTGAGCGTTGATTTGCATGGGGCTCAAGAGTGGTTTGGATATTAATTAGAGGCCTAACGGTGCTCGGCTGCACCGATAGATTGAGACACACAGGTCAAGAATGTAATTTACACAGAAAGGTTCCAAAATCTCGGTGGCGAGAGCCAATATCGTGGAGCATAGGGTATGAAAGCTCAAGGCTATGAAACCCTGCAGCCGGCTGCGGCACTTTCTGGGCCTAAATACTTATAATATAAGTAGACTATAATGGGCCCCAAAACCTTATCCTAATATTATAAGGCCCCTATATTACACCCGGCACATTCCCTGGAGCCCTTCATCTTGCTGCCTCTTGAGCCCTCACCGGCAGACACGGGATTTGGAAGCCCTTTTGCGGATCGTTTCAATGCTACCGGCATCTAAAAGGGACATGTGCGGCAAGGCTTTGCCTACAATAACTCAGTTTGGAATATCTTCCGAAATTCACAGAAGCATGTACTATGCTACTAATAATTGCTTGCACCCAGAAGCTTTAGGCAGACCGTAAGCTGCAATCTCTTTCTTCTACGACTCTGAAGCACCCTGCGCCGCTTTGCCTGCAAGCAACGAAACTCGAGAAGGCAGCACTTCATCGCCTCCACCCAGAACACCCCCACAAACCCCACCCTAATCCCAAAAATTATCCCAAAATCCTACACTCCTGGGCCCATAAATACCCTCACCCCAGCCCCCAACCGCCCACCCAAACGAAAAAGCAGTCCTATACGCGAAATCCCAAAACCTACTTCCTAAGTCAGTCAAAATCCTAGATATCCCCAATTCTAAAAATTGCACAAAATCTCAAAGGGCCCCGAACTCCCAAACTTTGGGCTCCATAAGAGGACCCCTGAAAGTCTTAGAGGATCCCTCAAAGGATCCTTTAAAGGATCCCTTAACAGAGCCCTGTATAGGATCCCTTAAAGGATCCCAATCCCGGGCTCAAAAGGCTCGAAACGGGCGGCGACGGTAAACTCGCAGCGCTCGAGCTTGTGGTGCCCTGTGGGAGGGCTTAGGGTTGAGGGTCTACTGTGTTTAGGGTTTAGGGTGTTTAGGGTGTTTAGGGTTTCGGGCTTTGTTTTTTTTGTTTGGGTTTTGGGGATTTAGAGTTTGGGGTTTAGGGTTTTTGGGGCCTGGGGTTCTGGAGTCTAGTGTAGAGTTTTGTGGTTTTTTTGGAGTTTAGGGTTTGGTGTTTAGGTGATTTTGGGCTCTGCAGGACATAGGAGTTTTGGCGTAAGTGCTGTTCTGAAGACAAGCCCACTTGTAGGTTCAAGGGTAGTTATAAGTAGGATAACCATGGTTATAACCTACATTAGGGGACTTATAACCTCACTTCTAACTACCCATGAACCTCCAAGTATCTTTAAAAAACGCCACTGGAATCCCAAAGTCCGGTTCCGGCTGAAGCCTGAAGCCCAGAAACCGCAAAACTTCTGTCCGACAGGGAACCCAGAGGGTCCTTTTACACTACTATTAGGGCATTAGGTCCCCAAAACCACAATGGGTTTAGGGTTTGGAGCTTAGGGTTGAGATATACACTACTATTATGGAATTAGGTCTCACGGGGATGGTCTTTCAGGGCCTAATTCCATAATAGAAGTGCGTATGGACCGTCTGGGGCATAATCGACCAGGACCCTCTTTGTATGCTTAACTCGGCTTCCATGGACCCCTGAACAAAAAGGGTAGTTTCCGAAAATAGGGGACCTTAATATAGTACCCTAAATAGTAGGATCATTAATATATGGTAAAGTGCCCCTATTTTCGGAAACTCCCATAGGTATTTCGGAGTTTAATAAAGGGTATAGAGGGAGGGAGGCCGACGCGCTTGGGCGATCTGGGCTTTCCGAATATGTACTCAAAACTATACCCCCTTCAAACTCTCAAGCTCTACAATCTTTCACGCCCCCAGAGATTCCAATATCCTTTAATTGAGGAATATTCCTTAAATCATATGAGGGATCCTACTATAATTTCAGGTACGTTCCATTAAGGGATAGTGGAGCCTCTGGGGTCCCCTAACATGTGGAGCTTGCAGCTGAAATCTCACAGCCGAAACCTCGTCCCCGAGCCTCCGACCCCAACCACAGGACGAACACTAAACTTCCTTTAGGGTTTAGGGTTTAGGCTTTAGGGTTTAGGGTCCAGGCTCTCGGGTTTAGGGACTAAAAGCAGTACGGGAGTTTCCGAAAATGGGGGACCCTAATCTAGTACCCTAAATGGTAGGATCATTTTTATAAGACCCCAAAGTAAGGTACCCCTAGTTTACGGAAATTCCAAACCCTTATAGAGCCCCTTTGCAGGAACCCTTACAGTACCCATTATAGTAACCCTTTAAACGAACCCCTATGGTATCCCCCCAAAAGCAACAGACGAAGCGAGCTGCAGATCTCTCTTTACTGCTGACCTTGCCTTTGCTTTAAACCCTAAACCCCTAAACCCCTAAACCCCTAAACCCCTAAACCCCTAAACCCCTAAACCCTAAACCCCTAAACCCTGACCTTGCATTTGCAGGTTACTGCGCTGCAGCCGGGGCTCTTTGCTTTAGGGACGACGCAGCTTCTGCGGAGTTTAGACTGTCGGGCTTTTTGGGTTTTAGGGGTTTAGGGTTTTAGGGTGTAGGAATTAGGGTTGAGGGTTTAGGAATTACGGTTTAGGGTTCAGGATTTAGGGTTCAGGGGTTAGGGGTTTTCGATTCTTCTAGGGTTTCAGGACTGTGTGGTTCAAGAGTTGAGGCTTTAGGTGCGTATGCCTTTCGGGTGATTTCAAACGCAAGGTTTGGAGCTGAAGTGAATCCTAAGGGTCCATGTATCCAAATAGTATTTACTTTGGGCCCAATGTACTTATATAGGGAGTACCTTAAAGCCAAAGCATATACTCTTTAGGCACATGGACCCTTAGGGGCATGATTTTCAGAGCTCTGAGACAGATGGACGTCTATTGGGCTAAGGTGCCTAGAATTTCGTCTGGGTTTTGAGACTTCGAACTTCCTGAGCCTGAAAAACCAAAAAAGGCAGTCTAGAGGCGTAAATGGCCGGAGCTCGAAATTAAGAGTCCGCGAGTGCTGTAGGGTTCAGGAATAAAGGTTTGGACTGCCTGTTCAGGTAATCTCCTCTCTTGACAATGCTGACTCGAATATCAATGCGCTGGAAGAAGGAGGGTTTACTAATGAGGCGTTTACACTACATCTTGAGCTCGAGCACACATCATGAATCATGATGAATAATTGGTTTCTTCGATCTTTGCGACATCTATTCCGATCTTCCGTTCGTGTTTTGTGCTACACGGATTGTTTTAACAAGGGACTCTGCCGCTGACACGTTGTCCCTAAATCCACAGAGCCTCCAAAACTCCAAAACCTCTTAAGGAATATACCTCAAAATACAATAGGACCCCTACTATGGGTATATTCCTTAATCAAGGGGTTTTGGAGGCTCTGGGTGGTAAGTTTCTCGCATGTACTGTATCCTCAGTTTACTGGATGGGGCGTTGCAGGTCAGGAAGCAAACTCTCAGCCCAGAAGCGTACGCGCTGGGAAAACTTCATACATAGAAGTTTAGTAGACAAGACCCTAAACTCTGAGTTCGAAAAGGCTGCACCCTAAACCCATGGCTGTTGATAAACCCTAAACCCTAAACCCCAAAACCCTAAACCCTAAACCCCAAAACCCTAAACCCTAAACCCTAAACCCTAAACCCTAAACCCTAAACCCACAAGCAGCCCAAGACTCCTTCCGCATCAATGAGGTACTGGCCATTGGATGCGAGCTGGTGGGGTTACTTTGTCACAAGAGTTCTCTAGGTAGGGCTTTGGGACATTTTATATTTTCCCTTACTGGGGTTAAGAGGATCTTCTTTACTAATATTTTGCAAAGGCTTTAAAAGCCCCACCTAGTTCTGGGTTCAGAGTGAAATCAGGTTCCTGATTAAGAAACCTTTGGCCTATAACACCAAAGTACTAGGATTCATGTAAGGCACCCTATTAAAGGCCCAAGGTTTCTAAATCAGGTTCCCACATTAGTGTTTACAGCAGGCTAAAGTGCTTCGGAAGTATAGGGCTCTGCGTTTAGAATTGGTTTGGTTGCAATTGCCGGCATTGCAACGGGGTTGGTCAGCTTAGTTGTGTATGCCTTAGGGCTTCGGTTTCAGATTCGGGCTGTTCAGACATGAGTTGGGATTGTCGAGGTTTTGCTGATTTACACCAGCATGTCCGAGGGAACCTGGGCGTGTCTTCCGGGCTTCCATTTCCACCTGAGCCCTAATTCTGAACCCCAAACTTTCCTAATGTGTGCCAAAGACACTTTTGAAGCCAAAGCTTTCCGAATAAGTCAACACTAAAAACGTTGCTTGCAAGTCCCACAGACTGAGACACCCCAAAGACAGAAACTATCCTGAATAAGTACCATAAACACACCTTCCAACAAAACCCTAATCAGTCCCAAGGACATTAAAAGAGCAAACACGCTCTTAAAAAGCAAAACTTTTTTTTGAGCCCCGAAGACACCTTAAACAATGCACTTTCCGATTATGTCCGAAAGGCAGTGTAACAAACCACGAACGAATTTGTAACGAGCCCTAAGTCCCGCAGACACCTTACAGACAAAAACCTCCTTCAAAAGTGACAAAGGCACCTTTAAACAAAGAAACTTCCTATTACGTCCCAAAGACACCTTAAACAAAACACTGTCGGAATAAGTCCCAAAGAAGGCACCTTAAGAACAAGCAGCTTTCCTAATACGAATAAGTCCCAAAGACACCTTAAACAAAACCGAATAGGTCACAAAGGCACCTTTACAGCAAGAACAAAAGCTTCCCTAAGAAGTCCCAAAGGCACCTTTCCAAAAAACAATTCGAAAACTTGTACCACAGCATGCAGCGGCTTCGGGAAAGTATGATAGCATCTTCACTTCGGGTCCGGATCCACGAGAAGTCGGCTCTTTGGGCTCTCGGGTCTAGGGGCTTGCGGGTTTTCTTGCAGCCGAAATAATCTGCAATCCTATTCCTGAGGGTTCATCATGATACTTAAACTACAAGAATATAACCACAATTCCTGTTCTAATGGTTGAGACCTCTATAGTACCATGAGCTACTTTTCGTCGAGCCGCGTTCGACTCATTGGCCCCATAATAGACTTCAACGGAGGCCCTACAAATTGTTAGATTCCTGACTATTAAGACCTGGTCGCTTTTGGGTCTTTACTTTCCGGGTTGAGTACGGTACTTGAGGGTAAGTTGGTTCTATGCCAAGTATCCAAACCCTCGGATGTGGACGTAGCTTCTTCGTGTTCAGGTTTGACGGACTCTCCTTGCGGGTTCAGAGTTGAGGGTTCACCCTAGACCCCTAAACCCTAAACCCCTAAACCCGAAACCCTAAACCCTACACCCTAGTTGCTAGGCTTCAGGGTTTAGGGTGGGTTGAGGGTCCGGCCCGGGTCGTGGTTTCTTTTGGTTCAGAGTTTATGTTATGGTTTAGGGCCCCCCCAACTATTCCTTGTTTTGTTCACAGGGGGTTGTGGATCTTCAGACAGGCTCTGGCCCCAAGCCTCAAGCTCTATGCCGAAGCTGTTTCAGGAAATACGACACTGGGCTGCTACGTCATCCACTTTGTTTTCCGAGATCGCATGACCGAACTTTTCCAGGCCTTCTCGAGTTTCTGGTCGACACAACGTCTAGGATTCAAGTCAGACTGCGATTCACTAGACCAACGAATACCCATCTCTCGCCCTATGCAATACCCCAAGGGGTCATGCACCCAAATAGTCTATACATTGGCCTTACAGTACTCGCTATATTAATATAATTAGGTACTTTGGGCCCAAAGTATATACTTTTTAGGTACATGCAAAGCTTTTCGCCAAGGCAGCCCCTGTAAGCCCTAAACGCTGGAGGCTCTATCAAGCTTTTACAGCCGACAAAGTAAACAAGTTGAAAAGCGCCCAAATCAAACCCAAAAATTGCCTCAAAACGAGGCGGCGCTCACAAACCGGAAAGCCTAATTAAGCCCCAAGCCCTCTGAGCCCCGTTAGCTTTGCAAACCGAAGGGAGAACCTGGCGCAACGTCCTCAAAACCCTATATGTCCTAAAGACTAAGCGTCCTCAAGACCCTATATGTCCTAAAGACTAAGCAGAAACCCTCCCACGCTACACGGCAAAGACAAGATGCAGGTCCTCAGTCGATTCCTCGCTTGGGATTCGAGTGGACTTCTGCTCCCTGTGCCATGGCTATCACAGCTCAAGCGCTTGTTGGATGCTGATGGGTTTACGATAGCGGCCCTAATAATTACCTATACTATTTTTGTGGTTCCTTACTATAAGTATATACTAATTAAGGACCCTAAACCAGGGGCTTAGGGCTTTAGGGTTGCTGATGGGTTTAAGGCTTAGGGCTCGGGTCTTTCAGGGTTGAGGGTCTTTGCGTTGTTTCCGGCTTTGGGCCTTTTGGCGCATGGATGCATGATGCTAGGGCTCAGGTTTAGGGTGAGCTCTGACCGATTCGGGGATTCGGGGAGACTTGCTTCTGTGTTTCGGGTCACAGTCCAGGGCTAAAGTTCTCCGTTTCAGATGAACTTCGCTTGATGATATAGATCCTGCATTACCTTAAGGACCCGAAACTTTGGGAATCATGGTATATGACTTATCGTGGATAATGCAGGATTTATGTTATCAGCCTTTTCACCAAGTCGTGGCCTCCACAAGCCCTGAACCCTAAACCGCCTATATAAACCTTGAACCCGGCACGCTACACTCCTAAACCCTAAGCCCGAAGCCTTACCTGGACTCTGAAGAACCTACCTTTTAAGGACTTGCATAAGGAAATCATGATAAGGAACCCTAAAAAGGTAGGTTCTTCGGGGTCCAAGTAAGCCCTAAACACTCGAACCTGAACCTCAGACCGCAATGATTATTTCGCAAAGCTAATGTTGTCGAGGACTCGAATTCCAGTGCCCGCCTGGGTGTCTACACTCTACCCCTAACCCTAAACCGCCCATTTGCCCCTGTCCAGAAAACTTCAAGATGAACGGAAAGGACGCCTGGAGATTTATGAATACTCTTCAATGTACGTAAAGTTCCTGAGTATATAGGTTTAGCATAATATACCGTTAACTTTCTAAGACCTCTGCCTCTATACATTACTTGAAGATGGCTCCTCTCCGTTCAGGTTCCAGAACTCAACGTTCTCAGAAACCCTGATGAAGCGATCTGTCTCAGAAATAAGGTCCGGTTTGCAACGGCTCAACGCCTAAGAGGGTCCGTCTTGCATGCCCCACGTACAACACAAAGACCCAAAACCCAAAACCCCAATCCTACAAGTCTCAACCCTGACCCTCGACTCGGCCCTGAACCCAAATCCCTCAACCCGTCAACCCCACGACCCTCTTCCCCAGACTCCTCAACCGTAAAGTTTGTTAAAACCCCTAAAACCACGAAGCAACCCTTATAAAGAGCCCAAAATCTGTGCAGAACCCTAATATCCCCCGAAAATCACCCAGCAACCCCCATGAAGAGCCCTAAAGCAATAAAGACCTTTAATATCCATGTGGGCGGTTGTCTAAACTATGGTTCCTTTTTAACTACCCTAAATATTGGTGCCGTATTATAATAAGGACCCCAAAAAAAGGACCCTAATTTTGACAACCACCCATGTATAGAATCCTAAAGACCCTTCGCCCAAATCCTAAACCCTGAACCCTAAACCCCTATAGAATCCCTATAGATCCCTTTAAAAGGGACCGTTTAAGGAACCCCAAAAAATTGACCTGAAGGCTTCCATCCTGGCATGCTGCCTGGGCTTCACCAGCACCGTGGGACCTCTTGGGCACTACGTGCCCTGAGCTGCAAAAGACCGAGGGCTTCAGGGTTTAGGGGTTCAGGGTTGAGGGTTTAGGTTTAGGCTAGGGTTCAGGGTTAGGGCTCAGGGTTTAGGGTTTAGGTTGCCCCTTGAACACCACGTTGCCTGCGCTTAAGCTGGGTTCTTGTCAAGGAATAAAATGTAAGTTATCATGATAGGATCTATAGTAAGTAATATGATGTATTCTTCGTTATGGTAACTTAAATTAACTTCTGCAACAGATCCCAGGATATCTGCGCTTAAGCTGTACCCTGTGAACGCCGGAAATCGACTTGAGGCTTCATTCAAATCCACAGGTATCAGGTCACAGTCACGCATACTGAGTGAGTGGGTGAGGTAACCTCTAACCTTCGGGACGTACACTGCTAGCATGACGCTTCAGATGGGAAAAACAAAATCTAGACCAAAGTGTTCCCTTTCATCTCCACTGTCTACATTGGTCCTACATGTCTTGGACGGGCCTTTGGATTTGGTAACAGGATCTGCGGGTAGGTTTTCGGCTTTGGGCCTCACGCTGCAGTTTTCCTAAGAAGTCTGACAAGTACTATACTTACTCGAGCACCCATTTCGCAACTGATCACAGTCTTTTTGGGACCCTATGCCAGAAAGGCGAACCCTAAGCAACGCCTTTCGAGCCGGGTGGGTTTGAGGTGCTCATTTTGCCGCAGCTGGTCTTCGGGTACCTTCGACGCCGCTGCCTGGCAAGAATTTCGATGGCATCGCAACACTCGGATATCTCGGTTGATGCGCGCAATTAAACTGTAATTTGAAAGAGCGGGCGAACCCCCAACAAAAACAAGCAATGCAAAGCCTGAATGTCGAAGACCGAACCCTTAACCCTAAACCCTGAATCCCTCCACGCCACCGAGCCTTATTCTGGTTTGTGGACCTGGGCTACCCATCTGCAGGTCATTGGACAGGGAAACACACTTTGTACAAGAAGTGAGCTGCAGGATCCAATCGGTTTTCCTGCAGGTCCGGGAAAGGAGCGAGCTGGGACTGGGGACCCTTAGTAAGGGCCCCTATATACGTATATACCCTTAATATAGCCATTATATGCGCATTATATAGCCCATTATAGGGTACGTGAGGTTTACACAGATGTCACTGTGCTGAAGCAGTTCATAGTTTGCCGGGTTGTCCAGCATCATTTGAGAGCTGCAGCCGAAGCCCCTTGCCCACGGTGATGGTTGAAGCTTTGTTATCTTTTTAATTCCTCTTTCGAATCAAAACCATACCCTGCCCTGGAGAACAGCTGCTCGAAGAGGATCTCCTTTCCATGGCTCCTGCAAACTTTGCCGAAGGCTGCATGCATGTCGCTTCGATAGGACTTCCGGTGATGAAATCATCTGGATTTCCTGGCCTCCGATCCTAACTTCCCTCTACATTAGTTTCCAGCTGAGGCGGTGTAGTCGTGTTGTAGGGCACTGGTGGGGATCTTACATCCAGAGGGACCGGATGTGGATGCCAGGTTTGCCTCACTTTCACCCCGATGCCAGCCGACACCATGTGACGTTGTGATCGGATCAGATTGAAAGAAGCAGGGAGTGCATCCAAGATTCGGTGCATGTTATGCAGTGTACTTGGAAGGGCAGGGGACTTAGTAAGTAGGTTATAAGTAGAGTTGTAAATACCCTAAGTGGAGTGACCCCAATGATAACCCTACTTATGAACGACTTACCAAGTCCCCTGCCCTTCCAAGTAGAGCCTCGGAAGACATGCTGACTCTAAGTTGCGCAGCTGCATTCACAGTCAATCGTCCACAGATGCAACGAAGTGCTGTCAATCCGGTGTTACACTTACAGTAGAAGCCAGAAAGTTGGAATATCATTATCATAATCCCTTTAAGGTAAATTATAGGGGATCCTACCATTAATCCATATTCCAACTTTCTGGAGTTCCCGTTACACTCCATGCATTGCAGATACTACGTACTTGACTATTGGGTTGTAAGCGCATCCAACAAGCCGCTCTCCGGCGGAATCTGAGAGACTCGCCCGAAATAGGCCGCAAACATCCGCAATCCCTGAAAAACAGAACCCCCGAAAACCCTGAAGATGCACAGTACTTATGAATGATAGAATGTTAATAGAAAGACGAATTTCTAATAAGACCACAAATACGAGTTATAGTAAGGATACCTAACCCGACGGGTCTCAGGACTCATATTTTAAGGCCTGTGGGCCTAAAGACCATATGATATATATATATATATATATATGGCTTTTGGGCCATTTTGATAATAGAAAGACTCATAATTTCTAATAGAACAAGAATTACGAAGTATAATAATGATGAGGGGTCCGATTGAGTTTCGGCCTTCTCCGTGCTGATGCGCGCTGCTGATCTTCAGAGAACTGCCTGGTAAGGCCGACTCCGAGTGCCGGGGGGGTTTGGGGGGAGGGGTAGGGGGTTTTGGGGGTTTAGGTTCAGGGTTTGTTGGGTTTATGGTTTGTAGTGTTTATAGGGTTTGTAGGGTTTAGGGTTTGTAGTGTTTAGGGTTTGTAGGGTTTAGGGTTTGTAGGGGTTAGGGTTTGCAGGGTTTAGGGTGTATAGGGTTTAGGGTGTATAGGGTTTAGGGTTTACAGGGTTTAGGGTTTATGGGGTTTGGGGTTTATGGGGGTTTTAGGCTTTGTAGTGTTTAGGGAGGGAGGTCGCGGTTTCTTTGATTGATATGTGGGATGGATTTAGAGCAAAGTGTGAAATAGTGCCAAACTGCGGGGATCACATACACAAAGCCGGGCTTGCTGCAAACAGCGGCATGCATTGGTTTGCTACAGCTGCCTGCATCTCAGCACACTCAGTCCAGTCCGCCATCCACTGGCTCTGCAATTTGCAATCTCGTCGCAACATAGAATACTAAGCTATGCTATACTATACATTCATATATCATGACATGTCATGTTTTGTCATATCATATCATACAACGATGATATAGTATGCCTTTGCGGCACCCCGGCATCGAGGGCTCTTGGTCGGATTCCTTCACGGTTGCATTGTTTGTTGGAATTGTGCGCGCTTTGTGAAAAGTGGGGTGACTGGAATCCGTGCCTGTACGTGGGGGTATCAAGCCGTAAGGGTGGCGAGTATTGCAAAGGTGGAACATGCCACACGGCTACATTTAGAGGTGTCAGGCCGGCCAGGTAGGTTGAGGCCTCGGGGTTAAGTTTATGAATGAAACTTCGGAAATTGGCGTCGCGGCTTTTGACGAAACTTACATCATAAGATAGCAGACGGGCATTCAATTCAGTTCAGAGCTTGTCTGTCAATGCTCAAGTGTTTCTTGGTTCCCCTTTCCGTTTGGCAACGAACGGTTTTGCTGATTCTTTTTGGCCCAAGCCTTTCACTAACAGGTTTCTTAGAAAACGCAGATGTATTTGTGGGAGGGTTTTTGCGATTTATCGCGCTTTCAAAATTCTTAAACCTAAAGTGCTAGATCCTTTAGTCTGTGAAACTGCTGCGTAGCTTGGCGATGTCGACTCCAGCTGGGCGCCAAAGTGCGCCGAGCATGGCATTTGGCACCTGGGATGACCAGGAAAGGCAATACAGGGAACTCCAGAAAGTTGGAATATGGATTAATGGCAGGATCCCCTATAATTTACCGTAAAGGGGTTACCATAATGATATTCCAACTTTCTGGCTTCTACTGTACAGGGGCCTTACCAAGCAGAAGAGGGTTTTGGTGTCACATTCATGAACCCCAAGGGTCCAAGTACCTGATCATCATATACTCTCCAAAATCCTAACCTACATAACTCCTATCCTAAAACCGAGTACCTAATTGTTGGGTCCTTTGGACCCTTGGGGGAACCCTACCACTATGGGCTATTAGACCCTAAAGATCCCTATTAGGACCCTATGAAGGGTAGATTAAGGTACCCATAAGGTCTAATAGCCCATAGTGGTAAGGCAGAGGCAGCCTTGCAGAGCCGAACTTTGGGCATGGAAACCTGATTGCAGTCATCGACAGAAGGCCTGCAAGTATCCCTCAATACGGATGATGATATAAATCTTGCATTACCCAAAATAAGGAATGTACCATAATTCCCATAGTTTAGGGTCCTTAAGGTAATGCAGGATTTACATCACCAACCGTATCAGACCGCTACAGCTCGTCTGGTGTCGAAGAGAGCGACCTCAGTAGTCTCAATAGGTTTTTTAAGATAGGTTGTTACTGCTTGGAAGGGCAGGGGACTTAGTAAGTCGTTCATAAGTAGGGTTATCATTGGGGTAACTCCACTTAGGGTACTTATAACTTTACTTATAACCTACTTACTAAGTCCCCTGCCCTTCCGAGTGATGCTTCAGGACCCGATTACCCGTATATCCAAGGCATTCTGGTGCTGCTTCTTCTCGGCCACCTGCGCCAAGCGGATTCTGAGGTGCCCGAAAAGCATGGGCGAAACGAGCCATTAACGGAGCACCGGGCGTTTGGATTTAGGACAAAGGCATCACTGCATTATAGGGGCCTGAACAATCATCTATACTATTTTGGGTGTGCCTTGCCATGATTATGGTATAATGGGCCCGACAACCCTATTCTAATCATTAAGGCCCCAATAGTATCCTGTACGCTGTACGGTCTACTCTTTCATCATGAGTTCAGGCAGCATCGTTCTTCGGGTGTGCGATTGTGGCCGTTTGGGTCCACCTCTGTGTGGCTTCCCAGGGCTCAACCCTGAACCCTAAACTAAACCCTAACCCTAAACTCATAGGGATCCTTAGGGGTGTAGGGGGTAGGGGGCCTTAAGGCCCATAATAAGGACTAATAAGGCCTATTTAAGGAAATATAGTCCCCTACACCCCTCCCCCCTACACCCCTAAGGATCCCTATGATAAACCTCAAGCTCATCTGAATCCCAGTGGTCAGCACCTTAGAGCCGCCAAGGACTCCCGACAGGTTGTGGATGTTTTTCTCTTCCGAGTTTCAGATGCATGTGGGAGTTTCCGAAGATTAGGGGTACCTTATTTTGGGGTCCTTATGTTAAGGATCCTACTATTTAAGGTACTACATTAGGGTCCCCCATTTTCGGAAAACCCCCATGTGTTTGAAGTTTATAGTGTTCTCGTTAGGATTTGTTGATTCTGTGGGGTCCGTTTTACAGCAAAGCAGATTAGCTCTTCGGCCAGTCATGGACGGCAATCCTGAGCCCGATGAATACCCTGAAATACTGTTGATGATATAAACCCTGCATTACCTTCAGGACCCTAAACTATGGGAATTATAGTATAGTCCTTATTATGGGTAATGCAGGATTTATATCACCAACCGTAGCACCCCATACAGGGTTTCCTACACCCTGAAACGTCCCTCGACATGGTCCTTAGTATTTCAACTTTGTCTGGGTCACGGCTGCTCCGGCAACAGATGCCAACCTAAAAATACGGTTGATGATAGAAATCCTGCATTACCTTAAGGATCCTCAACTATGGGAATTCTGGTATATTCCTCATTATGGGTAATGCAGGGCTTATATCATTAACCGTATGAATCGTATGTTGGCCCCCTAAACTGTTTCAACTAAACTCGGAACTTGAACAGATCAGTGGAGAGTTTGAAGCTCTCGGCCTAGAGCCGCAATGTTTTTCGTAACAATTATCGGAGCTAGGACACCAACATGCAAGCAGCCTGCTGACTTCGTTGCCCATTCACTGTGTGTTGCAATTGTTTTTTAGCATGTTTATTCGGCAAAAACCCTAAACCCCTAAACCCTAAACTTTCATTCGGCAAAAACCCTAAAACCTAAGCCCTGTCTTCATGGGCATGGTTGTGCACAGGGTGCGGTTCGAATCCATGGCCTGGTCCCAGGTTCTAAAATGCAAGGCCTCCCTACATAGCACCGAATGACTGGTTGATGAATGGTATTACAGCGGTTCCAAACCCCTTTATATACATTCCGGAACCTCCCTTTGATCCTCTCAAGCTCATTCCACAGTCAAAAACTCCTAGTGACAAGCCTCTGGTATCATCTGGCAGGTGTCTGGCGCAAGCTTTGAGGACTACTACAACAAGGAGCCTATTCTAAGGACCCAACAGCCCATCAGCTAGGTACCAGAGTCGAGGGCAAGATGGGTTTAGGATGATAGTAATGTGGGTTAGTATGTGGAGAACATGTCATAGTTGCCTACGCCAACTGCCCTACACCCCCTTGCAAAACAACATCAATCGTCATGAGAAAGACTACAGGCCCCACTCGAGGCACAGAAAGTCTGATGGCTTAACCCACTGTTTGACCCGGTGTCATGGTGACGGGGCTTGAACTAGGATGCCCAGTAGTACCCTTATTCCCTTTTTGTAGTCCTAGGTTCCTCATAAAGTTACCCAATACCAAAAAGAGAGGCCTTTTTATTCTTAGGTTACTGGGTATCCTAGTGAATGAACTCCTGAATAAGTCGAGGGCGCACGACATTTCGGGTTGAGTGTTCGGCGGTTCAGTCCTCCAAAACCTAGAGACCCTCGACACCCCCCAACCCCAAAACCTACCCTGCCCACTGCCCCATCCTGGGTTCAGGAGTGCAAGTCAACCTACCAACACTATAGCAAATAACAGGGTTTCCCAATTGGAACAACTTAGAACTAGTTCCTTCACAACAACCCCTCTTGCCAAGATGGAGGATCCTTTCAAATCCTACGATTTCACGACCAGCCGGGTGAGCGATGAGTTTCGGCAGTCTGTGGCCGGCATCGAGCGTGACAACAAAGACAAGGCCCTCCTTTGATGGACTATACTCGGAAAGATCAACAGGTGTGCCGACAGCTTTAAGTGGGATTTGTCCAGCTCGACTATTCTAGACCATTTGCACCTTCTGAGAGTTGTTGCTGTTCTTCCTTCAATGTGGCTTGGTTAGATACTAAGCCCTAAACCCTAATGCTCACCTAAACCCTAAACTCTAAACCCTAAACCCTAACCCCTAAACCCTAAACCCTAAACTCTAAACCCTAAACCAAAACCCTAAACCCTAAACCCCTAAACCCCTAAACCCCTAAACCCTAAACCCTAAACCCTAGCCCCTAAACCCTAAACTCTAAACGGTTATTCTGTTGTGCCGAGATGTGAGCACGGGCCTTCTGCAGATACACGCAACAGCGCACAACACCACACCAGAGCTACGGCGTAAAGCTACTAGGGTTTAGGGTTTAGGCTTTAGGGTTTAGGGTTTAGGGCTACTTTGAACCCCAAGATTCCAAAGGAGCCACTAATTATGGTACTCGGTTTTAGGATAGTAGTTATCAGCTTCAAAAGACGGCTTGAACCCTAAAGCCTAAACCCTAGCCCCTAAACCCTAAAGCTACAAGGGTACTTACAGGGCCTGCCAGGGAGTCCGCAAGCCACGCTACGCTGGGCTTAGGGTTTTGGGTTTTGTGTTGGTTGGGGGTTTAGAGTTTATGGGGTTATAGAGTTTAGGGTTCAGGATTTAGTTCAGGGTTTTCGGATCTCTGGTCAGTGCGATTGGGATTTATGTTCAGATGTTTGGGGCCTGATGGGGCTTTTGAGCTCAATTTTCTCATAGTTGGGGTTGCAGTTCAGCAGTCAAGGTTTCAGGTGCAGTAGGTTTGCGTTTTTTATGGTTGAGGGTTTAACGATCAGAATGTCTTTCAAACGGCTGTTGATGAACTTCTGAACCCTATACCCGAAAACGCAAACCCTCAAACCTTGAAAGCCTAACCCCTCGGCCTCAATCCCTAGACCCTCTGCTACCCAGACTCCAAAATCCCTGAATTTAGCAATGCACCTCATACCTCAAACTATGTGGTGGGTCCTACTATAGTTTAAGGTATATTCCTTAATTCAGGGGATGTTGGAGTCTCTCTGGGTATGCTTTGGGATGAGCTTTGGGTGCCCGAGGCCAGCACCATGGGCATTTACAGGACAGTCGGACTTTTTTTCGTGAGGGTTTAGGGTTTTGGGCAGTTAGTTACCCAGACCCCCGGAAAGATCTAGAAAACAGTTTAGGGCCCTATACCACTAAAGGGTCCTTTATAGGAACCCCCTTAAGGGAGCCACATTTTGGATCCTCCCGGGGGTCTGGGTACAGGATAGACGATGAGTGAGGGAGGTTTTCTAAATGGGGGTTTCCGCAAATAGGGGACCCTAAATAGTAGGATCCTTATTATAAGGACCCCCAAATAAGGTACCCCTAGTTTTCGGAAACTCCCAAATTGGGGCCTTGTCAGGCAGATCCGAGTTCAGGGAGCCGCCACCAGGGCTTTTCCTGCGGCGAACGCCGGTACTAGGATGCCCAGTAGTACCCTTATTCCCTTTTTGTAGTCCTAGGTTCCTTATAAAGTTACCCAATACCAAAAAGAGAGGCCTTTTTATTCTTAGGTTACTGGGTATCCCAGAAATGCTCGAAGAGTGAACCGAACCCGTACCAATCTCACACAGCTGTATAGGCACTAACGATCATAACATTGAAGCCGGCCCCCATAAAACCCAAACCCTCAACCCCTAAGTTGCTCCTCCCAGCCTGCAGACCCTCAACCTTAAACCCTCTACAACCAGAAACTCTGAACCCTTAAACCCTGAACCGCCAAGGCCTACAAACCTGAAACCCTGAAACCCCCTTGACCGCAGGTGGTTCTGTACCGCGCGATGTCTCTTTACACCTACATCATGACCTGGTTCATGCACGGCATCATGACACAGCAGCGTCTGACGCTGGGTCTTGAGAAGTTTGGTTTAGCATCTGTAGGGGGTTTAGAGTGACATTTCGTCTGACGGCTGTTCGGGCATCGTTGCTTTGGTTTTTGATTCAGAGTTTAGGGCGCAGTTGGGTTGTTCTGCTGCGTGCTGATATATGTGCCTATGCATTATCCTCAGCATTATTGATTGTGATTGTAGCGGCTGTAGCTGAACATGCCCATAACACCATTCTGAATATGAAGGCCCCTATACCCCTACATCCCCTTTCAAGCCTCATAGAACCGCTGCAGGAATCCCCTTCAAGGAACCTCATACCAACAGAGTTCAGATCTAAACTACAAGCCCCGGCTGTGATGCGCATGAGGCGTTTCTTGGTGTTGTTTGGTCTTGTTTCGCCCTATTTTTCGGGCTCCTTGTGATTATATGCAGGATCCTGCGATCATTGTTGCTGTGATTATTCTTCTTATGATCATCATGTTCGTTGTGCTTTTGAATTTGGCTGTGTTTATCGCCACGATTCCGGGCCGGTCCATTAGGCTCAACTTTATTTCGATACTAGTATCATGTCTATACATATATATATATATATATATATATTTATATATACATATACATATACATGCATAAGCAATTTTACAGCTAAGTACTTATTTAGTTTTTTGTGTTTTTTTTTTTTTTTGTGTGTGTGTGTGTTTGCTGATCTGCGTATGTATACATGTAAGTATATATGTATGTAAGTATGTATGCATGTACGTATGTACCAATTTTTGTGAACATTATATATGTGCATGTGCATAACATATATCTATATATACAATATGTGTATGTATGTATGTATGTATGTATGTATGTATGTATGTATGTATGTGTGTGTGTGTAGATTATAGGAGTCTGTTGCACGCAAAAAATTGCATGTCATACGTCTTGCTGTTACGCACCATGCAAGACTCACGGATGCACACAACCCCCTCCGGTACAAAAACAAGACGGTGCATAATTGTTCATCTAGAAGTGCATCTTGCGAAGCTTGCTAAGGAAACTAGTCATCGTAAGGACAATAGTGAACATAGCTGTTCCGTACCTATAGTTTGACAGCATTCTGTTCATTGCGTGCGTATGTATGCTCGATCTTTCGAACTATGACAAAGATGTGTTCTTGGCTAGTGGACTTCGTGGTCGAGGAGCACAGGTACAGCAGGCATACAGCTCATCTGTACAGGAGTTTGATCTGCAACATGCCAAGGAGAATGGAGCGGCGAGTTTAGATGTAGGCTACCCATGTTGGTATCCTCATCCTTCTGGTTCTTAATATGTTGCTTGGGGGGAGTGGGTGTTGTCGTTCTGAGGTATCTCGAATGCCGGGGAGCATTGGGGCAAGACTGGCGGTTTAAACCCTAAACCCGAAACCGCGGACCGCATCTAGACCCAGTAAACCCTGGACCCTGACTCAGGGTGGTGACCAGAGGTTTCCCGTGCATACTACTGTTGAAGATATACATCCTGCAAGACCTTAAGGACCCTAAACTATGGGAGTTATGGTATATTCTTCATTGTGGGTAATGCAGGATTTATATCCCCAAACCCTACACCCTAAAATCCTATAGATCCCTTAAAGGGACCCCTTAGAAAGGTACCCTTATAGATCCCTTAAAAGGAACCCTAGGATTTAGATCATCAACCGTCTCAGGAGCTGGCCGTTTTCAGGGCCTGGGGGTGAATCCCGGGAGTTGCCGCTTGCGCTGGGCGTCTTCGGGCCCGGGGAAGACTTTCCCAAGCGGCTCGGTGTGCACGAATAAGGTTTAGGGTTTGGGGTTTAGGGTTTAGGCTTTGAAGTTTGGGGTTTAGGGTTTGGAGTTTGCGGTTTAGGGTTTAGGGGTTTAGGGTTTAGGGCAAGTGGCAGTGGCACTTGCTCGCTTGGACGTGGCGAATGTCGTGGTTGCAAGCGATTGGCGTCGTTTAGCTTTGATGGTAACCGCACGCCCAGTAGCCGCTGATCAGCGGTTGCGAGCGGATGTTTGAATTGAAAACATTCGTATATTAACCCTTCAGCCCTACATTCCGATAACTTAGCCCCTCAGCCTTTGAGCCCAAAAAAGCAGGAACTACCCCAAACCCCAAACCCTAAACCCTAGACCCCAAACCCCAAACCCTAAACCCTAGACCCTAAACCCTAAACCCTAAACCTTAAACTCTAACCCTAAACCCTAAACCCTAAACCCTAAACCTTAAACCCTAACCCTAAACCCTAGACCCTAGACCCTAAACCCTAAACCCTAAACCCTAAACCCTAGACCCTAGACCCTAAACCCTAGACCCTAGACCCTAAACCCTAAACCCTAAACCCTAAACCCTAAACTGCAACTGAACGTCTCGGCTCCGAGGTTCCCCCTGGTAGATGCATCTGTGTGCACCTACACGAGACTCGCAGTGAAGGCACCTTCGCTTTTCAGGTCTGCCTAGGGTTCAGGATCTTCGGGTTCTTAGGGTTTGGGGTTTAGGGTTTAGGGTTTGGGGTTTAGGGTTTAGGGTTTGGGGTTTAGGGTTTAGGGTTTGGGGTTTAGGGTTTAAGTAGTAGAGTAGGTAACCTTTAACCTGTTTTGTGTAGTATAGTCCCTATATAACCCCTATGTAACCAAAAAGGTTAACCTTTAGTTCCCCATGAGACTCGACAAGTAGGTCTGTCTAGGGCTTGACAGAGACGGTTCGGGGTTGAAGGTTTGGGTCCTTTGCCCCTAACCATACCCAAGCTTAGGGGACTTGAGCAAGTCTAATGAAGCTCGGTGGTGCCAATGTGGCGCACAACATCGCATGCCACAACAACTTCATCATCGCGAGGTTCTTCAAAGAAGTGCGAATGCAATTTGTGTTGGCGCTGTTCGAATAATTCCTCAATCCTAAACCCGAGCCGAGCGCTCCAAACAGACTGCGAATCCCGGCATCCTCAGGCGACTTCAAGCCTGTAGCCCCATATCGTACAAATGGAGTAAAACCCCCTCCAGGTCCGTGACAAAGATCCCGAGAATGCGGCAAGACTGGGCGTGGGTACTGTTGGATATGTTGACGATGCCACTGGATACAGGCCTCTTCGGGCTTTGCTGCACAAGGTATGCGATTAGCCATGTAACACGATATATCTGAAGGTCGGCAACCCTGGGCTAAAAGATTTTGCTCGCAAGCCTCGGCTTATGGTATTCAGCATTGAGGGTTCAGTTTCGACCGTTTTAGACAACGTGGTCGTCCCCACCAGTCACCAGCATTGACCCCAAGCAGCGAAACAGCACCTAGCAGTCCAAGCCCTCGTTATGTACCGAAGAACCATTCCGAAGCGCCCCTGATGCTCCCAAGCCAACACCACCCCACGAGTCCAAAATGTACACCGAGCACGATTTGCACTCCAGAGCACGCACGGCCGTGGGAGGAACACGAGTCGCCCTCAAAGTTTGTGAGGGGCTGTGGCGGCGGCACGCGAGACTGTGCCGGGAAGACGACACCTCCAAATCAGTTTTCAAAAGACGATGTCCACCACAAAACCACACACATGCAATCCTGAGTTTCGCACCAGTTGATTTGTTCATTTTTGCTGGCGCCGCCGGCCAGCGAGGCCCCAACGGGACTGTGGAAAGAATGCAAGTCAGCAACCGAATCCAGTTGCTTTCAACGTGGGATTCCTGTAGCATTATTGCAGCTACTTGGATAATATGTCAGGTTTTACAGGATGTGATGCGTGCAAGCAAGATGCTTTCAAACCTGTCCAACTCGTATCTTCTTCGCGCTTAGCAGCTCTAGATCCAATTGTTGCCCCAAGCTTCGACCGAGATGGCCACACTAGCCCTCCACCATTGCTTCCGCCATGGAGGTATAATGTCAGTTACAAGACCGAGTGGAAGGGCTACTACGGCTGCCAGGACATGTAGAAGTTTGAGAAAACTAAGGCACGGCGAATATAGACCAAAATGTGCAGTTTCTTTGCGACACCTGTGAAACTGTGAAACCCCTTCTCAATTGACCTAATGCCCCCAAGCCGAATTCCACGAAACTGGGCGGGTGCAGGGGGGGTTGGCTCGCGTTAAACCAGGCTCTAGCTACCTTTAGCCTACTTAACAAGAACTCTCCTCATGGCCAACTTACGGACTGCCCTTGCCAAATATGTGGTGTCAACCCTACTTTCTCGAACTCTAGCCGCCAAATCTTCAGCCCTAAAGTTTGAACCCTTAAATCCAGGGCCCGAAGGGGCCCAGACTGTAAGCCTTTGCCGTAGTTTCAAAGTCATGGGAGGTGTATTAGGCACCTCACTTGCATCCACAACTAAGTGTCTATCCTCACCCTGCGTAAGACGTAAGACACTCCTACCTAATACTGAAGAAGTCACGAAGCCTATAAACCCAACCTCCACCCTACCGAATTCCTAGAACTTATAACAACCCCGGGCCCCAAACCCGAGAAAAAAACTCACCTCCCCCAAAGACTGGCCCTGGCAGCTTCAAAGATTTAAAGACATTTCCCAGACATTTAACGACATTTTTACATATATTTAAAGACATGTAAAGACCTTTGCAGATATTTGCGGATAGTTAAAGATATTTAAATATATTTACAGATATTTACAGTCATTTAAAGCAAGATTTTTAAATCGCTTATAGATCTGAAGCGAAGCCCGAAGACCAAAAGCCGAGGGTTGCGGGCTGTCGGTTCAGATGGGGTTGGGGTTCCTGGCTTCGGGAGGGCCGCGATACGTTTTGGAAGATGAGGATTCTGGTTTGAGTTTTGGGGCTGCGTGTGGTGTGCTGTATATGGTCGGCCTCCAGCCCTTTTAGAAACTTCGGGGGCCCTTGCAGGCTTCATGGTGTGTTGTGCGTGTTCGGGGTGTGTTGTTTGTGTGCGCGTGCGTGTTGTGCGGCGGTGGAGGCGAGAGAGCACGGCTCAAGACTAAAACCCACACAACACTGCGGGGAACTATGGCGATGCAGCCTTTACTGTGCATCTTGTTCCCCACCCTCGGTGTGGGGTTGTGAGATTTTACAGTCAGCTATTACTCCTCGCCCGCTGAGATTACCTCCTGGAGTACCCAACCCCACAGACTTCCGTGAGAATACCGTGAGAATCCCTGGAGTGCTCAACCCCACAGACCCACAGACTACAGTGAGAATCCCTGGAGTGCCCAACACCACAGACTACAGTGAGAATCCCTGGAGTGCCCAATCGCACAGACTACCGTGAGAATCCCTGGAGTGCTCGGGAACACCACGGTTTAAGGTTTAGGCGGGTTCTTTAGGTCTTAGGATTTGCGTGTAGGAAGGACAAGGCGCTAGGGTGGGGATGTTCAAAGTCAATTGACTTGTTTTGCAGGATTTGCTCGACGAAGAACTGGTCGAGATGAATGAGCACGTTGCACCACTGATGTCCGAAGAGGCCTTGAAGAAAGGCGGGCCCAGCGTGCAACTACAATCAGTAAGATGGTACAACCCTTGTGAAGTACGCCCAGAAGCGTGGGATCCCGTTAGGGTTTACGGCTGAAGCCCGAGAAACTTCCCTCATGTTCGCAGTTCACGGTCTTTAGTTGCTACATTGTTCCAAGTCGCTTGTGTTGCATAGGTGGCATGAGATTTCGGATGACAGTAATTGAACCGGGGAGGTTCGCAAGTATTGAGAGCTGTGCGCCTATGGTTTGGTTTGTTACAAAGTAAAAGCCAGAAAGTTGGAATATCATTATCCTAACCCTTCTATGGTAAATTATAGGGTATCCTACCCTGAAACCATATTCCAACTTTCTGGATTCTGGAGTAATTGTCTGATGCCCAAAACTCAGAGTTGCATGCGTCTTTCCTTTGCCGATAGGCCTGGGCATCCAGGACTGCGCAGGTTGTTTCCAGATTGTCCCAAATCCCAAAACCCAAAACCTAAATCCTTAACTGGTCCTGACACATATATATATATATATAGATATATACACACCTACACATATTTATTTATAAGGCGCTCCCATTCCAACCATTCAGGCCCCCTTCTGAACCTCCTGCAGTCCTTGGGTCTCTCTCGCGCTGGCCAGGCCATGTTTCTACTGCTGCAGACTTCCTCAGGTACTTGGATGACGCTGGGGCCTAGAACATCAGCAGTATAAGGGGTCGCAGTAACATGCCCTTGTAGTCCCGTTTAAAAATCGAGCATCATATATCCCAATGCCTCACTCTAATGGACACTAAATCTATAGGGGACTTCGTAAGTCGTTTATAAGTAGGGTTGTAATCGGCGTAAGCTCATTTAGGGTACGTATAACTGTACATATAACCTACTTACTACGTCCCCTGCCCCTCCAAGTGGGCTCCTTCAGTCCCGGTTGTTTACCCACGAAGGTCACACTAAACCACAGCCGCATTGGAAGATAGAAAAAGCATTCAAACACGTTATGAATAGGGTTTAAGTTTAGGGTTTAGGTTTTCCTGGAAGCTGCAACGCAGCCTCTAAACCTGAGGCCTACCGAACTCCTAGAAAGCTGCATGCCAACCGAAGCCGAGTCCGAAGCCCCAACAGAATCGAAAAATCCACCAAATCCGCAAGACGGGCCTTAAGAATTGCCCATACGATTTTGGGTGTTCCTTACGGTTTTTACAATATAATTTACCCCAAGACCCTTTTCTCCGGTTATTAATTGTTTCAGATACCCCAAAACCCCTATTCCAGTTTTAGTTACCAACGCCCCCGGATGAAGCTCCCCAGCTTCCTAGGTCCCCAACATCCATAAAAAGCAATAACAGGGAGTTTCCGAAAACTAGGGATACCCCTTATTTTGGAGTCTTTATAATAAGGATCCTACAATTTAGGGTACTGTAGTAGGGTCCCCTATTGCCTACCCCCCCTCCCCCAAAAAAATCCGCAGACCCTAAATGCCAACTCCCAGGACCCGTCTTGAGAATGCCCGAAGCCATACAAAGACCCCCAAGAAAGCTCTTGTAAGGAAACCAAACCTTAAGCGAAGGCCGATGACCTCAAATTGAAACCCGGTTAAATCTTAAAGCCACAAACCCTAAACCCCTAAACTCTCAAACCCAATGTCCCAACCTCCAAACCCAAAGCCCCTAACCCCTAAACTCTGAAACGTATAAACCCTACAGCTCTAAGCCCTTAGCCAAACGGGGTTCGAAACACTGATGCAGTTAAAGCGAAGGACACCACACTAGGATGGTGGAGGGTTTAGGGGTTGAGAGTTTAGGGGTTATTTGGGTTTAGGGTCACAGGGCTGCGATCCCCGAAGGACGAGGTGGGAGAATGGAGAGATTCTTCTTGGGGCTCCAACGGCAAGCTGCCAGTGACGGTGGGACTGCAAGCCAGGCGTGGTCCTTTCAGGTTTCAGGTTATGATTTCAGGGCTTCAGGGTTTAGGGTTTATTAACGGTTTCAAGGTTTACTTGGAGGTTCACGGGTAGTTATAAGTGCGCTTTTAAGTAGGATCGATAACTATGGTTATAACATATATTAGGGGACTTATAACCCCAGTTATCACTACCCATGAACCTCCAAGTAGGCTTTCAGAGTCAGGTTGAGGATTTCAGGGTTGAGAGTTTACAGTAGAAGCCAGAAAGTTGGAATATCATTATCGTAACCCCTTGAAGGTAAATTATAGGGGATCCTACCATGTATCCATATTCCAACTTTCTGGAGTTCCCTTTAGGGTTTCGGGGGCTTCGGGTTTGGGGTTTCAGGGGTTGGGGGACCCTTTGACGTTTGATCGGGCCCTGGAGGGTGGTGTGGCTTCCCAGAGTTTCGGGGTTTGCGAGCTTCCCTAAGGGTCCAAGTACCCACTTACCATATACTCTCAGAAATCTTGGCGTTCTTCTGGTTGGCTCTTAGGACTGTAACTTTTTGGGTTTCTATAAGTAATTAACTATAATAAGGAGGCCAAAAGTTAACTTTTAGGAGGGGTTCAGAAGTCAGCCAAGAAATAGTAGCCTACATGACTACTACCCCAAACCCGAGTACCTAAATATTGGGCCGGTTTGGAGGTTTGGAGCTTAAGACGTTGATCTCGAGGGTCCCGGGCCGCTAGAAGGCTTGGGTTTGCGGGGGTGGGAGTTGGAATTCGGTTTAGGGCTTCGGGATTTGCGGGTTTAGGGTTCAGGGCCTGGGATTTGGGTTTAGGGTTTAGGGCCTGGGTTTAGGGCTTGGCGGCTTGGGGTTCAGGTGCCTTCAGTTCTTAAGGCATGGAACTGAGGGAGCCATTGGGGGAAGAATCTAGCTGACGGCGTGATTGCCGGCCGTGAATGTGTCGGGGTGCAGGGTCAGGCCAGCGGTGAGGGGGGTCATGATTCCACGAGGTGAAGCCCTAAACCCAGGCCCTAAACCCTAAACCCAGGCCCTAGCCTCTAAACCCCATACTCATAAGGACCCTTACGGGGGTAGGGCCAGGGAGGACTTAGAAAGGCCTACTGAAGGAAGCACAGTCCCCTGCCCCCTCCCCCCTGCCCCCCTAAGGGTACCTAAACCCCCCAAAATCCCTAAACCCGTAAACCCCCAAACCCTAAGCCCTAATCCCTAAACCCGCAACCCAGGCCCTAACCCCCAAACCCTGAAAGTCGTGCTTGATTATGTCTTGAGGCCGCGAGGGGATAGGCGACAACCAGGGTGACCAGGAAGTTGATGATGCCTAGGTTCCTGGGTAGTACCCTTTTTGCCCTTTTTGGTTTAGGGCCCTCTGACTAAAATTGAGTATTAGGGAAAAGGGTACCCTTATTATCAGAGGGTTACTCCGGAACCTGGATGCTGATGCTGACCATCATGACTACTGTGCAGTCATAAAGAGACAAAGAAAGGAAGAAAGAACTTGGGAAAGAATGAAATCAACAACGAACGACAGAAAGAACAAGCAGGAAGGACATAAATCAAGAAAGAAGTGGTAGTGATGATGCTGACGCTCCTGCTGCAGATGGTGATGATGATGGTGAGCTGATGATACTTATTGGTCTCTTGTCGAGGGGAACTGCGCAGAGTCTTCTGCCCTCAAAAAGCCTGTTTTGCTGCGGCTAGGTTGCTTCAGCTGTGCTTGCTTAGTGCTTATGAATTCAGCGTTGGGCTGTGCAGCGAAATCCGTTGTCCGTAGTTGTTCAGTGTAAACCGTTAACACGCTCGGTAAACTTTATAGCCTGATGCCGCCATGTTCGTAAACCGAGCCTATGTTTAGACGTATATCTTATTTCCTGGAAGAATTCGGCAACCGCCACAAAACACTACCTGGAGCAAAAGCCACAAGCAGCAGCGATGACAGTTGTCGGAACTGTAGTTCAGTAAGTCAGTACCAGCAGTGTCATTATTCGTATTCATCTGTACGTGGAAGAGATTACTTGTTACAGACCCCAATGCGCTGTAGATCCTTAGCCGGAAACCTTCAACCCTACCGTAGACCTAAACCCTAAACCCTAAACCTGCCGTGCTCCCGTGAGGCTCTTCCAGGTGAGCATGAACTTGCTGAGCAAAGCCTCGGCTGACCCGAAAGCGGATGAAGGTCGAGCTTTGGGTAATATAGGGGACTTAAGAATTATCTATACTATACTGTTACGTATTGGGGCTTCCTGATTATAATCATAGTATAATGGCCCCAAAACCCTATTCTAATTATTAAGGCCTCTACTTAGATTAACCCTTAGGGTGCATGTACCCCGAGGGATACACCCGATAAACCCCCTAGACACACCCCTAAATCCTAAACCCTAACTCCTAAACCCTAAACCCTAAAAGCCTATAACCCTATACCCTCTGAACTCCCATGATGTTAAACGCGGAGAAACGGCCAGGAGCGTATGCAACCTTGCCGGAGATAGACTTTTAAATTGGGACAACCGAAAGCACCTAACTCCTTTCTGTCATGCCGGACCGAAAAAACAACCAGCAATGCTTTTTCTGGCTTCCATTAGAGATTATATACATCCCCCAGACGGATTTTTGCAAGATGATGCTTCGCTGCACCAATTTGTATGTATGTAACTGGACAAAACAGCAACATGTGTTTAACTGTCGTCCCCAGCCTGCTTAAGATCGGAAGCAAGCAAACAGTGCGGACAAAAGCGCCCTTTGTGTAAACCGTAGTTGTCGTCCTCCGCCTTTTCCTGATTTTGCCTCAGGGGTTGTTTCCGGATCCCCATCACCCCGAGATTGGGGGTCTGGGTTTGGACATCCCCCTCACATCCCCCGACAGCCTGGCTGTACCCGCACCGGCTTTACACCCACCCGCCCCCCCCCCGCCCCATACCCCTGTGGCCCCGCCCTGCCTAACGAACCAACCAACAAAGTATCTGAGAATTGGCGGGGTGCGGGGCGGAAGGGCAAAAATCCCAAACAATTGCCCCTAAACCCTAAACCTTTTGTGTTAAAAAAAAACCTTTTGTGTCAACTCTCGTTCAGAACCCCCGCCAGGTTCTTCGCCCTGGGAGACATTTCTTGAACAGGCCACCGCTTCGTGTTGGGGTCCATGTAATCATATAGTATATACATTGGCCTTAATGTAGTCCCTAGAAAGGTACTTTGGGGCCCATGTATCTCTATATGGGTACATGGACCCTTAGGGTTCATGTTAGAGCCATGTCGTTGTTTTGAATCGTTTCGCAACAGCAGCGGAAATCGCCAACAAGGCAGAAGCTAGAACACATTGAACCCTACGTTCTACAGTGTTTCCCCTAAATAGTCGGATCCTTATTGTAAGGATTTTAAAATAAGGTAACTCCTATTTTTGGAAACTCCCATACCGGAGTCTCTGGGCAGGAACTCTTTAAGGGGTACTTAAAGGTTCATGGGACTCGAAGCCATTTCTGCAGTGTCAACCCTGACGACTGTGACCTGCGACCAGGGTTTTTTTACAAGCTACGACCTGGTGCATCCATTGGAGTCTTCGGTGCGCAACTACGGCAGCAGCTGGAATCGCCCGGACTCTGGGATGAACCTTCAGAAAGTGATTATTGTGTACCCCCAAGGGTCCAAAGGACCCAATCATCAGGTACTTGGTTTTAGGATAGTAGTTCTGTAGGTTAGGATTTGGGGAAGTATATAAATATTAGGTACTTGGACCCTTGGGGTAAGGGTTTAAGGTTATGTTAGGATTTAGGGATTGGGGTCTTGGGGCAATTCAGGATTTCGGATGAGCATTAAAACACCAACACATCCAAGGACAAGCTTTTGCTGGAGTCGATTATCCCCGCAGCTGCACGTGCGAATGTGGAAGCGTTACTGGCTTTGCTGACCTGTGTCGCAGAGCATGCCTTTCAGCTTCGCGACCGAAACTATGCCTTTTTTGGACATGTGTTTGGCTTGACGGTTCCCGCACTGCGTGAAGAAGGAAACACAGAATCAGAAAGCTCATATTATACAACATATATACAGACGAACATATTATATATAGAAGCTTTCTTATACAGATATCATATATCTACTGACTTGCTATCTTAGGGACTCCAAGAGAAGCCCAGGAAAGTTGATTGACTTCTGCTGGCACCTTGGTGAAGGGCAGTTGCAGTTGGGTCCAGATGCGAGCCCGAGCGTGGATTATGATGAGATTGCGAGTGTGCAGACGAAGGAGGCCAATGTTGGAGGGGTCAACATGGCTTAGGGTCGCTGAGTGTTAGTGCCACTTTGTTTAGGACCGTGCTTTCAAGGGGTTTCTGGTTGAGGGGTTGCTGGTTTTCGGGATTTAGGCTGCAAACGGTTTTGAAAAGAGCTGGGGGCTATTTATACAGGATCCCACTTCCAGAACAAGACCAAACTAGAGAGCCGATAGGATTGCCGCTTGAATAAACATTAAACCCTAAACCCTAAGATCCGAAGACCCCAGGCCTGAAACCCGGCCCTGTTGCGCCGCTAAGCTGTCTGGTTCTTAATAGGGAATCCGGTTCCTTTAAGGGTTACTATAAGGGTTATACTATAGGGGTTTAGGGTTCTTAGCTGTCTGTGGGGCAATGGATTATGAGACTATTCTTGGGGATTATAGGGATTACTTTAGGGAACCATGCCCCCATGCCCTACTAAGCACCAGACAGTAAAGCGGACAGGCCATTCGCAAGTTGAAAGATGCCGAAGCTCCTGCAAAACCCGACTTCGGGGCCACTCGGGTGCTGTTGCAACTGATCCTTCCAGAAACCGATGCCAACGAGCTGGCGTATGCCTCTGGGCCAGTAATATAGCGGCCGAAACAATTGCCTACTCCATTTTGGGGGTTCCTTATGATAATTGTGGCAGAGTGGACCCCAAAACCCTATTCTAAATATTCAGGCCCTTACAGTAATACGTTTGTAAGCCTTCGAGTTGCTACACCTGAACCTCTCAACCGGGCAACCCCAACCAGACCCTAGAACTTTCAGGGCTTGATGCTCTTGGGTATGAAGGTGTTAAAATTTGGGATTCGAGGCTCGGCAATTGCAAATCCCTAGCTCTAAGGGGGGTTCAATCCAGGGCCCGAAAGTCCATGATCCTCCTTCCCCGAGTCATGAAACCATAAACCCACCAGCCTCGAGCCTCCAAATCTTTCAGCCTGAGTCCAACACTCAAAGGGGAAAGGAGGGACCCTTAATGGGGACCCCTACCCTATAATGTATATAATAGCTATATGAAGGGTATATACCTAGGGATTCTTATTAAGGGTCCCTCCTCTTACCCTTGGAAACACCAAGTCCCAACAGCAAAATCTCTGATCCGATCATGAGAAGCCCTATGGGTGGGTCCATGTACCCAAATACTTACATTTGGGTAGTAGGGAATGGAGGAATGGGGTACAATTCAAACTACTAGTGCGACCATTCTTCCATTTCCTACTAACCAAAGGTAAGAATAGTATATACTTTTGAGGTTAAAGTACTCTCTATGTAGGTACATTGGGCCCAAAGTATATACTCTTTGGGTACATGGACCCTTAGGGAAGTAAGAAGCAGCCCTGCCTGATCCTGGGATTCAGAAAGCCACGTGGACGTAACTATTTCCGGGGGCTAGATCCGGTGTAGGCAAGTTCCCAGTGTGACAGAGAACTCTATACTTAAAACTCGGGACCGTCACTGCTACAAACTAAGAACTTGAACTATTGAACCCGAAATCTGAACCCCTAAACCCTATACCCTGAATCCAAAGCCCAAAACAAAGTTTCACAGTATGCCATACCCGTTCGGAGCTTCTAGGTTAGGGTTTAGGATGCTTTGGGTTTTAAGGCTTAGGGTTCAGGCTTTACCCAATGGCCCCGTAATAGTTCCTTTTTGGGGTTCATATATAGAATCCTATCAGGTAATCCCCAAAAGGAACTCCTATGGGGCCTACGGGTAGGGCTGTGTTCGTGGATTTAGTTGCAGTCTTCCACCTTCAGTCTCCTAGAAACCATGTTCGGGACGTTCGGGTTTCAGGAATCGGGTTGCCTCGCTAGCTGATCAGCCCGGTGCTTAGTAGGGAATGGGGGAATGGATCCCTATAGTAGCCCGTATAGTATACCCAAAACCCTACTCTAGTAATGGGTTTTCGGGAGTTGGGTCGACCTAACTCGAGACTGTCTCGCCGAAGCTAGAACCGAAAGGCCCGACTCTACAGCTTCCCGAAGAACTCTGAAGCCAGAAAACATGGGTTGTTCTCTGAATTAGGGGTCCCTTCGTAGGTCCCCAAAATAGTACCACACTCTGATGGGACCCTAAGAGGGACCCGAGTTTGGAGAACTACTCACACAATCAGATGCCAAAGAGCCCTTCACCCCTGAACCGCCCTAGACGACAAGCCTCGAAACAGACGCCGCGCATACCCACCTACCCCTAGCGATTGAACCCTGGAGAATAAGTTGAGAATAAGACCAGTCCATCCAAGAAACAGCCAAAATGAAAAGGTAAAAGATGAAAAAGAAATACAAGTTGGTAATTGAACAACTAGCCTTGAACTTACTTGAACCCCAGAAACTCCCTCCCAAACATATTGCTCAAAATCGCCTGGACTTGAAAGCATGCACCACTAAACAATAAACCCTAACCCCCTGCAATTCATAGGGATCCTTAGGGGTGTAGGGGGGAGGGGTGTAGGGGACTATATTTCCTTAAATAGGCCTTATTAGTCCTTATTATGGGCCTTAAGGCCCCCTACCCCCCCTCCCCCCACACCCCTAAGGATCCCTATGATGGAATCCTAACACCTTCGACCTTGCCGAGGTAAGCACCGATCGGCGCGATTCATCAGGGCCGCCGCCTGGCCACGTACCCCAGAGGCGTCGCGAAGATGGCGGTTTTGGGTTTTAGGGTTTAGGGTTCAGGGTTTTAGGGTTTAGGGTTTTAGGGTTTAGGGTGTAGGGTTCAGGGTTTTACGGTTTAGGGTGTAGGGCTTGGGGTCTAGATTCGGAGCTGGGTCTGAACCTCAAAGCCTTACACCTAAGAGCCCAGCGCCTTTGTGGGTTTGGCATCCGGTCTTGGGAGGCGTTACTCGGAGGATCATGGGACTTAGTAAGGGTCCTTAAAGGGTTCTCTAAAGGGATCTGTAGGGTTCCTTACAGGGATCTATAGAGTTTAGGGTTTAGGGTCTACTTGGAGGATCATGGGACTTCGTAACTAAGGTTAGAAGTACCTCAATAGGGGTTATAAGTAGTTATAAGTCGAGTCACCCTAGTTATAACCCCAGTTACTAAGTCCTATGATCCTTTAAGTAGACCCTAAACCCTAAACCCTGTAGATCCCTTTAGGAACCCTATAGATCCCTTTAAAGAGCCCTTTAAATACAGTTTAACAGTTCGGGTCCGACTTTCCAAGCCTCTTAGAGCCTTACCCTAAGGGTCCATGTACCTAAATAGTACATACATTGGCCTTAAAGTACTCCCTATAGGGTACATTGGGCCCAAAGTGTATACTATTTGGGTACATGGACCCTTATACCCTAAACCCTTATGGATCCCTTATAGATCCCTTTAAAGGAACCTTTATGGTACCCTAAAGGAACCCTACTATTTGGGTACATGGACCCTATGGGTTAGACCCTAGACCCGGGAGCTACAACCCGAACCTGCAAGCCTCAAGCCCCTAAATCCGAAGGCCTGCACCCCGTAAAACCCTAAGCCCGAAAAGTCCAGCACTAATTCCTAAGTTAGGTTCCCGAATACCCTCACTAAAGCCACTAAGTTCTGTGGCTGAGGGTGTGAAACTTCGGATGTTTCTACTTCTCGGCTGCCGTGAAGCAGGGTTTTCCTGTCATACAGTTAGACTTAGGGGTTTAGTTTTTCATGGCTTACTTTCAACGCTCGTTTCGGAGAACCTTGAGATCTTCCGTTCCGAACAATAATATAAGCCCCACAACCCCATAATAGCTGTAGTGTTTTAGGGTTTAGGACTGAGTGTTCCATCTTGACGAAAATAAAGCCTTGTAATCTCGGTGGAAGTATGAGGGTTTAGGCTTTAGGGTACTCTAGTCATTCGTCCATTGCAAGAATCGGGTGCTTCCCTTTTTTCCTGCCAGGTGGCGCGGCCAAAGCTTCACCGACGCCTACAATGCCCTGAAGATACTTGGCACCCATGTGTTCACAACGCAAACCCTTTATCAGACCTTGAGAGCTCTGAAGTACCATTGCCCTGAAACCCTGAATGAAAGCTATGAACCACAGAAGACCCGAAACCCCAAAACCTTCGCAACCCTGAAACTTCCTCCACCCAGTGCCCCAGAAGTATACAAAACTCTCCGGCTCGTGGGGTCAAGCATGCGACATGCATGGCCACGAAGCTGGTTTCTCAATTTCCTCACCTCCAGCATCCAGCCCGGAGACCTCATCCCCACAAACCTCTCAATCAAGGAACACCGAGGATGGAGACAAGGCGGCCATGTCTTGGCACTCCGGTTTCGAATTTGCTATAGGTGGTATTGCCAGGGTCACCGCAACTCATCCCAAATCCCGGGTTCAGAGCTTGTCCGTTGCGGCAACATCAAATTCACCAAAGAAGTGTGACAGGCAACCTGCCCCAATCCTGATTCGTTCGGAAACTTCATGGTACGGTTGATGATATAAATCCTGCATTACCCATAACAAGGAATATACCATAATTCCCATCGTTTAGTGTCCTTAAGGTAATGCAGGGTTTGTATCATCAACGGTAGTATGGGTGCCACATTCTGAAGTCGATGCCACAATGCGTGGCATGGGAAGCTTACCCTGCCAACCACAGTCTGCAGGCTGTACATGCTTGGAGGTTCAAGGGTAGCTAGAAGGGTTCCTTTAAGGGTCCCTTTAAAAGGGATCTCTATGGATTCTACAAGGGTATAGGGTTTAGGGTCTACCTGGAGGTTCATGGGTAGTTATAAGTAGGGTCATAAATAGGGTAACTATACGTATAAACTCTATTAGGGGACTTTAACTCCACTTATAAATGCCCATGAATCTCCAAGTGGAGTACTCAGAGTATCTTTAAACGGTTCAGACACCTGCTTTGCGAGGTAGTCCAGACGGTTTAGGTTCAGGGTTTGCCGCAGGTCAATGGTACAAGGGTTGTCTCGTAAACAGAAACGGCAGCAGAGATATCGCGCACATGAACGGCAACTTGAAATCTCTTGCCCTCGTATTTCATCTATGGCTCGGAATTTCAGGGTAGTTCAAGAAGGATAGGCAGTGTAAGCCAATGCCCGCGACACCGCTTCAATGTGCCATCGCTGGTTCGGCTTGAGGCAAAGACCTCAGAGATTAACTGACAAGCGAAAACTACGAGTTCAGCCTTAGGGTAAGTCTCCCTTCAAGACATCATCCCCTGGCAGCCATGAGGCATGATGCACAGAAAGACCAACATGCTGCTTGAGGCCTTCAGCTAAGTACTAAATGTGCAATCCGAAACCCGAGACCCCGAAACAAGACCCCTACAAGACCGTAAGCCCTAAACCATACCTTAACCCTGCATAACCTGCCTTTCTAGGGTTTTGTTCTGATCAGGGTAGGTTATTCGCGGTTACAGTAAGCTTGATTCTGCGGCAGGTCACAGCTCGAGTGCTTCTGCGTCTGAAGCCCTTTGCTCTTGGCGATGGCATCCGTTTCGTCGCACACGCCCCGTCCTTTCGAGATAACGATGCTCTGCCTGCAGTTTTTTGTTTGGGGAGGGGGCGGGGGTTGCGAGGTGGGTTGGGGGGGAGTTGTAACATTAGTGGTAGTTCATGCAAGCAGCTAGTCGAGCATGCTCAATGCGTGCGCCAAGCAAAGAATCACTTGTAGGTCTAGAGGTATGTGTATACAGATACACATATAGACGTATGTGTTCGTGCATGTATATGTCTGTATACTGAAATACACTTACATGTATGCAGTATTTTCTAGATATGCATACGTATCATATATACACATGCATGCATGCATATATACATACTGAAGCATCACGACACAAGACAAGACCACACAACACAACACAACACAACACCACACGAAGCAAGACAACACCACACAGTACAACACAGCACGACAGAGCATAATAATACAACATACGAGATGATGTAAGCATTTTCGCAGGTGTAAATATGTGACTGTCCTCATACGTTGAGCACGATGGCAGTCAACGGGAAGGACGCAGGGTCACTTCGGGGGCTTGGGCAAAGCTCGCCAAAGCTTGAACTATGGCAACTATGGCTCAAAGTGCTTCAAGCCTGGCCTGAACGCTTGATGTTTTTAGCTCCCAATGCATAACCGTGTTTAGGGATTAGGGTTCATGGGTTTATAGGTTTACGGTTTAGGGTGCAAGGTCCCCAATGCATATCCGCGTGTAGGATACCTTGCCCCTCTAGCTTAAGTTGAGGTCGATGGCCATGTCAAAGGTTGGACGCAGAACAAAAGCTTCAAGAACTCGTTAGTCCGCGAAACCTGGAGTGACAACTTGCAGTCTTCAAACCAGCCTGTGATGGTGATGGTGATATGTCTCAATAGGGGGTATGGCTATAAGGCAAAAATTGCAGCCAAGGATGCCTGGCTGTTGATGCAACACATCTTGAACGATGCGCTTGCCTACACGTTGCTTGGCGACGGATGCGCTTACCTTACAGGATTCTACATATGAGCCCCAAAAAGGAACCATTATGGGGCCTCTGGGACTCCGAAATCGGGTGTGGTTCGTTTCAGATTGTTTTCGTGGAGTCAGGATGGCAACAGGGCGTCATGTCATGAGCTAGGAGATGTGCACATGTACTCTCTCTCTCTCTCTCTGTATATATATATATATGTATATACACACGTACATACATAAATACGTACATGCATGCATACATACCTGCATACATACCACCGGAACCCATCAAGGGAACCCATCAAGGCCAAAAATGTCCATCACATGGGCACGTGAACCGTGAACCCTTGCAGAGCCTCATGGAACTCTTATAGTACCCTTATAGATCTTATCTTCCCCTTATCGTAACCCAAGGCTTGATGGTGTAGAAAGTCGGAGACCATTGGGGACGCAGCTGAAAACAGGTCCATTCATTCTGGAGCTAGGTTGCCTTATACTTTGTCCAGCTTTGGGAAATCACAAACTGTCGATCAGCGTTCAGCTTTGGCATGCTGTCCGTTCGTCGATTGCATTGTTGATGAATCGTTTCTGGTCAAGTTCCCTTCAAGGAAGCAATCGTGGAATCACAAGGTTTCTGTCGATTGAGGTTCAGCTGGCCTATCGAAGTCCATGCACAGCGCCGGGAATCCTGGTCACTGCGTGCGAAGTGCGTGATTGCGAGCCTGCTGCTGCTTCCATGTCTTCTCTGCTGTGTCTTCCTGAGCCTCGGCTTAAAGCCTGAACGGCAGGCGCAGTGTCTGGGGTTTCTGGCCGTTTCGTTGTCTTTTGAGTGACCCTGGCCTCCGCACGCCCTCTTTGCAATTTATAGTTCCGTGCTTGGCAGTGACCGGAAGTTTGATATTTACTTGAAAAGCCGTTAGCGGACTGTAATGCGCTCTATACTCTCACAATAACTCAGCAAGCACTAAGTACACTCCTATCCTAGACTTACCTTTGGTTAGTAGGGAATTGAGGAATGGGGTACAACTATAACTACTATTCTACCATCCTTCCAAACCCTAAACCCTAAACCAAAGGTAAGCAGACCCTAAACCCTAAACCCCCAAAACCCAAAAAAAACCAAAAACACCAAAAACCCGAAACCCTAAACTGTGAGACCCAGCTCGGAATTTGAAGCTAAGACTTCTCTCTGTTTGAAGCCCCGCAGTGCTGTCGGCGAGCCCTGTCTCGGATGGTTCTGGTATGTTCTGGTTACTTCAAGGGTCATGGGACTTAGTAACTGGGGTTATAATCAGGGTAACTCTACTTATAACTACTTATAACCCCAATTGAGATACTTATGACCTTACTTACTAAGTCCCATGATCCTCCAAGTACGATATTTAAAGGTGATTACTCGGCCTGTGTGGTCACTACTGCTTGTACCACACTAATCACAAGGATCACCAGAAAGACTTCACTGCTACGTTCACCTTGATTGCGTTAAACCGTAATTCGCATGAAGTTGCACATCCCATAGTCTCGTTTGCAAGGTTGTACCCGAAACCTTAAACCCTTAAACCCTTGAAAAACCCTAAACCTTCCCTAAACCCTATACCCAAACCCTAAACCCCTAAACCCCTAAACCCTAAACCAATAAACCCGAAACCCTAAATAAACCCTAAACCGTAGTCTCGTTTACAAGGTCGTACTGGCGTACACCATGCAATCTTTGTTTTGGATACCTGAGAGGAACCTGAAAGGACGTAGAACCCTGAAGAATTACAAACGTCACTCCATGGGGTTGGTTTATATATATGTATAATATATATATATATATATATATATATATGTATATATATATATATACATACATACATACATACACATACACATACACATACACATACACATCCACATACACATACACATACACATACACATACACATACATACATACATACGTATATATGTACTTGTTTTGTAAGATGCTCCAAAACCCGCTTAAATATATTGCAGCCTTCTGAGTTCGATGCGCAGGGTTTAAGGAGTTCGGGCCCAGGCCAGGAATGGCAGGTCATGGGGCCAGGACCACTCCTCGAACATTTAGGGTTAGGGGTTGGCTTTCTGTAACAGTTGCGGGTTTAGAGGTTTTGTTTCGGGTCTTAGGGTGAGCGCATGAAGCGTGAAGAAAGCAAGGTCGAGCCCTAGTATCACATACCCCATGCAGTGTTCTGAATACGATCAGACCACAGGTTAAGGCTCAAAGTTACACTTGCATCTTGATGTCATGCATGACAGCTTAGGATCCACCGGCGAAATCGCATCCAAGCACACGCTTTCACCTGAAATGCAGCCTGGCGACTGAGTGTGCAGGCGTTCCGAAGTTTCGAGCGTAGTATACAGTAGATCTGCAGACTTAGCTAGCGGTACTGTCCCCGACATCTCCTTCTCATTGCTAAGCCGCCATTGTTAAACCCGAAGCCGCCCGAAATCCTGTTCCAAGTCTTAAGGAAGTTTTTGGGGATCTTAGCCTTGGGGTCTAGGGCTTCGGAGACTTTAGGGATCTTACATCAAAGGGGAAAAGGAGGGACCCTTAATGGGGACCCCTACCCTGTAATGGGCTGTTTTCTGTGTATATAATAGCTATTTTAAGGGTATATACCTAGGGCCTAGGGTCCTTATTAAAGGGTCCCTCCTTTTACCCTTGGATTAGAGTTCAAGCTTGAATCTCGGAATGTTGAGGTGTGAGTTTGCAGCGAATGCCTGACTGCGACGGCCAAATTCCGTCACCCCAAAGCCTAGACGGGTCTCCTCCAAATCACGCACGCAATCAGCTTATTCTTCGCAAATACTAACCTTCCCTGACACCTGTGCTATCATCTCAACTATCCATGAATTGTGTCCTCTTCTGCCCAGAACCCAAACCCTAAGCCCCTAAACTAAGGCTTCTGGAGCACGAACGGCATCTGACACGCCGAATCGAGCGACAGCGAGCGAGAAAGAGCTCCGGCGATCTTCGCCGCTTTCCGGAAGCCCTCGGCCCTTTCATGTTCGATGGCCATCATATGGGTAGTTTTCTGAGTCAGGGGTCCTCCCCAAAACGACACTCTTAATGACACGGACAGTAAACGCGACCCAATTTAGGGAACCACTCATATGACGTAGAGTTTCTGATGAGACGGGCGTCATCCTGTTTGACCACGGCTTCTCTTCTGCTAGGGATTAAGGTACCGGGCTTAGGGGTTTAGCGGTATAGGGTTTAGGGGTTTAGGGTTTAGGGGTTTAGGGGTTTAGGGTTTAGGGGTTTAGGGGTTTGGGGTTCAAGGTGTAGGGGTCGAGTTTAGGGTTTAGGGGTTTAGGGTTAGTTCGGATCCCAGGGCTTTTGGATTGAGAGTAAGAGTTAGTACAGGGTTTAGGGCTTAGGGTTTTTTTTTTAAGAAGGGCTTATAAAGGGGCGTAGGGCGTATATTGAGACTTAGTCGTATAGTAGGGTTTAGGGTCTTCCGGGGTCTAGCAGGTATGGTTGGTTCGTTTAGGGTTTAGACGGGGGAAGGGGCTTCCCATCTCGGATTTAGGTGTTCGTTCGCAGTAGGGTATTTTGGGTTGATAGTAACGTGGTGAGGCCGTGCCAGTCTCATTGTATGACACTGAGCACGGTGATGCGAAGGCGATTAGTAGCTTGTTCAGCTAGAGCTGCACGTGTGTTCGTTCTACGTGGTTTTGGTTCACCAACCTTAAACCCCTAAACCCCCTAAACCCCGTAAACCCCTAAACCCTAAACCCCTAAACACCTTAAACCCCGTAAACCCCTAAACCCTAAACCCCTAAACCCCTAAACCCCCTAAACCCCGTAAACCCCGTAAACCCCTAAGCCCTAAACCCCTAAACACCCCCGAAGCCCCCTTTAAACCCTAAACCCTAGACCCCCTAACCCCCCCCTTACCCCCCAAGCCCCCTAAACCCTCTACAGTAAAAGCCAGAAAGTTGGAATATGATTATCCTAAACCCTTCTATGGTAAATTATAGGGTATCCTACCCTGAAACCATATTCCAACTTTCTGGAGTTCCCCCTAAACCCTCTAAACCCCAAGCCATGTGGGTCGGCCGTGGCTCCAGCTTCTCCAGGCCACGGGTGCGATTTTTGCCAGGCAAAAGACCTGGAATCCTCCAGACTTCCTCCCATAATATATACATATAATTCCTAAACCCTAAAACCGTATATATATATATATATATATATATTAGTTTGGGGTTCCTTATTATGATTACAGCGAAATAATTGTATGTACACCTCCAAACCATATTTTCATCCAGGCTCCCATGTTATACAGCCCTGGCATTTTAAACATCTGAGCTGGGAAAATAGAAACGGACCGGAGGCCAGCAAAACCCGGAATCCTTCATCTAGCAGCCCATGGCCCATGACAGTACCCAGCAATGCATCGGACAGGCTTACCCCTAAGAATTCAACCTTGGACCTTTAACCCTTACGATGCAAGAAGAAGCCCCTCAACCCGTAAGGTGCAGGAAGAAGATTTGGAGGATAAGTATAAAGCCTGCAGCAGCGAACTAGGGTTTACGCTTTAGGGCTGAACCTAGCTTCGAGTCGCGGGGGCCTTCTTAGTTTTGGCTGCCTGTGCCGGAGGAGCTTGTAGGTTTAGTTCTGAGAATGGCTTCTCAGCGCGAAGTCGAATATGCCTCGCCGTTGAATGGAATCACCTCAGATGCCGAGGACGCACTTTACTTTCACTCTAAGCTTGAAAACTTATTGTTTTGTGTTATTCGCTTGAGGGTTTGAGAACTCCTACCCCAAAGTCCTAAAGCCCAAATCTAGGCATTACCTTAACCCTGAATAACCTACCTTTTTAGGGCTCCTTATTACGATTTCCTTGTATAAGTCCTTGAAAAGGTAGGTTCTTCCGGGTTAACGTACTCTAAGCGTCTCGAAATTTTGAACCTCAAGCGGAGGCCTCTCAAGTGATGGTTCCTTCATGCTTTGGTGTTGTCTGGATCTTATAATGTATTTTCCCAGACCCCCGGGAGGATCTAGAAAGTAGATCCCCTAATTTGGGGCCCTATATCACTAAGGGTACTTTATAGGCACCCCCATTAAGGGATCTACTTTTTGGATCATTTTAGGGGTCGGGGTTACTGTAAGAAGTGGTGATTGAAGGGGTATGGGCGGTCGAGGGTTTGAGCAAAGTAGTCGGGTCCAGTGACCACGGTCATTCTTAGGACCATGGTTAATCTGCTTGTACTTCGGCTTAGTGTTTAGGGTTTAGGGTACCTGTAGTTAGTACGATGTTTATTACGATGGCTGTCATTGCTTTGTTGTCAGTCACCTGGTTGGCGATGGGTTTCACCACTGAGTGAAATCAGGACGACGAGAACTCTTCCCGGTTTTGGAAGCTCGATTTGGAGCGTGCTCACTTCCGGCAAGAGAAGCTGGGTTCTTATTGAAGGACTTAATTGAAGCAACCGCAGTGTGTTGATCAACGTACTTCAATCAACAAACCGCAGTAGGCATATACAGGTGAAAAGTTGTTTTCCGTATTTTTGCGGCACCCTAAGTCTAGCAGGGCAAACTCTCCGAAACCTACCCATTTGTGAAGAACCTCTATGGAATCCTTCATAACCTCTCATACCGAGGATGTGTTCATGGGCAGCTATCCGGGACACCCTTCGGTTTGCATTCTGGCTCGCTGCTGGCTTCGGTTTAGATTGGTTCATGGACGTTCTTGCGGATCAAGACCACTCTGGTGTCGTAGAAGAGATTCAGTCTCTTTGGCTCCTGATTACGCTTGGTGGTACCATCGTGGCTTTTTACTACCGCAACTGGTGGCTTCTGGGCGTCTGCGTGGGTGGCGATATCTGTCTCCTGAGCAGGGATTTGCTGTATCATCGGACCTGGCAGCAGTGCGTCAACGAGTATGTGGAGGTTTCATACACCGTGAACCAGATCTTCGCTTTGTTCCTTGGCCCCTTCGTGGCTTGGTGGTTTGTGGTGACATCCCGCGCCCTAGACCGACTCTATGAGTTCGTTCCACGAACTGCGGACATCAAGAACATAGACAAGAGCCTGGGCTTGGGAGTACCATTCTTTCATGCTTTTTTGGGGGACATGTTACTCAAAGGGAACCATTCTGAAATAGAGGTCTGTACTTTTTCTCCCTGGTTACTTCAAAGCCCAGGAGCCGCGATGGCTTGTTGCACTTTGTTTTTGGCAGGGACCCGGCGAAAGAAGGCATTTTCGGCTTCACGGCCAATGTCCTCAAGCCACTGCTTCAAGTGAAAATCAAAAGAGAGTATCTTAGTTCTCCAATAGCCAGCCTTGAAGCGTGTTGGGTTCTTATACTTAAAATAGTAATCCGAAAGCTCAACCTCCTATTCCTCTGGCTGCTTGGGGGAAATACGTACCCAAAAAGCCCAATATCCCTTAATTAAGGAATATACCTTAAACCATAATATGAAGGCCCCTATAACTTAAGGTACATTCCTTAATTAAGGGGTATTGGAGTCCGCTAAACCCTTAACCCTATAGATCCCTTACAGGAACCCTATAGATCCCTTATAGATCCCTTTAAAGGAACCTGGGTATATTCCTTAATTAAGGGATATTGGGATCTCTGAGTAAGGTATGAACAGCAGCCGCAGTCGGCGAGAGTGCCCTTGGAGGTCGACTTCTACAAGGAGTACGCTTCAAAGAAGGTGCGAACCACCCCCCCCCCCGCCGGGCACCCCTGGGTTTAGCATTTAGGGTTGAGAGGTTTAGGGCTTAGGGGTTTAGGGTTTAAGGGTTAGGGTTTAGGGTTTAGGGATTTCGGGCTTAGGGCGCCAATCCCGGAAACACAAAGAAATCTCACCCTGCATCCTAATGTGCAATCCCTGTTTTTCTGAAGCTCTGCAGAAACCATGTAGCCATCCGAACGAACCCTCAGCAGAAAATTCCAACCCCCTATGCCCGAAGCCCTAAACTCCCTCAACCCCTCACCCTATGTAATGTACATACATATATATACATATATATATGTATGATAATACAGATATGACTACTTATATACATATACATATATATATATATATATATATGTTATACATATATATATATATATATATATGTAGGTATTATAAAGTCGTATTCGTATTGCTATGGTTGATTACTACTAGTAATACTGCTTTTACTATTATGACTGTTGTTACCGTTATTTAAATACTACTGTTGATAATATAAATCCTGCATGACCCCTAATAAGGAATGTACAGTAATTCCCATAGTTGAGGGTCCTTAAGGTAATGCAGGATTTATATCCCTAAACCCTAAGCCCTAAACCCCTATAGATCCCTTAAAAGAGCCCCTTAAAGGTACCCTATAGATCCCCTTAAAGGAGCCCTAGGATTTAGATCATCAACCGTACCGGCAGGTTCGGCAGCCATCGGCACCCGATCGTCTGGAAGAGTCCTCCTCGGAATCGGACCTGGACCCCGAAGAAGCCCTAGGGGGCGTACAGGCGCCTCGCTTTAGGGTTTGGGATTTAGGTTTTAGGGCCGGTTTAGGATTTAGGTTTAAGGTTTAGGATTTAGGTTTTAGGGTTTCGGATTTAGGTTAAGGGTTTAGGATTTAGGTTTTAGGGTTTCTATGGACACTTAAGGGTTGAGGGGACCCTTCGGGGTATATGCAGAGTTATATTAAGGGACGATACTAGGAGGCACAGAGGTGCTTCGGTGAGGTGAACAAGAACGTTTCAAGGTTTAAGGTAATTAATTCTATGGACCCTTAGGCCGTTTAGAGGGATTCTGGGGGCCCTTGCGGATATATATAGGGCATATAACACGCATATAAAGATCCCAGGGTTGAGGGCCCATACTAGGAGGCGCAGGTGCCCCGGCAATGTCAATAAGAGGTTCCAGGATTTAGGGTCTTATTAGGGTACAAAAGCGATGGTTCTACTGCCATCGCTTAACAGCTGCTATTGACATGTTTTTGCGACTATCACGACGACGAACGCAATCATGACGATAGGCATGGTGCTGCACAGAGGAAGAGCAAATGACCAAGGGCATGATTGCATTGATGATTGGTGCTATCCTCCGAGGCTAGCATTGCAATGTTGTTGGTCTTGTGGAAGGTTGTTGATTTTATCCTAGTATGTATGCACATACATATATCTATATATTTATGCGTGTCATATTTGTGCTTATGTGTATACATATAGGCATGCATAGTTTGTCATCGTGCCACTGAAATCCAAGATGATGGCTGCCAGAGTCATCATGTGCGAACATGTTAACAGGTAATTAGTCATCTTAAAACCCTAAACCCTAAAACGTCGCGGTCATGACCGTCATCTCGCTCGGCCGAAGATATCCATGTTCAGACGAGAGATGTTGCACTAGTAGTGGCGGTTTCGCAGTCGTGGTGCTGGTGGCGGCGGTGGAATTAGTAGTAGTAGTAGTTGTTGTTGTGCTAGTGGTCGTGCGTCGTAGCGGTGGTAGTTGTCGTCAAGACCGTTCAAGAGTGAAAAAGAAACAGACCGCTAGACCAAGCTGTGCAGATACCTGTGCTAATTGTAAGTCGCTTTAACTTCCAATCCCAGGTCGAGACGAGTAGCCCTCTCTTCAGCTTTTGGCGGGCAAACACTCAGCCGAAGGCTTGCAACGGCACGGGTTGCACCGGGGTTCCCTGCCTGAGTTCCAACCCTTGAAGCCTAGCCAAAGCGCTAAAATCTTAAAGCCCAAGCCCTAAACCGCTATGATCAGTCCACATGCTGGTCTAGGGTTGTGTGAAGCCAACGCCAGTAGACTGTTTGATGGTTTGGCTTTTGTCTCCTTGCATACTGTGTGAAATTCAGTTTCTCATGGGTGCTTTCGTAGCTGGCCTACTGGGAATTTTGGAAGGCGGCTTGTCACTCATAAGATGGGCTACGCGGTGTGTTGGGCTCAGGGTTGGGACGCGTGGATTGCGGGTCGGTCTCTGCTTTGAGTTCTGGTTTGCGTGCGGCAGTTGGGAACTGCGGCTGGATTCGTTTTCGGTGCAAAGGTGTCGGGCTTTGGTAGGCTCCTGTAGCAAGCCCAAGAGGTTGTTCTCGGTGGTCTGTGCTCAGCAGCTGTGTGTTACGGAGGTAAACTTTGTTGGTAAGGTTTATTGCACGTTCGTGCTGTTCCCTCGTAGCATGGCAGTGCACATTACCCATTTACCATGACAGCTGCAGTTGCAGCAACGAGCAGGCGGCGCAGCGGCAGCAGGAGTAGTAAGTAGGAGTAGGAGTAGGAGTAGGAGTAGGAGTAGGAGTAGGAGTAGGAGTAGGAGTAGGCGTAGGCGTAGGCGTAGGCGTAGGCGTAGGCGTAGGCGTAGGCGTAGGCGTAGGCGTAGGCGTAGGCGTAGGCGTAGGCGTAGGCGTAGGCGTAGGCGTAGGCGTAGGCGTAGGCGTAGGCGTAGGCGTAGGAGTAGGAGTAGGAGTAGGAGTAGGAGTAGGAGTAGGAGCATAGGTATAGGAGTCGGACTGCAGTAGGAGTTGGAGAAGGACTGGGATGAGGAGTTGGACAAGGAGTAGGAGTAGAAGTAGGAGTAGCAGTAGTAGCAGTAGCGATATCGCCTGCAGCACGGTAGCAAGTGGGTGGAACCCTCAACTGCAAGCGTCATTGCCAGGCACGATTTGATTGGATCGCGGGCCGCCAAGTTGCTTTGATCTACAGCACGCAGGGCCATCACGTCAAGGCGCTGACAAAGAAAATCGGCGTGGGTTTGCGATCCTCTTTGTGTCGTTATTCTTGTTGCCGTCATCTAGCATCGTCGCCGCTGATGTTATTGGTGCCGTTGTTGTGTTTGTGGATGTCCGTCCGTCCGTCTGTCTGTATGTCCTGTCTGTCTGTTTGTCTGTCTGTCGGTCGGTCTGTCTGTCTGTCTGTCTGTCGGTCGGTGCGTTGGTTTGTTGGTATGGTGAAAGCCGGAAAGTTGGAAGATGCCAATCCGATTTTCCGACCCCCAAAACACACGGACAACATATCTTCCAACTTTGCAATCCCAGACTATTTTGCCCAAAAGAGACGCCCGGACAATATGATGTGAAGAAAGGATTGCCGGTTTTTTTGGCGTTCTGCAATGGTACACGGATGGATCCGATGAGTGTGGGGGGAGCGGGAAGCTGACTTGGGATGACAAGAAGGCTTACACACAACCAAAGTGGGAAGTGATCCTTAAAAGCGTTTGTCCTCTTGCCGCGAGTGCAGAAGCCTTCTGTAGCAAAGAACTAAGGTTGGAAGATCCGGTTCCGGACCAACCGTTCCATGTCCCAGAGCCAACTTGTCGGTGTTCACTGTAGGTTTGCTTGCTTGTAGGCTGGCTAGCGTGCTGGCCCTGGCTTGCTAGGTAGAAAACCTGTAGGTTGAGTTCAAATCGGGGTTTCCGGATGTCGAAATCCACATCCTACATGTTAGTTCTGATGCAATTCATGGTTTTGCGGCACTTCCTGTTGTATAATCTCCTTCCCATGCTTCACCTTGGAACGCAACTCTCAAACTTCACAGGTCTTTAGAATGGCACTTGCGGCATGAGACTTCTGAAGCTGACCATTCCTGCAGGTTGAGTCATGGGGAAGTGATGAGAGCAACAGTTCCGAAGCGGCCGCTGGGTCAATGTTGCGATTTGAGCCAAGAAGCTGAAAGCCCACAGTCAACAACAGAAACTAATACGATATAGCATGTAATATTTAATATCGAGAAGATATATCACATAACAGATCCATTTAGCATAGATTGTAATATATATATATATATATATATATATATATATGTATATATGTATATTTATATATATATATATATGTATGTATATGCACACACACACACATGTAATGTACTAGACTCTCAACTATCGCCAAATTGTCCTGGAGCACAATCAAGGAGAGAGGAGGTAGAGGTCCCGACGAAGAACGGGTGGCAACTTCTCTGAGCCTCGGAAACACGCACTTCCAGATCAAGTTGAGGCGAAGGAGTTTGTGAAAAGTGCACGTAAAGGGTTTAGGGTTAAGGGTTTAGGGATCGAGAGAGGGGGAGTGAGGGAGAGAGAGAGTCAGAGAAGGTGACATACAGACGGAGCCGAAAGGAGGCAGGGATAGAGAGCGTGCGTGTACGTGAAACACATGTGTGCAGACAGGCAGACGGACAGACAGACAGACAGACGGATGTGGGCTGCCGTGGAGTCATGATGCATGATGAGGGAACCCGTCGGAATTGCCAACGTGTTTCGAAACTGCGGGATCGGGAGATGTCTGTGGATATGTTTGTACACACATACATACGATTACATTACATTTTGTTACACTGCATTACATGCTAATGCGCAGTATATCAGATCGGTTTGGAGGACCCGGCCCACATGCGATGAAGAACACAAAGAGCATGATGGCCCTCTTCTGCCTTCAGGCTACAAGTACTTTGCATTGATATGCCGGGGATGGTGATGTCGGTGATGTGATAGTGGCAGCGCTCGATGTTTCATTTGTCGCAGGTGTTGGTAGTCCTTCTTTTTAAACGTCTATTGTGATCAATCCTGCTTTCTGGCATCGTTTTTTAGCCTAGCTATGGTTCAAGCACTTGCGACAGATGAGCACCCGAATCACGAATACAGCCTTTATCAGCGGAAGGAACGTTAACAATCAGGAGTCTGGTCCCTTAGGCTCTTGAAAGTCAAATTATCCGAACAGCGGGGTTTGGGGTATTATTCTTTTTTTATGTTTTTTATTTGAGAGTTTCCGACAGCTAGGGGCACCTTATTCGGGGGCCTTATAGTCAGGATCCGACTGTTTAGGGTACTGGATTGGTGTCCCCTATTTTCGCAAACTCCCATCTGGGCCCTTGGACCCTATCGGGTGCTCATGAAATAGCCATCGACTTCAGGCAAAGTGGCCAATACCCCTTAATTAAGGAATATGGCTTAAATTATAAAGGGCTTCATATTATGATTTAAGCCATATTCTTTAATTAAGGGGTATTGGGCTCTCTGGGAGGCAAAGTGGCCAATACAAGCGCATCGATGAAGCAAGGAGCTTTCAGCCTCTGCTGCTGTTTCTCGGTGGATATCTTTGGTTTCTCTACTGGTCCATGTACCCAAATAGTATATACGTTGGCCGTAAAGTAGTTCCTTTTTTGGTTTCTTTGCGGCCAAAGCTCAAACTATTTGCGTACATGGACCCTCAGGTTTTGTGGGGCTTCCAGCGGACAGCCCTTAGGATTGGAGTTTCTGCGAAGGTTCTAATATCTAAGCCAAGCCCTAAACCCTAAATCCCGCATATTCTGCAGCTGTCACGGACTGGAGTCTGTCGGAGTAGAACCCCAAATCTGAAATGACCTAATAAGTAAAGACTTGTGTACTTTTCATTTACATATATATATATATATATCTATGTATGTACATACATCTTTTGATCAGCACGTGGAGCACCCATCTATCTATCTGTCTCTCCCTGTGTGTCTATATACATATACAGATAACAAACGGCCATGCATATATGTATATTTTCGCAAATAGATAGCTGGCTAGGTCTGTAGGTTGGTAGATTGGTAGGTAGGTAGGTACAACAAACAAATAGGTAGGTAGATAGATACGAGAGTACGCCACACCAAAGGCAGCCCCCAACAGCCTGAATCCTTCGATATGGCCATGAACCTTAAACCCTAAACCCTGTAACCCTATAACCATAAACCCTAAACTAAACCCTAAACCCCAAACTAAACCCTAAACCCTATTCTAGAGTCCTTAGTCACCCGCTTTGAGGTGTATTTTTCGACGGGTGGCCCTAATTCTTTTGCTACTCCAAGGTTTGGCGGTTTTAGGGTCTAGAGTGAAGGGATGTTGACTTAGGGTTAGATTCAACATTCGAGATTGCTGTTCGAATCGTCAACAGGACTGTGCCAGGCAAATCAAGCACCGGTCCTTCACACGAGCCCCATACCCATGTCCGAAATCCCATAGCCCACTCAGATTTTGCTTCGGCGATGGTGGCAGTGGCTACACCCCAGGACGGAAGCCAGCCGCAGCACGGCGTAGGCCCGTGCTTCTACAAAGCCAGGTGGGAAGATGAAAAACGTGGTAACATGAATCGGCAGAAGTCGCAGATGCTGTGACTGACAATGGAGATTGGT